>NWSH02000323.1:11679517-11694869 GCA_002382865.2 Heliothis virescens | reverse complement strand
AAGTACAGACAACAGCAGGTCAACGTATACGAATCTGTCAAATTTTAGCAATCGAACATCAAACTACCTTCATTGCGATAAGGTTGAAAATCGATTGCAGAAATTTGACAGATTGTGGTAACTTGATGTGCTGTTGTCTGTGCATACATACAGTAGGCAAAACGTGCATGCGATGTGCCTGCGTGGACGAGTTCCTGTAAGAGCTGGTATGTTACCAGCTCTCTTCCAGTATAGTGTTTTGAATTTATAAAAAATTATACTTACATTTTTAATTATTTTTTTCCGGTCGCTTTTCTTCTTCTTGTGTTTTGATTTCTTTCGAGACCTAGGCATTTTTTTGTTATAGTATTATCAAGCGCAGTATATGACAAATCCAACTTCAACATAACTCATTTTCCATCTGAAAAATTGTTATCAAAATATCATTACCAGGTACTTAATGAAGAACTTTCTGATTTAATAGTTTACCTAATAATTGATTTAGGAATAAGTTTATTTTTGGGTATCATAGAGATATAAAGTCAAAAGTCAAAGTTTGGGACTGCAAATAAAAAAAAATAATAAAAAACATATATTACTTTACTTTACTAGTATGTGTAAATAATTAAGAGGAAGCGGAAGATTGCACAATATTTTTATTGTAATATCGCACGATGTTATTGTAGGTCTAGGAGGTGCCTTATTTCAAAACACTATAATCATATTATATTTATGTAAATCCCAACTCAACTCGAATAATCGAATAATATTGTCTTTGATTTTCATTTATCATCTGTCGTAAAGACCCAATGAGAACCGAGGTAGGTCTTTCTTTGATGTGACTGTTCGCAATAGTTCGCAAGGCCAAAACGGGACAGAAGACACAATTTTACACACTGCATCGTACCGATAACGTAACTATAGCACACCTGTGTACTTTGTTTTCATGTGATCTTATTAATTCGAAATAAAATGTGGAGGCCGACATTTACAATATTACAGAAAGTTGTCTTGCCTTCACTTAGAGAGAATGTGAATGTGTCTAAATTTTTTTTGTCCACTAAAAGCCGGCTTCCAAAATCTACATCGAAGTTAACCCTCGTGAGTGCGAGTATTGGTGTCCTTCTAGGCGCGGGATATGGGGGCTACACACATTATAAAGTTAACGTTAAAAAGACTTTCATACCAGGCGAGACTGAGGAGTACGCTTTTTTGAAGGAAGCACCTGAGTATGAATCTCATTACAGAGTAAGCCAACGTTTTTATTTTTTTCCCTATCTAATTCAATCCTAAGCTTTTACATAACACTACAGCTTTGCGTTCATTAATGCGGTTATGATGTATACATCTAATAACAATATAACGTGAATGTCATTGAATTATAAACAACATTACTATTCATAGTAGTGTGCGTAGTAGATTGATAACCTGCAAACACGAATTCGACATGCATAGACACCTAGAAAACTGCATTGACGAAAGATAACATTGGTTATGGCTACAAGAATATCTTATGTCATGATTCAATTCTATGTTCTGAATGGTAATTCCTTATTTTGATCATAAGATAGCATATTATACTCATGCGTTTTCTTAACTACATTTAAAACTGAACACTTTATTTGTGAACAGATTAAATTGATTTGAAAATGACCCTAACATGACCCACTGGTCAAAACCCTTATATTTGAACCCCTAATTAGTGGAAAGTTGTAGGAGTGTCATAAGGACACTTGCTATTATATGAACTGAATAGATTACAATTTATACTGTAATCTTTTAAGTATCATAGAAAGATGATTTATAGTTTTTAGCATGTATTATTATTCCAATATACTGCATGCTTCAGATAGAGAAGAATGGAAGACTTTGGGGGAGGCCTTTGCGCAGCAGTGGGACAATACAGGCTAATAAAAAAAAATATTATTCCAAATCATCAGTATCATTGAACATAACATCACTCACAAGAAGGAAAATAGCCATTAAACTACTGTATTTTTAGAACTTTTATCACAATGAGATAATCCATAAAAACACTACCTTTCTACAATTACTTGAATGGTTCTATGGTCTTTACATATTTAGATTTTATGAAAAACTAGCTTCTGCTAGCGGCTTCACCAGCTTAAACTTAGGATCCTGTTTTCCCGTTTCCATGGACATTTCGGGAAATCATTTCTTATCTCATGTGAGAGTCCTAAGATGAACCTCGCTGCAAAATTACAGCTTTATAGGTTCACGGGCTTGGCCCTGCGTTGATTATGTATAGAAGATATAGTGGAAATCCCACTGTGATGCTTGCTTGCTTTTGGTTTGGCACCTCTATCAGGGTTGTGTGGCTACCAAATCTTATCTTAGATTGTCTGGAATATTGATCTTATATATAAAATATGCCTGATTTAGCTGTAAAATAGGTTGCTAAAGTTTATAGCTGTTATCAAGCTGTTTTCTGTTAAAATATACCTTAGTGAGATATGTACAACTTGTCTAATATTATCTATAAAAAAGTCTGTTCAACCCAGCCCATGTTAGAAAATGTAGTGTCTGATTGCAATTTTAATCTCGGAACATTGTTTTTCATAAGTTTTGTAGCATATCTCTTTTAGATTTCACCATAGTTTTTTTGTATCACATTGTTGAATATTCCTTAGCCGAGAAGTAATGAGTAGCAAATGACACATATCCTCACAAATTTTATAAATTCGTCTTTTTTTTTATTATTTTTATAAATTTTATATACTGTCTCTCCAGATTTCATGCTAATACTACTAAATCAATTCAAATGAAATTTGGTACATACATACATATGTATGGTAGAATGGCAGTAAACTACTTTTTATCTGGTTGCGGAAAACATTCTCCCGGGACGTGGGTGAAACTACGGAGCGACTTATAGGACAGTTAATACAATAAGATGTTCATGTTAATATAATATGATATTCTTGTATTTTTGTAAGAGAACAACTAGTCTTAGCCGACATTACAGAAAAACTATGAACTCTTGCTGTATGCATTTATTTAGAGCTGATGCGTTGGGTAAATTTGATTTTGGGTGCATGAGCTTATGTATGATAAGGACCTTCAGGTACTATCTTGCTATAAGTGAGGATCCGGTGATATGATGACTTAATTCTGTTGTTACATAATGTTTGAGATATTTCAATGTATTGCGAATGTACAATATGCAAATTGGTATGATTTATCGTAAGTGAAATGAAAGGTTGTAAGTCAATCACCATTAAATATTTCCATTACTTTTGTATAAAGATTATTATTTATTTATGACAAGTTCAAAGACGACAGAATTGCAAACAAGACAAGTTATAAGCACGTATGTGTTATATATCTAAGTGAGCATTCAACAAGTGTATTGAATATTTCGTAGGTGGTGTGTTAGTACGCGAACATAGGATACGCCATATGGGATTATTACTTAATTTGACGAAATTCAAGTTTTTTTACGACTGAAGTAAGCCGATATGATCAGACAACAGGATGTTATGTGTGTGATGAAGTCAGATAAGGAAGTACGGGAGAAAAAGTGATGCTGCGCCGGCCATAAATAGAACTAGGATAGGGTCAGGAGGTTAATGGTTGCAATTTGTGTAACAAATAGTTAGTTAATAATTTTGTCGTACTTACCAAAGAGTTGTTATTTGTCGCTCTCTGGGTGGCTGTTGTATTCGGGTTTCATTTTCGATGTATATATTCAATAAAATATTGTTTATTTGCACCGGCAGGATTTTATTGCGTGATTTACTGCTCCTTACACAGATACGCATGTGCAATATCGTGTTATTGATTTCATGCAATGTTGTGTCTTACAGGTGTCATAACTATTATTAATTAATGCTGGGCACCGGAAACAGATGTTTTATGTCCTAGACTTTATTTGTGCGCTATATATTTTTTTATAATTTTTCCATATAAAAAAAAACTTAATTCTATAAATATATCTAATTTAATTCGGGTTATCGCAATACCAGCGAGCTGTCTTTATGTCTTATACAAAGATTTTAAATTTGTTCTTACATAGGTACATGGAGTCGACTGATTTGCATTGAGAGCGTAATTAGGTAAGGGGACTTTTAAAATATAGCGTTTTTCCGAATTTAAGGCTTATACGGTTTTTCGAAAAGGGGATTTTTGAAAAGTTTTTGATGTTGCTTACCACACTGCGTGAAATATTAGGTAATAGCTACGGGTAAAATGTTTGTCGTGATGAGTGGATGTAGATATTTCGTTTCTATCATTTTAATTAACTGTTGATAACCTTTTTTAAAACGGTCTTCAAACTTAGAGGTACTTTAGTCCATTACTAGTAGGTATCTGTCTTTTGATTGGGCAGCTAGGTGCTTACTTACCTTTTTGTGATTTTAAATCACCAAATATTTTTTTGGTGTTTGTTACGTTCAGAATACCTTCCTAATCCTAAGTTAACTCAGCGATATACCTATGCATCTGTAGCGTACATTTCTTTGATTAATTTTATTCTAGTATATGTTTAAACAAAGTTATGCAACTTCAACTGCCGCTAAGATAAAGCTGCTGCGAATTTGATTTATTGCGTACCTATACCTATGTGTCACGGGAGGGTTTCACGCTTCTATGTACCTATGCAGTAACTTATTGTTTTCCGCGGTATTCACATGCCACGATAGGGTTTATGAGTTCATTGTATCTATTTAGAGCGTAATAGTCGAGTTTTTATAGTACACTATAGGCTGAAGATTACTTCCGGCTTTTCACACCAGTATGAAAGTAGTCTTTTCACGGGCTTTTGACTGTCTATTTATGTGCCTAAATATTACTGCCTCGTTGATTTAGTTGTCGCATAGCCGACGGCTGTGCACGAGGTATCGGGTTCGATTCCCAGGTCGGGCCAAAATCGCTTTATGGGTTTTAGAACAAAGCAGCCCGGAGTTTGAAGTTGGTGATTGATACACCCGTGCATCGGAGAGCACGTTAATGTCGGTCCTACGCCTAATCTCTTTCCGGTCGTGTCGGATTGCCGTCCCATCGGGTTATGAGAGTGAGGGAATAGGGAGTGCACCTGTGTCTGCGCAAATGCTTGTGCAGCTTATGTCCTGCGCAGCTGACTGATCTCTTTACATGAGAATAGCCGCCGTGTCCGACAATCGTTTAGGACGCCATCACGTACATAAATTCATTTAAATCGTTACACAAAAATTAGATTACTAACTGCTATTTTAAATAATATAAACTCGAGAACATGGCACCTGCCAATGACAATGTATAAATGTACCATGTTTCCCATTCCTGGTCCATTACCAACCCATCACAATAGCCCATGTAGTTAGCAATAGTTTACCAGAGAACTGGGGATTTTACATTTCTATAGGGTACACAGGGACAATCGTATCACCATATATTTTTCTTTTTCTCATAATGGCTTCACCATGTTGCCTTCGGCCCCACGCTCGCCTACAAAAAATCAGGGACTTTATAGGTAGTTCCGTGGTCTGGTTTTATAAATTACGTTTACGTCATAATGTCAGCATTCAAATACCTAGCACATCTAAAGTGCTTAATAACATTTTAAAAGTGATTGTTCATTTTGTAATTAAAAAGTAATAATAAAGTTTTTGGTACCGTTTTTATATCTTACAAAACTAAAATATCTACGTTTGGCGTATCTACTAACCTCTGAGTTACTGATAGCCTTTATTAGTATTACAGAGGCTAATTATTTTTGATTTTGGTTTTAACATTTTCGTATCAAAATTGATGATGAAATATTCACATTTGTATGGTTACTACTTTTCTACGGGTACCTATTTGCAATACGCTGCTTTCATTAATTAAATGATTACCTGCCTATGTTGTTGCCATTGCGCGTCGCTGCGAAAGTTGGATTGTAGTATTAATTTTTATTATTTACTACGTCATCTATTCATGTAGTAGGTAGTTCTTCAAATCACGCGTGATAATATTTATTTATTGTGTACATATTAGTAAAGAATTGTTCTATTTTATTGATGCCATATGTTCTGCTTTTAGATAGTGAACGATAGGGATACAAGCAACCTGCAGCTGACCCTGTTCCAATACCAGACATGTCCATTCTGCTGCAAGGTGCGCGCGTTCCTGGACGCGCGCGGCATCAGCTACGAAATCGTGGAGGTAGACGCGGTGCTGCGCCAGGCTATCAAGTGGTCAGGCTACAAGAAAGTGCCTATAGTGCTTGCTAAGGTCGATGGCGGATACCAGGTAACGATAATCCGAACCATTTTATCAAAACAACTATGAAAATATTATTCTAAACTAAGCTGTAGTTCTTGCTCAAGTTTGCGGCAATTGCTATTCTGAACAAAGTTCCCCCGACATTAGTTTGGCTTCCGAATAGGGAGTGAGGGAAGCATGCAAAGCTTGCAATGCAATGCATATTTCCAAGAGCGAATAACATAATAGACTCTTATAAGCAACGCGAACAAAACTTTGAATGGTTGAACTGCGGCTTTTGTAGAACAGATTACAATAGTGAAATACCTACTTTATTTTACACTAGCCGTTTTCCCGCGGTTTCACTCGCATCCCGTGGGAATTACTGCCCGTACCCGGATAAAATGTAGCCTATGTCACTCGTGGATAATGTAGCTTTCGAATGGTGAAAGAATTTTTAAAATCGGTCCAGTAATTTTTGAGCCTATTCATTACAACCAAACAAACAAACAAACAAACAAACAAACAAACAAACAAAGTTTTCCTCTTTATAATATTAGTATAGATATTAATTAATTTTTATTTTATTCGCTTAGATTAAACGCTTACTTCCTTTTTCAGCAACTATTGGATAGCACAGCCATTATATCCGTCCTTGAAACGTACTTAAAAGACAAGTCGACCGAATTACGGGAGATTATTAAATTCTACCCAGTAACGAAATATGTCAACGAGTCAGGGAATGATGCCACCGACATTGCCAACAAATACTTCATTATGCACCAGTCTAACGTTCCTGATGACAGAGAGAAGGCTCTTGAAACGTAAGTATTGTTCAAAAATGTTAACATGCTTCTAGTATAGCCGCGTATTTCTATTCATTTATAGGGTTTGACTAACTTGAGCAGCAGTGGGTGCAATTTTATCCCATTAATAAAGATGCTATTACACGAACTTGACGAACGGGGGGCTCCTGGCTAGCGGTAAAGCGTCGTAGCCCAGTTGGGTACACAGTGAAGTCGCACGTGCAGTACAAATTAATCGTTGAGCAGAACCTAATAGGTGAACATTCAAGGTGTGTTACAAAATGATCTGTTCTTCCAGTGAAGAGCGTCAGTGGCGTCAATGGGCGGATCGCGTACTGGTGAATACGTTGTCTCCCAATGTGTACCGCACGGCGGGCGAGGCGCTAGAGACCTTTCAGTGGTTCGAGCAGGCCGGCGGCTGGAGGCAGCTGTTCCCCGCGTGGGAATGCGCCCTCATGGTCTACATTGGAGCCGCCGCTATGTTCATGATATCTAAAAGGCTGAAGACCAGGTAATTCATATTTTTGTAAAGGTTCATAACCATCCAGGCTAAACAATAGGTGTATGGCACATACTACAGCGGTACAGAGTGATCAGTTCGTTCTGTTGAAATAAACGGATTATCCACTCGGTTTTTTGTTATATGTTATTTCGTTATGGTATTGTCGACAACTGCGACCGTCAAAATGATGACAAAGGCAACTACCTGTTTGAGCCCGAATATCTGACAGTTTTTTGCCCGTGAAATATGTCGCGCGTAAGCCAAACCGAGCGCTCTGTCAGTAATACTTTGAAAAAGATGTGTGTATTCATTGCATACCCGTCTATATGAAATGTTTTTTCCCTGTAGACTTGATTTTGCATCATTTCAAAATACATAAGCATTTTTTATAATTGTATACTGGACCAGCTCTATAGCGCGACACATTTCTGTATAGTGTGCCTAAATGCCAACCGCATCGCCTTACAGGCACAAGATCAAAGACGACCCTCGCGAGTCCCTATACGACGCGGCCAACGAGTGGGTAGCCGCGGTCCAAAAGAAGGGCACTCCGTTCCTAGGCGGCGACCAACCCAACCTCGCTGACGTCACAGTGTACGGAGTCCTCAGTAGCATTGAAGGCTGCACGGCCTTCCAGGACCTGAAGAACAACACGGCCATCGCTAAATGGTACTACGACACAAAGAGCACCATACAGAGGAGAATGGGTAAACCGATCGCCACGCATGCTTGAACATTGACAGTTTGTTCGTGTCTTGGTGTTGATAAATAAGTAACTTCGACGTATTTTTCTTGGAAACAAACGTTTTTGTATTTCTAACTATCAGATTTAGCCCAGCAATATTAGACTTTATGTGTAGTTAGTAATGTTACGTGAGATTATTAGAGCTTACCGCGATGAGGGCGGGGTGATGAAGGACCTAGTTTTATTTATAAAGTTTATACTTATAAATCAATTAGTGGGAAATAATAAGAATAGCAATTTCTAAGATTTTATGAGACATTAAAACCGTAAAAATAAGATTTAATTTCTAGCCAGAACACTTATCTGGTCTGCTGATATTAGTCGATGTTATTAATGTTTGATTGTTATAAAGACTTGCTTTTGCTATGTATAAGGTTAAAACATATTTTTGTACAATTAGTAATTCTTATAACTTCGACTAGACCCGTTAGATATTAAAAGGCAAACACATATTACGTAACATAATACACACTGTGAGCGATGACGAATTTAATTGTTGAAAACGCAGTGTGATAACACAAATTGATAATATGTTTGGATACCCAGTGGCAATGATTTAGTTCCTAATACCTATAATGCACCTTTTAATTAGGTTTAAATGTTAGGCCAAGGCTGCTCGCTTACTCAGGACGAAGCTAAAGGGGATGTGTAATAAAAACCAACCCCTCAAATTATGGAATGCTAAAAATACTATTATTTTTGTATATAAGCGATTAGTAATTATTGTTTATGCTATTTCTAAGTATTTAAGTTCTTTTTGTGCCCTAATACTTAGCTGAATAACTATATTATATTAAGTAACCAAGATGTTCAATGCCATAGTTTAGCTCATGTTTATAAGTATAACATGAGTATAAAATATTTATCTAGTAAGTAGGTCACCGATTTAGCATTTTCCTCATTAATATAAATAAACAAAGTCCTCCATGACCTTGCCCTTACCGCGACGTTTCCGAACCGATATAAAATGAGAGCTGTACTGTACACACATACATTCGTATCGACCATTTGTTATCGCTGTTGCATAACTCTCGATGCGAGAACTTGGAGTTGACATTTTGTATATTCTGATTTATTTACGTTATGAAATTGAGTGAGTATTTACATACATTATTAATTTCGCAGTCGGGCAAATTAATGGAATAATTGCCTATCACTGAAACCCGCTCTCATTTTTCTTGTTATTAAAAGTGTTTACATATCCTGTTTATAAATTGGTGTGTATTTTTGTAAGATTCTGTGCCTTTTGTGTACTATATTTTCATGTTACGCTTTTATTTATTTGTTTAACAACAAAAACGGCAATGTTGAATATGTTATGAAGAGGTAACCTAGTAAGTAGCAATCAAGGCCTGGTTAGCTATCAGCACCATTACACGTGACGTAAACAGAGCTCGTTTTGTCTGTTTTAAATAAGCCTTTTAGAGGAGTACAGAGCAATATGTTAACATGTGATTTATTATTTAGTTAAAGTTGTTATTAAATACATGATTATTTATTTGTTAAATTTTATTATTTTAACTTAACCTTTCACTTGTGACATAACATTGCGATAAATGATATTTCGAACAGAGATATGACTTACAAAAAATATTATTATACTTATACAGGGTGTCCCAAAACTCAACGATAATCTTAGACCGGATGAAAGGCCAAGTTATACCAGCCCTGGGAAAAATTAAAAAAAAAATAGATTTTTTTTTTAAAGTTGAAATTCGACACCCTTGGTCGCGTTTTCAAGTCCTGTGATCACCAATTCCACGATTTCGCTGTATTTTTTTTAATGTCCTGGTCTTCATTAACTATGATATTAATCAGAACTACAAATTAATGCAAAAAAACATTATTATTTTAAAAAAATAAGTTAAGTTTTGAAAAGTTAAGTTACAAAAAAATGTCTATTATCGCTGAACTGAGTGATGTGGATTTTTTAAATTATTTTTCCCAGGACTGGTATAACTTGGCCTTTCATCTGGTCTCAGATTATCGTTGAGTTTCGGGACACCCTGTATATTTTATTAAAGTCATTAAATCATTGGTGAAATAATCCCACGAGTGAGTTATTAAAAGTATACATAGGGCAACCCTATCCGGTACGGGATTTGTTCGTACACACTCATGTGGATATAGAATGTTAATTGAACTGTACCGGCACGAGGGAAGCGGTTTATTTATAACCGATCTCACCCATTTATAGCGGAGTCGCTACGTGACTTACATTTTACACTAGCTAATCACGGAATGATCCATTTCTAGAACGCACTGGTAATGGTGCTTTTTTTGTCGTGTATTCTTTTGTATAACAGAATGTTTTTTTTTTTAATCCGTAGTAGACTAAAATATAGGTTTTTGAATAACATGCTTTTTATACATTGTATACGTTTATTTAAATACTTGCAAGTATAGTGGGTTTTCTAAGCTAAACCAGTACCTATAACCGTTCTAGAAAACATTATAATTAATTATTTCGAAAAGAAAACAATAACTTTCGATCATCATGATTGTGATGTGATATTTCACAATTTAATTAATAGGATGTTTGAACACAATCACCTTTACAATAACTTTTCACCTTGTTAATGTCTTCCTTTCAAATCTAAATCAATTTTGTACTATTTAAACCCAACCCCTCTTTCTATATAAACAAGCTAATTTCTAACATTATAAAGTATTTTCGATAAGTATAAATATAATGATATATTTACAACAATATTATATGGTTTTCTGTGGACTGTTTATGTGACGCGTAAACATTTTCCACAGTATGCCAAAAGTATTATAAGTACTTCCTTATCAAATTGTTTACAAAACAATTAATAATAATATATTATATAGCAGGACGATATAGCGTGTGAGACTTAGCAGGCGATCTGAGTGTATGTTAAGGAGAAGCCCCTGTTGGCGATGTCGGGGGGAGTGGCGGCCGTCGCTCCTTCGTTCGCGTTCGTCACCACATACAGCACGAACGGTTTCGCGCCACCTGTATATAAAATAGTATAAAGAATAAGAGTTAATTAGGTAATTTAGTTAGTATACCTATGTTTGATGTCTTTGACTAGTCTTTGGTGCATGCATTGTGATTTATAGAAATTATTTTGGAAAAACAGATATCTTCAAGTTTTAACTATTAACTGGTACTTTAACTACGACTTCTGGACTAGTTCTGATGATTCGAAGAGAATAGGTGTCCAATATAGCTTTCAAAAACATCATGTCTTCGACACTCCGTGCTTGTTCTTGTGTTCTGAATGTTTCAGCATTATTTGGAGATGGTGACTACATTGTCCGTTGGAATTTTGAAGTGGTCCCTGGACAAATCCCAACGTGACTGAAGTATAATTATAAATGGGTCTGAAAATCTTACTTTGAACGGTAACGAATCCGAGGCCACAGAAGCGATCCGTGCCGACGGCCACGCCAGTGGCTGCCACGGTAGGATTGGGAATGACCACGAAGTCTGTGAGACAGTTGCCGTTATTGACAGCTCCTAGCGCCGTGCCCAAGACCGTGTTGTCGGCGCCCTCCACGTCGCCCGTCAACGTGAATGAGAACGCGTCATTGGCCACCTGAAATAAATTGATTATGAAAATTTATCCAGATTGCGTACAAATCAGTTCATCACCTTCGGCGATACGATACTACACCGACACACATTGGAACAAGCCAACGTTATTGTGACAAACTTTTTTCATTTAGGTAGAACTGTTTAGGATTCTAAGATGTGAATAATAGCTGGGACACCATATAAGATGCTGAAAGTCTGCTATACTAAAATCCATACATGTGGATCCGCTTTTGTGGAGCCATATGCTCCAGAGTCGCGATGACTCTTGAATGATTTCGTCTCGATAAGTTTTGACTTTGAGGAGCGACTTTCAAAGAGTCTTCAGTATAATTTTGGGTGGTTATAAGCGGTAAAAAAAATAAGAATTGAAAAAGAAAAATAACTGTTCAGTTACAAAAACTTCATGGTTTACCTACCTGTGCATACTGTATAGCACAGTAGCCTGCTTCCATTCTGATGCAAATGCCGTAGTTCAAGTTGACGATCTGCCGCGTGCCGGTCACCAGCGAGGCACTGAGCACTGTGTTAGCGGCTGTCCCGTAGTTGAAGCTGCTGATCGTTCCTGTTGTACCAGTGTAGTACTGCAGGCAGCCGTTCGGTGCTGGAAATCAATTCAGTAAAAAAAAAAATATGTTAGTCCTTCTATTAAATCTTCGCATGATAGGCATAATTTCATATGGATTTTTGGTAGGTGGCCGAAATTTCTCGCAATGCATCTACAGGAGTCATTTAAAAATAACTTCAAAAATACATTACCTATTCCTGGACAGTCACATCCGAGCTGCACCAGTTTTATGTTCCATCGTCTTGAGAAAGTTGTCGCTAAAGTAGCAGTCACTATGATTGTAATTGCCGTATTCCCATTGAAGTCCACGAAGATAGTCTGGCCCGTCAGGTCTCCGCAGAGCAGAGGCACGATGGTGTTCCCGCCCGTTATAGATATGGAGTCCGTCACGCAGTTGCCGTCGCCGTCTGGTTGTGCTAACACCAGGTCCATGAAGTCTATGCGCAGCTGGGTACAGAAGTAACATCAGGCCATGATTCCTTTTTAAGGTATTAAGTGAGATTTGAAAAAAAAAGCTGAAATAAAAACCAGTTAGGTACTACCAGTTCCGTAGTTACTACGCCGTGTAGGGACTGTTATAAGCTGAAGCCGTGAGAAACGGCTAGTGTAATCAGTAGATTTTTTACAGCTGAAGGGTCAGAAAACAATAATAGGACTCACCTGGCATATATTACTGTTGCACCGGTTCACTATCATAGAGCAGGCGGGGCCGCCGGCGTACGCTGCGGGGTAGCCGGGGCTTGTGAAGTAAGTGTTGTTCACATTAGTCGTGGTACCGCATGTCCGTGATACTGGAATACAACGTATTATGTATTCACCTCCAGTATCTTTAAAAATTCGCTGGTATATTTCCTTAACCCCCTGTAGTACCAGCTGACGAAAACAGATCTACATGATACAACATGATGCTATCAGCAGTCTATGAGTCATTATAGCTGGGAGGAAATGTGTGATATAGGTGCCCGGCTTACGGACTAGGGTTAAGGTTAAGTTATACTTAAATTAAACCCCGGCTAAGAGGCCCAGGTTCACTCACTTCATAAACGTCTGTTTTCTTAAAACGACTGGTTACTACGAATTTTCACGGTCCATTTCAAATAAAACAATTGTTTTAAGAAAAACTGCGTTTATGTTGTAGGTGGAAACGGGCCTAAAGAGTTTACCAGCGCGAGAATGTTTAAAACAATTCCAGGGCCTACAAATAGTGCAAAAGTTCAACAGGTACATAAAAAAATAGGAATCGCTGGTAAAAATGTTATAACTTCTACTATCAAGTCATCAAAGATTTGCAGTATACTTACCGACACAGCAGCGTCCTCGGCGCGTAGCGCATGTGCCTGTGATGGTACCGTTAAGATTGTTGCATTCCCTACGCGCCAGACATGTGCCATTCATGGAGTTGGTAGTCGAGCACTCCGTGTTCGCGAACCGCACGATGCTAACAAACGGGAACACTGCAAAGGTATCAATAAATAAAACATGCTGGGTACTTATGACAATGCTTGCGGTCCTCATAGTCCAACCGAAAAGGACCAGCGACGATGGCCAGCGCAAACCTAATCTTCCAACACAGTAGATTGGAGGTATTGAAAGCCCATTTTTACCAACTAGTTACATAAACGTTCGTTTTTGTTAAAACGACTGTTTACTTTTGAACGTGAAATTCCATATTAAACAGTAATTGCAAGAAAACTGTCGATTATGTAGTCGGTAAACTAGGTTCACCTATGGTCTGTTCGCGATAGGAATAGAAAGAAGTTTAATAAGGCTCTTTTAGGTGTCCACTTTAAAATAAAATTACAACAAAAATGATTTCGCTCAAGATTGATGTGGAAAAAATATAATTAATTCAAATAACAGCCGGCACACTTAATTGTACATATTAACCTATCTACTTTCTGAAATTACAAGATTTCCATTTAATATCGTTTATTTTTACATTCTGTTGTCATGTCGACGTCAAAAAAATCTAAAAGAAGCAGGGGTAGAGAGTACTGGGAATGTTTTCACGTCACTGTCAATTTTCTCAGACAGTCTCAGACCAAGTCACAAAGTGTATAATATCGAAAATTTTCGTTTAGTTAATTTATGGTATCACAAAGCAAGGAAAATAAAATAATTAATTTTAATAGAAGCTACCACGCATAATTATTCTTATTTAACCTATCGACCATACGAAATTATAAGGCTTTCATTTAATATTGTTTTTTTGTAATATTCTGTCGTTGTATAAAAGCTAATAGTATCAAAACGTTTACACGTATTTCTACCAAAACTAAAATCTTACTCTATTCTCTTCATAAATTGTGGCAGTTAGGGCATGCAACTCCGGAATTCCGGAATTCCGTAACTCCGGAATTCCGGATAATTTTTCAGTTCCGGAATTGAGTGGCATAATTCCAGAATTCCGATATTCACATACTTTTGATATTTATATACTTTTGTTGTACGTCTATGGAATATTCCACTAATCGAACGGGCCCCCGCATTGCTCAGGCTTCAATGGGCCAAAGTTCATACCAAAGCTCCGTTCAGGCTCGTCCTGGTAAGTATCACCAAATGTACAAGGTAGTCTAGTAACACCTGGACATGGTTAATTTTCTCCAAATGTTCAAAATGCACCTAGCAATGTTCGGTTCGGCCTACAGAAATTCCTTATGGCCAGACTTCAAAGGTTCAGAGTCTAGACCAAAGCTCCGTTCAGGCTCGTCCTGGTTAAGTATCGCCAAATGTTCTAAATACACCTAGCAATGTTCGGCCTACAGAAATTCCTTATGGCCAGGCTTCAAAGGTTCAGAGTCCAGACCAAAGCTCCATTCTGGCTCATCCAGGTCAAGTATCGCCAAGTGTACAAGGTAGTCTAATAGAACCTGGATATGGTAAATATTCACCAAATGTTCAAAATACACCTAGTAATGTTCGGCCTACNCAGTAACACCTGGACATGGTTAATTTTCTCTAAATGTTCAAAATGCACCTAGCAATGTTCGGTTCGGCCTACAGAAAT
>NWSH02000323.1:11657626-11674276 GCA_002382865.2 Heliothis virescens | reverse complement strand
GATTACACCACTGAAAAGAGCGTAAAAAAATCATCAAGATGGACCAAAGAATCATTTTTAGTTTTTTTGGCACTTATTGGGTTTTAGCACTGTACCCTCGATATGCCCAATATTTGAAATTATCTTATGGTTTCATTACTGAAAATGACCGATTGTCGACACGGCGGCTGTTCTCATACAAGGAGATCAGTCAGTTGCGCATAACATACATGCACTCACTATTCTTTCACTCTCGTAGCCCAATAGAAAAGCAATGCGACACAACCGGAGAGAGATCAGGCGTAAGACCGCAGACATTAACATGCTCTCCGATGCAATGGGTGTAATTACCAACTTCCAGACTCCGGGCTGTTTTGTGAAAGTTTCTAAAACCCATAAAGCGATTTCGGCCTGTCACAGGAATGGAACTCGAGACCTTGTGCACTGTGGTCGGCTATGCGACAGTTAGACCAACGAGGAAGTCAAATCTCCCAAATCAGTCAGATCAACAACGCGTAGTAGCCCAAAGTACAGCGACATCTCTCGGGAATATACCTTGAGGTTTCGGTGGTAAATATGGATAGCGTGAATCGTTTTAAGAATTCTTTTTGTTTGTAAAAAGACTCATTCTAGACAATAAAGTTAAATTTCAAACTTTTCAGAAATTATTTTGTGTAACTTTTCAAAAACTGTTTAAACCATCAAGTCGATAATAATTTCCTTACGAAAGCTTTATTAAGTTCTAATTTGAAATTTCGTTTATTTTTTGATATTTTTCAACTTTTGTTTGAAAAAGTACGGCGAAAATACTTTTGGAGCGATTATTTCTGACGATATGATCAATAAATTAATTTAGTAAACCCCTGTAAAATAATATATCGCACGTTAGTTGGAAAGAAAAAAACACTCTCCACGGTAGCCTAATAAAGCAGCTTTTTCCACTTTGTCGGCGTCTTTGATGAACAGGTTTCTAATGCTATTAGTATAGTCATTGAGATTATCCACCGACGGACTGACGGACAGCCAGACTTGGCTAAAGTAGGTATAGGGGAGTTAACTACGGTACGGTACTTATATGAATAATACAAAAATAAACAACAATAAATGTGACTAAATTTAATTTGTTCTGAAATGTAAAGGTTGTGTAACATCAGTTACTTCTCGTGGCAATGATATGGTACAAAGTGGTGAACAGCAGGAAATAAGACACCATAATATGTAGAAACTTACTGTAAGTACAGACGACAATAGGTTAACCTACCCGAACCTTTAAAATTTTAACAATCGAGAATCAACCTTCCACTGTTGCGATAAGGTTCAAACCCTATTGAAAAATTTGATAGATTATGGTAGGTTGATGTGCTGGCGTCTATACCATTACAAGTACTGTTACTGAATACATTTTTGATCTTAAAATGACAAACAATTTGATGACAATATTTTGAAAAGGATTTTACAATTATAAGTATTCTATTTATATAATTAAGTGGCAAAACACTTTTGGAGGTGTATCATCAAATCACAGCACTAATAAGACACACAATGGTACAGTTGTCATCAGAATATCTTTGACTCGACTGCGCTCAAAATTAGCTTTTCAAAATTCGCTCGAAACCGACAACATAAATTAATTTTCTTAAAAGAACTGTTTTTTCCAAAGTAAATAGTTGTTAAGAAAGAGTTTTTATGTTGTCGGATCTTATACAGTCTATGGCAAAAGGCACGTCTGTTTCAAGATTTGTACAGACTTACAATATTTATCACTCCAAGTACCTAATAATATAAATGTATAGAATAGAAAACCGATACTATTTCCAAAAGTAGATACCTATAAAAGTGGCTTCATAGTATTTTGTACTTGATATAGGTAGACCTACATACAGTGCTGCATAAGTAGAGGCTATAATTTAAGGGAGCTTTAATACTAGAAGGCGCTGAATTACAGCTTAGGTATAAGTAATGGTTTTAGAATGTGCGGCATTTCGCGTCTAGATAGTAAATTCCAAATACTCCTTGAATTCTGAGTATTGTCTACTATTAAAAGTTTAGAATAGAATTAAGTATCTATTACATATAAGCCCAGATGGTTGAATGAACGGTGATTGATCTCGACACGATTGATCATTACTTTGATAGTTACAAGCTTAGTACATTCAAACTCTGGTGGGTGTGATTTCTGTTTTTGTGAGAAAACATAAAAATATAATAACTACGAATAGTGAGCATTGTTTGATACGGTTACGGCACAATATTCAATATTAGTGTTGGGAGGGTGATAAATACTGCAGTCCGTCGCGGTGAACAAATTAACTTTCGGCAGTAAAGTGGCAAATAACAAAATGTTAGTAAATCACACTTCTGGCAAAATCTACAAACTATATATTTTAAACACATTAAAATCCATATCTATTTCCTCAACATAATATATCTCAACTTTTTACACTCAACTATAAAAATAGGTATATAAAAAGAATTTAAAAACACGTCATTGGTAATAAATTATCTTGTGACTTAGTCAACATACTTAACTATGCACTTAAAAATAAACATTACACGTGAAGAAAAAGATACAAACGTATTCATATGATAGTTAGGTACTTATACTGAAACAATAATCTGTATGGAAGAACTACAACAGAAAGTAGTGAGGTACGATTTATACAGAAGACGAGCTTAGTACCTACTACGTATATTCCCAAAAAAACTAAAATTAAGGTTTTATTTAAAAATATGGCATCTACCGACATGTTTATGGCAATTTCTTGGTCATAATAGACGAAGTCGCGTCGCTACAACACCTGATTTCAAAAGTGCCTTAACAGAACGATAGTTCTTTATTATAATATTAAAATTATTATCTATTCCCGTAAATTAAGTTATTAAATTTAAGGCCTCATTTAATTTTGTAACGTTTCAAAGGCGTGACGACTGTTTAAGCCATGCTCTAGTCTATTTACATAGTTCCTCGCGAAACATCTACACTTCAGACTAGAGGTTATCCTTACTCGACAATCAGGCTGCTTTGTGTGTTCACAACAAGATTGAAGTTCAAAAAATAAATTATAGCACAAAATAATCCTTTTGGTTCCATTTTCATCTACATAGATAAAGAGTTTGCATCTTCGCGCAAGTTACATGTAAAACTAAATGCAAGAAACAGTGGCAAGATTACAGTGCGTCTACATTCCGTATGGCACGCGCTCGACACGCGGATTGCAAGCTGATTTGTTATTGAAAAACTACTGAAAACTGCAAAATCGTTTTATAGTTTAATTTTTTACCCAAAATGTAAAATTCAGAAATGGCTGTACTGAATTTACGAATAATAAATTTCCTCGGGACATTTAAAAATTTACAGGTAGTTTGCAGTTATCAGTATTGTTGCTGGATTAGGAGTTACGAGAAAAGGATATATACAATGAATACATTGTATTGTATTAATAGCTTTTCATTTATGGTAGGGTAGAAACGTTGTGAATATTTATTTATAGGCTCGGCTCATGCAATACGAACTATAAGTAGGGAGGCAAGAAGCGATATTAAAATGAAACTATAGGTATTTCTGCGAATGTCAGACGTTAATATTAATTAAATTCTACATTTGAAAATACGTAATTAGGTAAGTACAACTTACAGTAGCACAAAATACTAGTGACTATTTAAGATGGCAATTGCGTTTATAGTAAATATTAAAAGATATAGATATAAAAGTGTGAATGTACGGCTCGCGCACAACTGGACGGAGGCAATAAGGCTGGTTCCAGACATTCCTCACAAATTGCCTAAAGCACTTCGTAACACATACGTTAACATTATATTATTCGCTAAGTTATTAATTTTCTATAATATTTAACTGTTATTATAATAAAAAAGTACAATAAATATATATACCTATATTATCGTATATAAGTACGATGAAACATGTTGGTTCTCTTTGCCGGACAGTGTCAAGGCAACCTGTTGGTGATATGACAATGTGAAAATAAAAACAAACTTTAATAAATCGAGACTAGAAAGTGTAAAATTTGAACGTTTCAATAATACGACCTTAGGTTGTGAGCAATTGGTGGATGATTATGAGTTTGTCGAAAATACGCAAGTTACCCAAGTTATCCATCATAGTTGCTTAACGCCTTTAATAAGGCTAGATTATATAGGCCTGAGTTAAGTGTAGTTACCAGGCGTTACTGAAACTTAGCTCGTACTATTGAAACACACGTCCGTACATTAATACTAACATACACCTACTTACTGATATTTACGCGACAATAATATTAAAAGATAATATCTTGGATATTCCTTGCTCTCTTATTGATAAACTTACGATAAATTAACTAATCATATCTAATGAATACTTAGAGCTCTTATTTCACGGTGTTTATATGGACACCATTGCTGTTGTAGTGAGCAACTTTTGAGGAATTTATGTCTTCCTTACCATTTGTTATTAGAGTATATTAGGACAAAATATTGCTATTGTTAAGAAAAAAACCAATACTGAGTGATATAAGGATGTCGAATGTCCAAACTTTAAACGATGACTATTTAAGTAATTAAAATCCATGTACATATGTATTAAGGTCCAAGTTCACCGACAGCATAAACGTCGGCTTTCTGAAAGCAACTGTTTACTATGAATTTTCACGTTCACGTTTCAAAATAAACAGATGTTTTAAGAAAAATTGACGTCTATATTGTCGGTGAAGATGGGCATTGAGCACTAAACGATTCTTCCCAGAATCTGTCAGACTCAAAACATCAAACGATTACACGTGTGACTTTCAGACTGTAAGATTTTACAGATTAAGATAGTTTCAGACTGTAAGATAGCGGACGCAAGCCCACATATCAATTTAGGAAAGGATCGTGACTGTATCGCCTAGCTAGATGAATAGTCGTCAAACAGACGTCGAGAGCCTACGATTGAACGAACTGACTTTATGATTTCGATAAGTTAGCAATCCAGTGTGCGGGTTCAATTTCAAGGCATGAACACTTTTCGCCAAACATGATAATGGCTCACAAATAATTTTCGAGAAAAAGAACGCGCATGTAGCCCATACTCATGGCCTGTGCGGTGGGGCTCCTCCGCCACTCGCTTATCTTTAGAATGGTGTCTGCCCAGGGAGTCACATGATGTCCCTTTGGCGATAGTTGACTTATGAAGAGTTATCTATCTTGGACATCAATTCTAATGGTGAGTAAAACATTGTGACTAATTGTGAGGAAACCTAGACTTAGGGAGCCTGAAATCACCAATCGGCCTTGAGCAGACGTGGTGATCACCGCTCATTCCTTCCCTGTGTGAGAAAAAAAGGGCCGATGACGTGTACATGGTAGCTAAGAGTTAATCCATACAAGTTGATGCAGTGACAAAGCCTTTCCGAATTGATTTGTGTGGTGTCTATCCGAACTTATTATTGGAGAATCCAATATATGGGATTAGTATGATAATAAGGATGTATTGTTTCATAATCCACTTCCGCAGCTGAATACACGTAATTAAACAACACAGTAAATCTAGCAATGGTGTCGCAAAACTTGCTCCATTAAAATATTTGTCATTTTTAATTTACATCATATAGTTATCTATAATATACGGGTGTTTTGGGATCTGTATCATGACTAATCGAGTCATTTACAATTAAAAGGTATATATTATGTAAAGCGATTTCCTTGGTAATGCTGTTGTGTTGTACGTATTGTGACTTTATGACGCGAGAATCCTATGGTTAATTGATGGCTTATGCAGTACTTATTTACTTGCTCACATTAAGTACCATTGTAAATATATTTTTTAGAGATTTTTCTACATTCATTGGAAGCTTGGTAGTCGTTGAATGTAACACTGGTGGTGTTTGTGTTCGCTTTTACAAAATATACAGTAAGCGTGTCGGCGGCGGTCACAGCACGCCGTAGAACGTGTCCATCAGGGTGGCGTCCAGGTCACACTCCAGGAAGATGCTCTCACTGCATTCCTCCTGGAAAACACAAAACAATGTATTAGAAACAAAATATCTAATTCATTCAAAAGTTAAAGAGAAAACTTTTCTTAAGCAAAATCTACGGAAAACCTGTTGTTCTGTATAAATCAGTATATAAGGCGTTGAAATTGAAGAAGAGGGGAGAGCAGAGAATTCATGTAGTAGAAATAAGAAGGTTGAAATGTATGGCCAGAATTTACAAAGGGAGGAATTAATAAATTATAAGGAGTTTGAAAGTAGCGCTTGTGGTGAGGCCGTGAACGAGATATTTACCTGTGAGGTGTGCGTGGCGGGCGGCTGGTCGCCGCCCCGCCTCGCGTGTCATTTGGACGTCTTGGGCAGGTGGCGCTTCATGTGCAGAGCGAGGTGGTCGGAGCGCGCAAACGAGCGCTCGCACACGGCGCACTTGAAGGGCTTGGCTCCAGTGTGCTTGCGATAGTGACGCGTCAGCTCGTCCGAGCGCGCGAACCGCCACTCGCACTCCGGCCACTGACACGTGTACGGCTTCTCACCTGCCGACATACAACGCCCACCTCTTCAGTTGCTGCTGCCATAACACATCGGCAGTTCCATCAATGTGTCAATGATATTGGAAATGCATCCCAAACAACAAGCATATAGTTACGGCTATAGCTGCGTACTGACTGAACGTGCAGCCTTGCGATGTTTCAGGTGGCCTGTCGGTCGGTCAGGACGTGCCTCGACCGAGATGCCTGCCTCGCGCGACAATGGCCGCGTGGCAAAACGTCCGACGCTGCTTAACGAAGCTTTGAGCTTAGTCAGTACGCGGCTTATAACGATACTAAGGCAGATATATATCTATTTTGGTGTATATTGAATAGTTATTTAGCACCTACGTGTATTTTTAGTATTAAATACAACTTCTGATTATTTGTTGTTGAAAGGGACCATTAAGTACTTAACATTAACAGCTAGCGTTTCCGCAAATGGAGGACAATGCATAAAAACGACCGTGGATCATGTAAGATTCATGCAGTGACATGCTCGTGTTATCGAAACAGTACCGCTACCGTAATCCTGTCATAACACCGACTCATGTCTGAAGCTATTTCTAGAAACCGGCCGAAGGTAATTTGCCTAATCGGCAAGCTTTGTTGACTTTCATAATTTCAGTTAAACGTCAATGAACTCTACCACGTGCTCAAGGATTGATTGTTAAATCAACCTATGTTTAGGTCCACGTTTAAGAAAGTTCGTTATTAAGGTAAGAAGTAAGTGCTAAATAAACTGGACAAGTGACAATATGGACACTGCGGTGAAACTTATACGTTAGGCACGATGTGAGTTGTATCATAGTACTGAGGTACATTGTTGTCATTAGCTACATCTGTTACTTTCGCTTGGCTCGAGTAGTCCGCGTACGTATCATGGAGATTGTCTGTTAAATTAAAATGTTTGATTTCATTAACACTTATATGATGACGTACTGAGTAAATTCGCAATGCCACATGATTCGGGCAAGTAATTCGCAGGGCTGCATAACATAAAAATGAATCAATACCTGTATGTATCCTCTGGTGTGCTTTTAGATGCGAACTCTTTGTGTAGACCTTGGTACATCCTGTAAAACAATCGAGTATCGTTAAAATTCTCGTTTCGGCGAAAAAAAAAAAACCCTGTCGGTAAAAAGACATAATGTATGATGAAATATGGAGCTCAGCTTCCTTTTAATACTTGTATGGTGCTAGCTAAGGTAATCGATGCCCAAAGTTGCGTAGAAAATAGCCAGGAAGTACTCTCTTGGGAAATCGGGTTGTCATGTCAGGTTTTCTGGCTTTCTATCCAGCACACCAAAACGCGGAAGAACTCATCATGACAAGATGGTCACTCATCCACGGTCAACCTGCGGCTGTTGTTTAACCACGAGTCCATCGAGCGGTGTGAGGATTTATGAAAATTATAATTTTATCCCTGGAAAAACATCCTCAGGCAGGACTTTTGCTCCTTTTTAATCGTGCGGGTCTTAAACTTTTACGGGTAAGAGACTGGGGTAAAACCGCTTGGAACATCTAGCAAATAATATGGAAGCAAATGTAGAATATTTTGGTATCTTGGTTTGACGTGGTGAACCCCAGCCACAGTGCTGCCATGAGGATCTCGTTGTTATAATTCAAAGACTGTCAGAGGAATTTAAGAGAAGTTACTCTAGAGCTGGTTTGGGGGATAAGCCTGACAGAGCTGCTGAATATTAGGTACCTATGAAGTCGCAGTGGTGGACCCTTCTCTTCTCGAGCTCGGGGTTATTCCGGCGGTTGTACTTGACGTGCGGCGGGTGTGCCAGGCGAGCATGCGGTGGGGGCGCGTGCGGGCCCGGCGGCTGCGGCGCCGGCGCCGGCAGCTGCACGCCCTGCGACATCGCCTGCATTGGAACAAACTACTTTATTCATTTATGATTTTCTAACTGACCATACTCTTTAACATTTCAAAGATTTGTTCAGAGCAATGCTTAAATAGTAGATTTTACAGCTATTTTAGATATTCAGTTATATGAACACAATGTCTTTAAGCCATTGGTAAGCAAAGCATTTGGGCATCATATTTGGTACGAGTTGATGTGGTGAGCAGTGGTAGTCACCTGGGGATGGTGGTGCGGGTGCGGGCCGGGATGCGGCGGCACATGCGGTGCCCGCAGCAGCGGCGGCGGGTGGTATGGAGGCGGCGGCGTGCGTCGGCCTGCTCCCTGCGAATAACACACCACATGTTGTTGCACTCATACGTACTAGCCAATACCTCCAATCGGCACATTTCAAATCAACATAATTAACTGCACTTATTATATTGTGCAGGACCTTACCACAACCCTTATTGCAATCGTTATAAAAATGATATCCGATTCCTCGTTTCTTTCATAAGTTAACTGCAATTAAATACAAAACAAATGATAGAGATCGCTTAGCAATAGATGGTACCATCTGTCGCGTACGCAAGCAGCGCTAGCTCACTCGAGTGGCATGTTACCTGCATGGTGTTCCCGGGACTGCCCTGCTCGGAGCTGGGCGGTGTCAGCGGGGACATGTAGACGAGCCGCGAGGGGGGGTACTTGGCGAAGGACGTGTTCGGCTGGTGCTGCGGCTGGTGCTGCGGCGGCTGCGGGTGCGCGTACGTGGGCGGCGCGCATAGCCTCTCCGTCTTGATCTCGAGGGGACTGAGTAGCGGGGTGGCGCACTCTTCCAGTAGTGCGTCGTCAGCTTCGAGCTTGACGTGCGTGGAGCCTAGCGGCGCGAGCATGTTCGCGTTCTCTGGGTCGATGTTCCTGATGGAGGACGCGATGTCCTCCCACAGTGCGGGCCGGAGGAATGCATCGTCGCGTGAAGAGGTTCCGCCGTCGAAAAGGTCCATGTGGGCGGGCGCGAGTGAGGCGCCCTCCTGCTTACACAGCAGCGACTCTAGCTCAGATGTCTGCAACAAAACAAACAGACAATGTTTGGTGATTTGCAGATCTTTATCGGAGCGGTATTATGAAAATCCCATTCAAATGCTAATAATACATTAGAAAGTCCTCTTGATTTAATGTGTAAAGCTTTTGACTACTAAGAAGTCCCTGTAGCTTTAAGAGCGATAAACTTATGAATTTATAAACATCTTTATACCTGTAACACATTATCACTTTGGAATGCCACAGTGCCTTGTTGCCAAATGGTATACTGTCGCGTTAATCAAACATTAAAATTATTGCAGGAGAGATTTCAGAGAAAATCAGTTTCTCTGTGAGTCATAATCGTAAGGTTTTGTTCTTTTCATACTCAAGGTAGGAATATATCTTCGTACACATTCATTCATGATTAAGTAATAAGATATTTGAATCTATATTTTCTAATATTTATATACTTGAGTGAACTACTTAGGTATCTACTTATATTCTGTATATGAAAATTACAAAAAAACAAAACTGACTTCACAAAAAACACTGAAAGGCATAAAATAAAACTTTTCACATGGCTCTAGAAGTCGGTGTCTGCAGGTCTGTTGACTGTGTTTATTTTGCCACCGACATCTAGAGCCATGTGAAAAGTTTTATTTTATCCCTTTCAGTGTTTTTCAATGTGAACATACACATTGAAAAACACTGAAAGGGATAAAATAAAACTTTTGATTTATAATGTATTTTACTCCAAGTTTCATCAAAATCTATTCAGTAGTTTTTTCGTGAAAAAGAAACATACATACAGGCGTACAAACTTTCGCGTTTATGATATTTGTAGCAAGTTGCTGTGAGACTGATTGGCTATATCAATCATACTTAAGAGGATCAAAGTTCCGATTAATATTATGTATTTACACAATTTTGTACAATTTCTCCGTAGTCGATGGGCAAGCATTGCTGCGCTTGAGTCGGGCGGCGCGCCGTGCGATATTAGCATACAATGGCGGTGGGCCCACGCGCACGCGCAGGTGACGAGCAAGAGCTTTCATATCGGATCATTTCATACATACACATTTTGGGATGAGAATTAGCTAGCGTTGAAATGAAATCAAACGGCCTGGACCAAAAACTACACCATTATTTTTCCAGAATCCGAAACAGGGAAAGTTAAGGAAATTATTTAATACGACGCGATCTCGCTTAGAAAGTTTTTAATCTCTCAACATCTTTTACTATAAGAATACTAACCTTAAATTACGGTACCTACGTCGTTTACGAGAGACAATAAAATGAATGCAGTTACCATAAAACTTGTATACCTAGTGATTGTGGCGTGGAGTCAAATGCAAGTGCTGTACTATAGACAACCGTAGCTATATGCTTGTACACCTGCGCTGTTGTGTCGAGCTGTTCTTCAACTCTGAGAAGTGACGGACCTGTTCTGCCAGCTAGTAGAAAAGTATTCTAATGACTTTTTCAGTCCATTCATGTACAAAGTATAAAGACTATAATATATAAAGAATACCAATTCTTATGGAATGTAAAGTTCCAGTTAATAGATCTCGCGGTAACAGCAAACAATGCCTTGTAGATAACACACTTTCACAAGTCTTTACTTACAAGAGAAAGATTTGCTCAATCATACCATTTAAAATATCCAGTGACGATTCCATCCATCACCGAAAAAATATTGAAACATTGGAGTGTAATTAGCGGTTATTTTTATGCATGAAATAGGTATTTGAATATATGTTTAAAATACTTCAGAAAAATTGTAAAGTTGTGTTTGTGAAGTTGGAGGAATCTATAAAAGTTGAATTAGTTTCTCTTTTCCGGAAAAAGCATCAGCCAAGGGCATGCTTGGCTACATTTTTCAGTGTACACGGTTTTTCACAGTTTTTCATCATAGTATACTAAATAGATAAATCAGCATCGGCTTGGTCTTCTACTCAACAACTCAGAATAGGTTCTTGAAATAAACTTAAAATCATTTATTATAAATAGGTACTTCAGCTTACCAGGTAGACGGTGTGTAGTAATTATCTATTAGTTCACGCCTTGATAGAATATGTATATATTGATAAGTTTTATGTATAGTGTTTTATCTGTTTCCTTTTCTATTGTTTAAGATTGTTTTAACTTACCATACTTTATCTACGATACGAGATAGGCATTCTTTGAAGCGATGTTACTTTTTACTGTAAAATAGAACGTAGTTCGTGCATGGTCGGTAATCCGATTCGTTTTTATTGGCGAATAGATGAAATAGAGTTAAAGCAATCGGTGAGCCCGGTCGGCAACGATCGGAACCTCTTTGGAACAGCGTGGTGTGTCGCAAGTGCGCCGGACCGCGCGAATTCCTTCCATGACCTTTGCGGATCGAACGATTGCGCAGTGGCTCCTCCACCGCGACTAGACGAGCTTGAGCAACAACACATAGACTATACTGCCACAGAACACCTCTAGGCATCTCAGAGCTTTCATACACATTATTACATTTTTAAATTGTTTTCACTTTACCAGTCTTGCGTTTCTAAAGACTAGACAAGTGACTTTTGACTCAACTTTGAGTAATTAGAGTCACACAAGCTTTTTGTTGTTTTTATTGTCGACTATCGTAATATTTCAGCTAGTTTTTATTTTCAATATATTATGTACATTTCCTTAAATAGCATAGCGCACTGTATTTACTTAAACGACCTAAAAAAAATATGTCTATATTTTACAAATAATAAAGACTGACTTAAAAAATATTTAAATAAAATAATGCAGTTGCTCATAGAAGCGTCTCTTTGACTCCTGCGATTAATATAGTGGACTTGATTTTAAAAAATAAATTTAATTCTTCAAACAATCTGTAAAAGCTGCGACATATCTCTGTGCAAAGTTAGATTTATTCTATGCGTTGGGCGGTTCGCCGGCACCGTATTCGCTTCGGTTTAGCTCATTTACGAAGCCAGCTAAATCAGTCGGCTTATACCGAACAGACAGCTATTGTGAAATGAAAGAACCTCCTGCGGATTTGCACCGGCCAGTGATGAAACACGCACTTGCACCAGATTATATCTCGAATCTAATAGATTGTTGTTGTTATTTATTTCGACCGCTGAATGAGGCAAGTGGCCCAGTGCCAGTCAGCTCCTAAAGTTTACAAAGGTCGCTTACCTACACCTCCTCACGATTGGAATTATCCAATAAAAAATATTTAAATATTATCTAGTTCTTAAGGGTCGAAGAAATGTTGGATTAGTTATAGTCACACAGCGTCCCAGAAGCTGTACAGTGGAAAACTACTACTAAATTCACTCCACTAACTAAACCTTTTTTTATTGCCAAAGGTACACATATGCGAGTTCCAATAGTACCTAAGTTAAGGTTCTTTTCATAGATCACCAAGACTGTAATCTGGAACTTAATAATCGGTATATTATTTCTTTATTAGTTGAAAGGATCGCCACCAAGATTAAATTATTTATTTATATTATTAGCCAGGTTATAAGGAAATTCTTTTTTACCAAATCTTAAAAAATAAACGAAAAGAAGCCTAATTAATATTTTAGAGGTAACTTCAAGATAATTGAAAAGGCGAAAAATAAAGGCGAATTATATTGTGATAGGTATGTACTTTTATCGAATATAAATTTACGTTGATATCAGCTGTGGGCTGATCCTATCCACAGTCTATGACTGGCTAAAAATGAAGGCACGTACCTACTTGTATTTAATAAATCTATAAAGGTACACAGAGTACACACTATCATTAAGTTATCACCGACATATTTATGTACAGCCACTTACATTAATATTTCCTATCAATTAAACATGTACATAAATAATGTTATCTATTGATAAATCTTTGACGAATGGTGCGAAAGTGCATAAGCGTCTATACAATAGGTATAATGAAATGAAATAGCAATAGATAGGAAGTGTGTAAAAAATCTCGTGTTGTGATTGGTTCCCTTGGAGATAATATGTTTGATCATGAATAGAATGGTTGAGCGTCGCGACGGTGCGCACGTGCTACGCGTCGGCCGACCAATGACGGACACGCTGACGTCACGTAGGAAATTACACGCCATTATGTTGTTTTGTAAGAGACGCACTGACGCTCAATGCGACTGAAATGTTCACTCTTCTGCCTGCCTCATTACACATGCTTTTGTGTGAATTTCATTAGATTTTTTTGGCCTCGGTCACATTGGAGATAGCTTTATTTAGGAACTGGGAACAAGCCTTTGCCTGGCCCGTTGCTATTGTCAGTTACGTCCCCCTTACCCCCACGTGGACCATGGGAGTATTTCAAGAAAATGCTAATGATAGCATGGATAACAGCCGCCACGCTGTTGTACTGTCAAAAATGAAAGTAAGTTACCTAGATCCAAAAATAATCAATTCTAAGTATACCAAGTCAACCTGATATCTCAAAAAAAAGTGATAGCAAAACGAGTTTCTAACAAATGAACTCTGAATAATTTATTATTACATTTTATATTAAAAACATAAAAAGCGTTCCAACATTAAAAAGCTTTTTAATTATACTAGTCAAAACAAAATAAGGGCCACCATGTTTTTTTAGTATTCTTATTAAGTTATTAAGTTTGGGGGTGGGAAAATTATTGAATTTAATTAATTGATTAATTTTTAATGTAATTAACTTAAAATTAATGTTTGGAATAAAAAACAAACGTCAATGTTATTTTTTTAATAAAATAATCATTTTTTTCTTAAGCATTATGCATGACAAAAAAGGGTTTTCTTAAAAAAGTAAGTTTTTTTTTAGTTTTTTTTTTACTTTTATCAATACCGTGTATGGCCTCCCCTCTTCTAAACACATTCTTGAAGTCTGGATGGCATACTCTCAACCAGGTGTCGCACCGTTTCTTCTGGAATTTTTTGAGCACATTAATGAGTTGTGCTTCGTTGTGCACAGGCTGATTTGTGTTCCGAACGCTTCTTTTCAACAAGTCCCACATGTGCTCAATTGGGTTAAGGTCCGGACTGTTGGCGGGCCACGGTAACACCTGTATACCAGCTTCGTCTAGAGCTTCCCTGGTGGCTCTAGCTGTATGAGCGCGGGCATTATCGTGCATTAATTTGAATTCCGCACCAATTCTTTGTGCGAATGGCACCACATAGGGTCTTATGACCTGCTCAATGTATCGCTGAGCCGTTACTGTGCCTTCATTGAGAATTACAAGCTCTGTTCTACCAGAAAGTGAAATTCCCCCCCACACCATTACATTAGGACCCCCAAATCTGTCACTTTCATGGATGCAAGCATCTGAAAATCGCTCACCTTCTCGTCTCCAAACCCTAATACGACGATCATCACTGAAAAATTTCACTTTGGACTCGTCTGTGAATAATACCGTGCTCCAATCACTCATGTCCCATTGCTGGTACTGCCTTGCGAATGATAATCGGTTTGCACGATGCGCACTTGTCAATGGAATGCGTACTACGCGCCTCCTAGAGAATTGTTGATCTTCATGCAACCGATTTCTGATGGTTTGGTCACTAACGCGGGTACCCGTCGCCTGCCGCAAGCGGTTTTGTAAGGAGCGAGCGGTAACGAATCGCTCTCTGCGGGCAGTCAGGCGTATATAACGATCTTCCTGTGATGTGGTTGCTCGAATCCTGCCTGATCCTCGTCTCCTGGTGACACTCCCAGTCTCTTGAAATCGATTCCAAGCATTCTGGATCGCACGTCGTGAAAAACCTAGCTGCAGAGCTACAGAACGCTGAGAATGGCCCTCCTGAATCAATGTGATGGCTCTAGTTGTGGTCTGCAGGTCCATATGTCTTCGAATCCTCGGCATTGTTCTCTCAAAATGTTAATTCACGCTTAAACTTAGCAAAGTTTGTCTAATCACGAAGCAATCCAAAGTTGAACTGACTCAAAAGTTAAAAATAAAGTCTTAAAATAGGTAAATTCAAGTGGTTAAAACAAACTAACACATTTACCCACTTAAAAAAAGATGCAAGTGGTATTGTCGCATTAGTGTTTGTTAACACTTTAGTGAAACACACAAAAAAGAATTAGCCACTTAGGATCGCTTTAAAATTATAAAATTGAGTGAGACTTCAAAATAATCAAGTGGCCCTTATTTTGTTTTGACTAGTATATAATAAACATAGTAACAGTACCTCTATTTCTATAGTTTTAAATAATATTATAATATTTAAAATAGAACGAAAATTTTTTTGTTTTCATTCGTTTAGTTTGTGTACCCTAAGGCTCTAACTACCCTAAAGAAACTACTTACCTAATTTGAAAGTATTCTTGCTCACCTTAGGAAAGCTAACTCCCAAGTATACCATTTCCCGAGTTCCGAACATATGTACCCATCAACACCGGATATTTATATCCGGGTAGGGAAGAATTTTTCTGCGGGATGCCAAGTTGAAAAACCTGCGGGAAAAGTAGTCGACGAGCAGATTATAAGCCTGCCTTACTTCAAACTTATAAAAAATGGAGCCATCATCACCAACATAAACTTGAAATTGACGTAACGGGACTTATTCATGCAACAGACCAAAACTGAATTGATGATTTCAAGTATATAGCTGTATATCCGTCCGAAAGTCAGGGCGAGGTTGGCAGTCTGGGTATAATATTGAAATTCAAAATTTATGTAAAATCCTTATATAATTAGATTATGACCTAAATCTAAAAGTACTGACTGCAGACCACCTGTCAGAAAGATAATTATGTTTAACTACTCTGAACTGAAAAAATACGAATTGAAAATAACAGGAAATTGCCAGAGGTCAGTGTAGGGCAATCAGCACTTTGTATATGTAGGCAGAAACATAAACCTTCCTGCCAACCGAACACTATCGCCCCTCTGGGCCATGTGCTTAATTAGGGACGCATATTATGAACAATCTACTTTTTGATCCGTTTGAGTGAACTGTTGGCAATATTGGGTGGGTTTTGATGGTCTTTATCGTTATTATTAATGACCTTGTTTTCGCTGCACATGCTTTTTATTTGCGGTCAAAAAATTTTAAATGCGAAAAGTTTTTGATAACTGATGTATCTCCGTGTAAAATAATTTGTTGGGCGGTGGGCTCTCACCTTACTACCCCCCGAATATCAATATGACCTTTTCATATGTATCGTACATGAGAAAGAATTGAAATTGGCCGTCTCATACCGTTTATGGCATTGTTTGAACAGCGCGTCTCGTCGACTGATCATTCGCTCTATTTCCATAATTCAACTTACGGCCACGGACAGTTCATTCCTTCCATACGCACACAATACTATGTAAAACAATTAAAAAATACACATCG
>NWSH02000323.1:11644519-11656489 GCA_002382865.2 Heliothis virescens | reverse complement strand
TTCACTTTGGACTCGTCTGTGAATAATACCGTGCTCCAATCACTCATGTCCCATTGCTGGTACTGCCTTGCGAATGATAATCGGTTTGCACGATGCGCACTTGTCAATGGAATGCGTACTACGCGCCTCCTAGAGAATTGTTGATCTTCATGCAACCGATTTCTGATGGTTTGGTCACTAACGCGGGTACCCGTCGCCTGCCGCAAGCGGTTTTGTAAGGAGCGAGCGGTAACGAATCGCTCTCTGCGGGCAGTCAGGCGTATATAACGATCTTCCTGTGATGTGGTTGCTCGAATCCTGCCTGATCCTCGTCTCCTGGTGACACTCCCAGTCTCTTGAAATCGATTCCAAGCATTCTGGATCGCACGTCGTGAAAAACCTAGCTGCAGAGCTACAGAACGCTGAGAATGGCCCTCCTGAATCAATGTGATGGCTCTAGTTGTGGTCTGCAGGTCCATATGTCTTCGAATCCTCGGCATTGTTCTCTCAAAATGTTAATTCACGCTTAAACTTAGCAAAGTTTGTCTAATCACGAAGCAATCCAAAGTTGAACTGACTCAAAAGTTAAAAAATAAAGTCTTAAAATATGGTAAATTCAAGTGGTTAAACAAAACTAACACATTATACCCACTTAAAAAAAAGATGCAAGTGGTATTGTCGCATTAGTGTTTGTTAACACTTTAGTGAACACCACAAAAAAGAATTAGCCACTTAGGATCGCTTTAAAATTATAAAATTGAGTGAGACTTCAAAATAATCAAGTGGCCCTTATTTTGTTTTGACTAGTATATAATTAAAATATATACGTACATCTATTTCTATAGTTTATAATATTATAATATTTAAAATAAGACGAAACATTTTTTTGTTTTCATTCGTTTGTTTGTACCCTAAAGGCTCTAACTACCCTAAAGAAACTACTTAACTAATTTGAAATATTCTTTCACCTTAGGAAAGCTACTCCCAAGTATATTCCCGAGTTCCGAACTATTACCCGGATATTTAATCCGGGTACGGGAAGAAGTTTCTGCGGGATGCAAGTGAAACCGCGGGAAAACAGCTAGTACGTAAATAACCTGCTTAACTTCAAACTTATAAAAAAATGGAGCCATCATCACAACATAAACTTGAAATTGACGTAACGGACTTTCATGCACAGACAAAACTGATGATGATTCAAGTATATAATGTATATCCGTCCGAAGTCAGGGCGGGTGGCCAGTCTGGGTATAATATTGAATTCAAAATTTATGTAAAATCTTATCATATGAGCATTATGACCTCAAATCTAAGTACCCACCTGCAGACTGTCAGAAGAGATAATTTTTAACTACTCTGAATGAAAAAATACGATTGAAAATAACAGGAAATGCCAGAGGTCAGTGTAGGGCAAAGCACTTTGTATATGTAGGCAGAACACATAAACCTTCCTGCCACCCCCTGGGACCATGTGCTAATTAGGGGACGCATATTATGACAATCTACTTTTTGATCCGTTTGAGTGAACTGTTGGGCAATATTGGTGGTTTTGATGGTCTTATCGTTATTATTATGAACCTGTTTTCGCTGCACATGCTTTTATTTTGGCAAAAATTTTAATCGAAAAGTTTTTTACTGGATGTATCTCCGTGTAAAATATTTGTTGCGGTGGGCTCACCTTACTACCCCCGAATATACAATATGACCTTTTCAATATGTATCGTCACATGAAAAGAATTGAAATTGCCGTCTCATACCGTTATGGCATTGTTTGAACAGCGCGTCTCGTCGACTGTCATCGCTCTATTTCCATAATTCAACTTACGCCCACGACAGTTCATTCTTCCATACGCACACAATACTATGTAAAACAATTAAAATACACATCGCAGACGCTTAATGCAAAGTCGTAAAGTCCATATTACAAACAAAAGCTGTTGGCTAACTGTAAATTGGGCTCTGATGTAGGTAATGGGCATAATTCACTAAGTTACGATTTCATTACATTTTTAGTCTCGCGGTATGGCCTGAAGCTGAAGACATTGTGCGAGACAATGTGCGAGCCTGGTATACCTACTTAGGTACTTCCGATCTCAAACAACGACCGCTGGTAACAAATTATAATCACACTAGCTTCTGCCAGCGACTTCGTTCGCGGATCATGTCGCTTATGCCAGCGACAGTGCGTTTTCCCAACATTTCCCTTCACTGCTCTGGTCCTATTGATTGTAGCGTGCTGAAAAGTACACTATAACCTGCTCAGGAGTATGAATAATAATTGTACCAAGTTTCGTTAAAATCCGTCGAGTAGTTTTTGTTTCTATAACGGTTATACAGATAGACAGACAGACAGACAAAAATTCTACTGATTGCATTTTTGGCATCAGTATCGATTCCTAATCACCCCCCCGATAATTATTTTAGAAATATATTTCATGTACAGAATTGACCTCTCTACAGATTTATTTTAAGTAAGTATAGATGAAATTCTTAACTTGTGCGTTATCAGAGACTGGGATAGAGCATTGGATGTGTGCATGGTTTTAAATCGCGACAGCTCAGCATACTGCAGTTTGCACCTTGAGTTTGGGCTTGTTTCTAGAATCATTAGGGGTTGCATGTTTTACGTCCCTCTAAAATTTGTTTAAGAATAAAAATGCACAAAAAAAGTATTTTCACATCAAAGTAGCTTTTTTGCACCATATTTCTGAAAAATAAGCTAAACTACAAGCCAGCCTGAACTTGTTTATAAAAAATGCACATCTATGATTATAAATGATAATTATTGCTCAAGTTTAATTGTCAATTTGACGTAATATCTCGAAAAAATTGTTTGAGGGAGTCGTTTGCAATTTGCACACCACGACAACACAAAACATATAATTCTTGTGCTGGTGGATTTGGTCGGTGTTTTTTAGGCTTGGTGGCTTATTTGATTTTTCTTGGTTTGGTATTGTTGTATTAGGTGGAGATTAAGGAAATTGGGGGATATAAGGGTTGAAGGTGAAGATAGATAGAGAATTGTGAAGTAACAAGTGGTTGATAGAAATATTGTGATTGTTATGAACAAATGATGAATCTTAGGGTATTTTGATGACAGCAGTATTGTTGATTAGATTGATGGAATGTTTGAAAAGAAATTGAGTAGAATTAGATTTGTAGGAAAGTTTTTATGATCTTGATATATTAAACAAAAGCAGTTCCGTCAAGCACAGTTAGTCACGGTCGCACTGTGAGTAGATCTCCGTTGTGTACATTGTGTGGAGGAAGTGTAAGTACAACTCTATCTTGATAGTGTGAATTGAGAGTGTACCTAATATATCACAGTTATAGGTAATTGTCATATTGTTAATAGAAGAAGACCTGTGAGAGTTGACGGACAGCATTTTTTCGTTCTGCGTCGAATTTTTACAAGCAACTGGTATGGGTTCAGTAAGAGTCGATATATTTTTCTTTTGGACGGCCACTTGGCTTTTCTTTACGAAATATTCATATTGTTCCGGTATATTTGAATAAGTATGTCTGGATCGTACCTTTATAAGTGGCTATTAGATAATAGTTTCGGGGTGTGGATGTGATGTACGGGTAAAATTATCTGTATTTGAGAATATATTTATGAATATGTGATTATAGTTTTTATTTAGATTTTTATGATTATAATAATAATTATCTGGATTTCTCTTCCCTGAGTTCGGATTAACTGGTGGGCTCTAAAAGGTTGGCCAGGATGGGTGTAGATATGTTTAAGAAAAGGTAATTGAGATATCTGCTGTTTGCGCAAAACAACCGACATACGCACCTTCGCGTTTCTGTTGTATTGAGAGTAAACGTTGGCATTGTCGTTATTTTTTGTTATTGTTATTTTATTTATTTGAGTTACCACATGGTTGATTACATACCTTACAATAAAAATTAAATAATCATTTATATTGAACTAATACAATGTAGAGAAGTCGTAGTCAACAATTTAGGCAAGCTCATTGATACATTCACTGTACATGACAATGTATTGAAGACAATCGTGGACTCGGTTGTGTCAATTTCTATCACTATTGTATTTCATAAGATACAATTAAGGGGATTGCATGATAGTAAACTAATATGTTAGTTCCCATAACTTATGAAATTAATTTCTTAAGACGATAAAGAACAATGCCCATTTTTTTGGACCTGACTTGGGTATATGTGTGTTGGGAAATGAGATTAGAATGAGAATTGTATGTGAAGTGGGCATTAGTTTTTTTTCAAGACTAATTTTACGTTCAAAAGTTGATTAACCAATAATGTGTCTGCGAAGCATTAGGTGACGTATGTGTGATGTTGAAAGGAACGAAATATTCGATTGATTTTATGAAAAATGAGGTGGTAATGGTTGGTTATGAGTGGAGTAGATAGAGTAGATTCTAGTACTTGTCAAAAATTGTATCAGGTTACAATATTTTAATAGGAAGTTAACGCATCGTTACTCATACTCACATATTTGGATGTCATTGATAGAAGTATGTTATTATGGAGTGTGGAAGAGATATAAGGTTTAAGCATGGTGGTTTAAAGGCTATCTGAGTACGTTAGGAAATGGAATCATACTCGCATTTGAATAGTTTCGCCAGCGTTACTATGATTGTTGAGAACCTACTTGTAAACTAGGCTAAAAACTTTCTGCTTTTTTTATTGTAGCTGTTATAGTTAGCGCTATGGACCATTTTTGACATTGGGGTTGGGTTTTTGGAGCCCTTTCTTTAACGAGCTTATTTTTTATTTCTGAGTCGCAGTTGTAGGTAAATATCAAGATATCTTTATCAATAACAATTTGGGTCCCGAGATGTTAGGTTGACGAGTTCCAATAATATGTGAACTGGAATGTATTACTATTTTAAATGTCTTTATATTACCGATATACCTACGTGGATTGTTTCGAATGTGTATCGTAAATGTTACCAATAAATACGAATACAGCTATAGATGTGTCCGTCGTTATATTAAATATCAGGTTGTGTACAGGAAACGAGGTAACCGTTTAGCAAAATGTGCGCTGTTTAGTGTAAAGTTTTCTTACGTCTTTAAGAATGTCTTTCAGGCAGGATTATCTTTGGCGGTTTTTATTGCATGGATAGATTGGTATTTCATTTTGTAGTTAATCGGGTACTGGTTTAAAATCCTATTAGAGTTGTTATGATGCAGATTAATAACTAGATAATAGATTGATTTGTAATTTTGGTAGGATGGTAACAATCTCTCTTTTTATAAGTGGTATGTATGTGGTATAAATAATATACCTGTAGTTGTATTTGTAGTGTTGTTAATAATTCAAAAAAAGTATATTGAGGATGTTTATAGATATGTTATATATTGATTAATTATAAAATTCTATTTACTGTGTGGTGTATAAAGCATCGTTGGTCTTGCTCGATGTCTTGTCAATTTTATACAAATAAAGGAGTTTAGTTAAACTACTGTATATTGTTTATTCTTTTATTAATTCACTTTGAGGGGTCAACTCCAACGGAGACACGACGCGTATGCGCGGCGTTCTGCAGGTAGATTTGTACGGATAAGAGCGTGACTCAAAATTGCTTTAATTTTCAACGTTACACGAACGATACACAGTTATTTGTGTGAGAATTCAGATAGCGTTGCCTGCAGGCCCGGAGCGCGGCCGCGCGGCGCAGCGCGAACGCATCTTGAGCGCAGCGGTGACGCGCGGTGTGCAGAGAGTCGGCTGCTGCAGTCTCGCGATTTGCTTTTGTTTTTAAGATACGTCTCGCGACGGGTTGGTGGTGTGGGTTGCCGGAGCTGTTCGCGCGCTCTCGTGTGGGTCCTCGGTGTGATATTGTACCCTTAGTATTTCGCTTGATCTTTATTAAAGAGGTACAGTGATACTGCGTACGCATGACATTTGTCACGCGAGATGTTTATGTTGATAGGTGTGTTAAGAGTAATTTATTATTACATCTTATATTATTATATATATGAAGCTGAAGAGTTTTGTTTGTTGAACGCGGCTAATCTCAGGACTACTGGTCCGATGTTGATATATTATATTATAGTGTTATTATGTTTATGTCTATTTTTTGAGGAGGCTATAGGCTAGCTTTTATCCGGGTGCGCGCCCATAGTTCCCAGCGGAAAGCGGGGTGAACCGCTGGCGGTAGCTAGTGTTAAATATAGCATGTCAGCAGAGATTACGGTGACGTAGGAAAGTGAAACTACACAAGCTCACATTCAGAACAATTGTATTTTATTAACGAAATCTGTCTTATGCGTTGAATTAATTTGTACAGGTTAGGTTATGAGGAGATATGATGCAAAAATTATTAATCTGTGGCGGTTTTACCTGTAGAAGCACTTATATTATTTGTAATAAAATTATGTACGTTTAGCAGATTGGTGTCCTGCTTGTGACGTAGGTACCTTGACTCCGAAATATATTTTGTATGTACAACGGAATGGCTAGGCCAGTTTGTAGTCGAGGTTAGCGCAGACATGGGCCTCGATTGTTGAGTCGAGATCATAATACAAGGTATAAGTAAAGAGTAATAAAATCTGATAGGTTATAAAGCTTGCTCGATCAGGCAGATCATGGCATTTTTGACCTTGAATTAATTTCTGTTGGGCCCTATGTGATGTAAACTATTTGTGGAAATAAGTTAAAGTGATTATGGGTCCGTATGTTATTTGTGATTATAGAAGCGGTAATAAAGATATAGAGTATTATATTAATAGATATACTGGTGTGTGTAATTTTACAGTGGTTGACGTAGCATGTTTTCGATGATTTTTTCAGGCATTTGGATAACGATGGTATATCTATTGATCCAGTAGTTAGTATAACGTTCTAAGGACTAGTTGTACAAAACAAGTATGTGTAAACATAGGTTAAAGCAATACGGAATATAAGTCACGTGAAGAGTTGTAGGTATGGTCTAGCCGTTAACCCGCACGATTATACCTTAGAAGAAATTAATCTGAAAAAAAAAAAATATATCTACTAGAATATCCCAAATTCTTATAATAGTCGTAGTATATGAGTTCAAAGGGAACAATTATGAAAATTACAAACTAGTGTTGATTTGTGCTTAATGTTTAGGCGCTGTAGCGTTGTTACAAAAGCATTATTTAAAAGCAGAATTATTTTGGCCTCAAATTCTAATATCGGTTCGTTAAAGGATAGATAATAAATACAGGTTGTTTAACGGTAGGAGTGATAGTATGTTGTGTATTGTATACTAAATATTAGTGAAACTCTTTGTTTCGTATCGTATTGGTTGTTGTTAAAGAGTTATGTACAAACAAAAAGTCCACATATTTAGTAGACTGTGGGCATGATTCATTCAGGCAGAGTTATAAGAATCTTGGGTTTTGTAGACAGACTAGACATTTTCTCAATAAGATGCGATAAAGAATAAATAACATAGTGTTAACATGGTTGTACGTTTCTATTTCGTGATGACAATGCGCATTTGCAGTCGTTATGTTATTAGGTATGGAATGAATAGAGCGAACCTGAGAGTATAATAATACGCCTCAGGTATTTGTTTTTAATGGAAGTTCTGTGGGTTTCAAATTAGATATAAATATATGATGGAGAGATTTGCAGTCCTTAAATTTGATGCACACGAAGATCCCAACAATTTGTATATCTTTGGTAACAATTACTTTTATGTAAGGGTTGGTGATCAAAGCTACACGGGGATTCCTAATCTTTAGACCCTAAACTAAAGTATCGTTTGAACATCTCGAGTCCCAATGTAACCTGCACTGTTAAAGGGGAAATTTACAGGTAACATTTACACTGAGGAGACACCAAGTTAGCGGTCGGATTTGGTTACCTAAATAAGTTTTTCGAGCCAACAAGGTGGTCGTCACCGGTTCAGCGGGCAGCGGGGCGACCCATTGATTGTGACCAGGCGCTGGAGGCCGGGGCTCCGGCTCGTAGGCCGAGTCTGTGTCCGCTCGTCTGCCATACGCGACGTTATCAGCGATCCTCTCGCTGTACGGTGAGTCGTATATCGCGGTTTGTCGGGCATGGTCATAGGATATGTCTTCCGTCGTGTCGTGAAGCGTTGCGTAAGCTCATGATGCGTTGCGTTTTGGTCTTCCTTGCGCTGCGGCAGCCCTCTTAATTGTTCTCCGTGTTCTTACAGCGTGGCTTTTCGTCTGAAGAAAAGACAAGATCTTGAGGTGGAGGTTTTGTTATGTGTTTTTTCTGTTTCATATCAGGTGTTCTGCTACTAACCTAGTAGTTCCTGGTTTTCGTTTTTGGTTGGGTGTGGTTGGGTTTGTGGTGGTGTGTTTGGGGTTCGTTTTGTTTTTAGGTGTGTGGTGTGGTTGGTATCAATGTGTATTCGAGGTTAGATTTTGTCATTACTGTACAGGCCGTCAAGATAGTACATATTAGTCTGTCAAGTCAGTGTATCAGTAAGAAACAGGAACTACGCCACAGTCCAACACCAACACTGAGTGGGAGAGTGCCGTTCTCAGCCGCTTCATTGGTCATGGTTGGTGATGATGAACACAGCTGGCCTCCTCCCGCGGAACACTTGCCATCGTCCATTGCACTTGCGGAGGATGGCCCCAACACGCTGGAATACTGTGGGCAGCAGTGGCTACTCGATGGAACTGCGAACAGCGTGGAAGCTTTGTTCGAGATGATGAGCGACGTTCTGCGATCGGTGCCCGGAGTTTTCAGTCGATGGTGTGAGGATAAATTGGTTGTCGACTGTCAACTTTCAAGTAGTCTTATTTTTAACATCGTTTACACATTTTATATGGCGGTGTTATTGTAGTTTTTCTTTAATTTATTTTTAGAAATTTTCATATAATATACACCTTACGAATACAAAATGGCGGGCCCCACTCCACTGTCCTTCTCGGCTTGCATGTCCTCGTCTGGTTTTCCTTGCAGCCGTACCCTCGCTCACGATCGGTAGTGGGCCCCCCCTCAATGCTCAACGTCGATGTCGGACCAACAAACCAATTGCTGCCCGTTGAGTCTGAATCGAATGGTCTGTGCACGTTATTTCTGTTGAACAAAAAACAAACCTATAGAGTCTATATTGACAGCCATTCGGCACTTATTAGCAGTTTTATGAGCAGCAATCGGCAAAAATCTAAGAAGGATTACCTTAAGCTCTGTAGCTACTTTACAAACTGGGTGCTTCAGAGCTCCAAGGTGCCAAATTATCTGACACAACTCGCTGGACACGCCCATAAGCTGCCAATGTTCATGGCACTACATAATAATGCGAGGCAGCACCAATAGTAAAGTCGCGTGGGTGGTCTCGCGAGCGTCCACGCTTGCATTCTGATGAGAACCCGGGTCGCCGCAGTCCCAACGTCTGTGAAGTAAGGATGGTACAATTGACATGCTCAACAACATCTGGTTAAGATATCCTTACGAAATTTCGACCAGCATTCATAATAAACTATCTCGTCTGGGAAACTCTTACTTACAATTGACAACGGGTTAACACCGCTCCAATTGGCCATTATCTGCACAGGTCGAAAGACTCTCACCGCCCACCTTGTATCCTCCTCCAGCGGTAGCTTGACCATGCGCTCCTATTCTATAGCTGTTTCCCAACGCTGGTGGTGGCCTGCGGTCCTGATGAGGAGTGCGACCCCGTTGTTTCCGGGTCGGCGTTGTTTCGAGCGGGATTGTTGTGAATGAGCAATTAGGGCTGTGTTGTTGGTCTGGTACCTTGGTGGTACGGGGTCTGAACAGCGGATTTCTATAACAAAAAGAGTGGTCTGCGGTTAATGTTTATCCTATTTTTATACTTTGATACATCAGTTTAATACTATATTGTTATCTTACAGACTGTTTTATTAAATTAACCTAAGATATATTAGCAAACCTCAAAGATTAAAGTTTTGTCCTGACTTTCTGGCTTTAACTTCCCGTAAGCGCTGCCAAAGTTGTTAGAATGACAGCAGGGACCCACACAATTTACCGTGCATTCCGAAAAACGGAAGCACTCGTCAATGACAGAGACGGACCGACCCGCGCCAAGCGTTGCTTTAATCTTATGGTCAATCGATCCACGCAGTTTTGACTAAGCACGAGCTCTCTCATCGCCACTGAGCTTTAGGTAGCCATAATAGTAGAATCTGCTTAATTACCTTCACATCTAGGTGAGGAGTCCTCCACTGGATCTTCAGTGCAGACCCTCCTAACGGGGCCGACCAATCTGAAGTTAGTGGTGCACGAGTATTGGAAATAAAGCTGCCAGGTGGGAGTAGTGCCGTTGAGCAGGTCGGCTGAAGCCATATGGGAGGGATGGCGAAGCTGGGTGGCCTACATGTCCAGCATCTAGAGAGAGATATATAAAGTGTAGTTAGAGCAATATTCATTCAAAACTCGGTCATTGCTACTCGGACTCGCGTACGAAAACGATACAAAAAAATCAAGTTCTTGCCGTAAAGTTCTTATTTTTTTTTATCCTAGTTTTATATTGTAATAGCGGCAGCTATAATACATCATCTGTGATCAACTTTTCTAACTATCAGATTCTTGGTGACTGATGAACCGACGGACAGCGAAGTCTTAAGCTAAGGGTCGTCGTTTTACCTTTTGGGTTCAGGAACTATATTAGCAATGATGTGAGAATCTGGTTTTTTTCTAATCAACATATTCATTTATGCATAGATCTCCTCTTTCACTAACTTATTTTTTTCTATCCAAAATTAGTTTTCCGACTCACATCCGAAAAAACAATCATGATTTTATTTTTTAAATGACCTACAGTCAGTTCTTGCTCTACACTACTACGTTCAGATCAATATCATCACTGCATATTATCCATTTATTTCAACTGCAATAATTACCACATTCATACAACTATGTTTATGGCAAGAATCTCATGCCGTTTTTCTCAATCGATGTTATATACTACATTCACATTTGGGCCAATCTCCGGACCACTCGCCGTCTTGCTGGAAGTAAGGCTTTGCTCGCCAACCAGTTGTGCCCCTTGTTCGGCAGTGAAGTCAATGGCTGAGCTGTACATTGTAGTCGTAGGCCTCCATGGTAGCCGCCCAGAAACCTTGGTTCGGGCAGTATAGTCACTGTAAAAACAAGATAAACGCAACTGTGAGTATATTTAAAACACGAGACTTAAATATTTTTCGTAAAAAGCTTAAAACTCCTGATGGTCTACATTCAATTATTTCTCTACATATTTTCTCGAAACCGCTTTTTGTTTTCCATTTGCGCGCGCCGAAATAGCATGTGGTGTCGTACTAATTGGTCAGTCCCATATACGTGAGCAGGCCGCTATTTAGGTTCGCGCCGTAGTGAGTTACGATCAAAAGTTACGAACGCGCTTGGGACGTCCGTCCACAACACTTAATCTGGATGACCCATGGGAAGGTAGAACCGTTACCTACGGAACTGGCCGTACAGCGTGACCTACTGGTTATATCCAACTAAAAAAGTTTCAGGTTGCAATTTTCGTCAAACCAAAGATTCAGCGTTACATGTCAATACGTAATTTGCGTTAAGCTTGTTACTTTTAAAAGAATTTCGTAAAAGCATTGTTATTGAAAAACTAACAAGTTTTCTGGAGAGAATAAATATCTATTTTAAATATCAAAACATTCTACATAACGTTCACATTGACGGTATATCGTGTGAACCATTTTCCATCTCTGTTGCAAGTCAGGATTCCAGAGTCATCCAGCCGAGTAGTCAGGTTCGCAGTTGAACTGAGCGATGGAGGCCATACGTGGTGGTGCCGTTTCAGCGAGAGAGAAGGAGCCCTTGTGCATTGCGCGGGAGTGCCGCAGTCACGTACTTGCAGGACGCGGAAGTGCCCGCGCCGACTCCGAGAGTACGGTTTACGGTCTCTGAAAGGAATGAAGTGCCTTCATTTCAGATAGGCGTTACGAAACTTGCTTCAGATTTTACAAAGGCCGCTAACGTAGTGTATCGGTGGCGTAGGAGTGTGATTAACTGTTAGTTATTTATTAAGTAAAGTTCAAATATTTTAA
>NWSH02000323.1:11618690-11644494 GCA_002382865.2 Heliothis virescens | reverse complement strand
TTAAACACAGTTTTCATTTTTTTTTATTTTTCTTCCCAAGTTATGTTATTATTATTACCTATGCTTCTTTAAACAGGTAACCGTCACAAAACGAAGGGCAGAAAAGCTTAGAATTCACGTAAACAGCTTAAATTTTCATCGATTTAGCTTCAAAACTGACGGAGTTTCATAGAAACTTACCCCTCCTTTTTCACCCCCGTTAAGGCAGAATTTCCAAAAATCCTTATCGCGTCATTCTTAATTTCTAACCAAATGGCCAAATATTAATTTTCATCGAATTAGCTTCAAAACTGACGGAGTTTCATACAAACTTACACCCCCCTTTTCACCCCCTTAAAGAGCGAATTTCCAAAAAAAAGATAGCCTATATGTTAGCGAGGACTAATAGCTATATAACAAAAAAAGTTTCATCAAAATCCGTCCAGTAGGTTTTGCGTGAAAAGCGGACAACAAACAGACAGACAGACAGACAGACAGACAGACAGACAAAAATTTTTTAAATCATGTTTTTGGCTTCTATTGGTTGTATGAAGATGTCCCATCTTAGTTTTTCTTTAATATCTATAATGTACAGACATGAGGTTGTTACAATTTTATTATATGTATAGATTATGCAAGGTAGAATCTATATAATTTGTAGTTTATCTGTCATGAGTGAAAATGTATAAATTAATTTCTTAAAATAAAATCATTACAGGTCTCACAATCATCATTAGGTACTTAGTTCAAAATTAGAGTACTATCTTGTTGAGCACTCCTAACACAACAAAATACGTGATTTCAAGAAAATTTGAACTAAGTTTCAGCTGTAACGTACAAAATGTGGCTTTTTATCATTTACTAGGTACCACTAAAACTTATGACGACAATAACTAATAGTAATAACATTTTATAGGCAGTGAGCTCACATTGCCTCGGAGTCGGGAGTCGTATTTATCGGTTGGGCGGACTGGGGCGGGCGGTGTTAGGCGGATCGATAAGAACCGCCCACCGGAGTGGGGACCACACTAGCTTAGAATACATTTTAATAAAATTCTACCTTTCATTCTACACTGTGCTAGTTTTAAAGACATTACAGATTTTTGGTGTAAGCTCTGCTTAATAGTTTGCAAGTCAATGGGGAACTAACTTTTAAATATTTAATTATTTACATCGGTATAGGAAACATTTTACGTCTTATACAAATAGAAAAACATAATATTGTCCTATGGTTTGAAAACTATAAGTAGGTACAAGAAGACAAAACTAAATTATAAATACACATAAGTACTAAACAGCCGTATATTTGTTGGAATCAAAATAATTTGGGAGCGCCTTGTAAAAACGAACTTTCTTCTCGATTATGATAATATCATTCCGTGTTTTGTTTGTTGCCGAAAAATATGAATTTATGTTCGTAAAGGGGATTTGGGTGTATACGCAGTTTGTTTAAAAAGCAACACGTGCCTCCCAGCGGAGCATAGAAGAATAAAAAATGTGTAATTTGAGTATTGTTTGCAGTTCCCATAATTTAACCTGGCTGTTAGTGCGGGGCTCGGGGCTACCGGCTCCCGATACCAAATACATCATCTATGTGTTTTTTTATGGACTACCAATATAAAACCTAACCGGTACACCAAACCTAACCGTACACCAGCACCAGTAGCGCATCAGCACATTAGTTCTGATCTAATTCTAACATTTTATGTAAAATATTATATTATATTATTCAACATCAGAATCTAATAGATACTTTAATAGACTTTATTCAACTGTTACGGGTTTGCGTTGAACTTCTTTTTTAGGAGAAAGAAGTAGGTCCCTAAGTAAATTAAATACTTCTTAGAAGTAGGTACAAAAGTGAGAACATATATCTAAGCAACCATAAAAGGAATGTTAGTACTAACATACATTATGCGTATAAAAACCGCGAGTGTTCGCAGAGCGCGTGTTACCCGGCCGAGTGGGCCTGCGCGCCGCCGACCAGCGCGTGCCATTTCATGTAAAAACGACATTACTAGTATAAACTAGAATTAAATAAATATATCGCTATATGCCTACATCACATACACACCTCGTTTGCACATAAAAATATCCATCTAAATAATGTTAGAGTCAAAGTATTTCCTGCATACTTTCATTTCCTTCCTTGAACATTTCTTAATGTTGCGAAAGCAGTGAAGCACGTCGCAACATTTGCAGCCAACAAGCAGGTAAAGTCATATTACATGTGACTGCCAAGTTAATGAAAATTTGATTCCCACGACGGCATGTACTGAACAAAATGTTTATAGGTGTGTTGCACAAGCTGGCTGCGTACCTGACGCGAGCTCTAGCCTATCTTTCATACAATCAGTTCCTAATCAGATTCTGCGGTGGAGCAAGCGGGAGCTGTGGTACAGATAACGCACAGCTCCACACATTAGGACGCCACTAAAGTTGACATTACTCGGTACACGTTTTCCTGCATTACTCATGCCAGTTAGCTTTCATATTATTACTAAGGGAATTCTTCGAGAAAGCTCTTGAATCATATAATATGGGTACGAAATAAAGAACACAAAGTTTCTTTACGATAATATGAAAACAAACGTATACAAACAAATATAACTATTTTCATCGTCACCAAGCCACTTGAGATCTGTCTAGAGCGTGTGGTGCAGTTTTACAGTGTAAGTTAACGCACCATAACGATACGGTGAAGTCGGACTATTAACAAATCACCGTATAAATATTCATGCTTGATCCCCTCGTCCGTCCAAGGGATGAGCAATACGTATAGTTTTTAATAATAAAAACATATTAGCCGCATTGCATGTCTGTCTTTCCGTGACCGGGCAGTTTTACACCTGGCCAAATGGGGAGACAGGGAGATGGCAGGAGGAATATGGGAGGGTAGACAGAGGGTAGAATTATGGGGGTGACGGGGTAAAGAGGAGGGGGTGGCAGAGGCACCGTTTGTCAGCGGTCAGCTATTAATGAATGTGCCCATAATGTTTATTGTGCCCGCTGAGCAGTTTTTGGGCAATGCTCGTAACTCATCGTTTTATAAATTAACCATCATGACTATCGGCTGTAGAGTAGTAAGCAACGGGTGCCTATCGTTGAAGCATTGTGACATTTGGATACCTCGTGAGCGATTCTTTCTGTTATAGTGGCATTTCTCTACATAAGTAATTATATATTTCTCTACATATTAATCATGTAGATGTACATATTAATTATATAGATGATTAGATATAATTTCTTTTTGTTATGTTTAACATAATTTTACTACCTATAAGCGTAAGGTATTCACATTTCAAAGCGCGAACTGTCACAGTAATCAGTACTTAGAGGGTCACAATAATCACGTGCCCTCGTTTACACGTTTGACTCCGTTTTATTATTATAATGAAATTATTAGAGAGCGAGGGTAGTTCGCGTGCCGACCACGTGCGGATAGCCATTACCTCATTAAAAGATAGTCTGACTGTGATGCTACGACTGCGGGGGTAGTTTAACTTTTTAATTTAATGTATTGTGCTTGCGGTTAAATACTTTCGTATTGTAAAAAGGTGTGATTTCATGAGGGGTCGGCTGATATCGATTATTCATTTAGGTGCTAGGGAGTTTTTAGTGTTGGATGATTACTTAGTTGATGCCTTCATTTTTGGATCTGGTATGGTATCTACATTACAGTGTCTCAAACGAAATGCCAAGTAGGTACTTGATCTGGTTACAAGACTTTTTTCCAAATATTGCCAAAAATAGGTTTGGTTATGGTTAGTAAAAATATTTTGTGAATACATTATGTAATAACACTTTTAAATTTTTAGTTTCAGTATTAAATCACCTACTTTTTATAAGGACGATCGAAATAGCTTCCTGTTCCTTGAGGGCAGCGAGCATTGCAAATTATGATAATCTTATTCTTCAGAGCAAGGATGTATAACTACGTAAGTAATTTCGTTTACCAAAATAATGTGACTTTCAGAACTTATCACAGATTAGACTAGATTAATATTTCGGAATACAACGCTCCGGTTACTTAAAGTCAATTCCGAAATGTTTTGGTCGCGAAACTGATATTTAAATTGAATGCTAAAAAGTCGGGTGTTCATTATGGAAGTCAATTAGCGACGAAGAAGGTAACAATCTGGCAAGAAGGGGGTCGCTGGTGGGACCGAACAACTAATTAGCTAATGGATGGATCGCCCCTGCCCCGTGCCTACTGCGCTCGGCGCGCCGTAATGGATTGCGGCACGCTCGCCACCTCACTGTGGTCACATCTCGAATTTCGTCCGCGTTACCTTCCCGTTATGGAAAAATATGGATTTTTAATAATGACTTGTAAAAGTGTGGAAACATGCGTATATTAAATAAAGTTGGATGTCGTGAGGATTCTAACTTGAGCTTGATACCTCCGGATTAAATGTAGGTCTTCTTAACATCTAATCCCAGCTTGATAAATGGAAACTTTCGCTGCTAAAACCAACTTTAATGAGCGATGAACATAAACCATATTTTATGGCTCCTTTATGTTTGAACGACAGTGGAAATTGTTGATATGTACCTAGATACTCGTATGTATAGATGTGTGTAAGGGGTTTGATGGTGACGATTGTAACAAGCGCTACTTTAATTTGTTAAGGGAAGTAGTAGTTCTTTCGGGACGTTAGTATTGCACATTTTTAAGCATCGGTACAGGAGGGTCAAGGGTGAAAACGTATAGGTATTCCCAAGTACTTATACAAATATACTCCTCACACTTTACTACCTATCTTGAATTTCACTAAGACTTTCCAAATGTATCGGAATCGTAAAACGATCGCTGCAAAACAATAACGATGTTGTATATTAAAGTTTATTGTCAACAAACATTCATTAGACACCTATTTTCTTCAATGAAATGATGTGGAATCCAATATCCCAACACCTATAAAGTAAAAACTTCTCTGGCTATAATGTGCTTCCCCTTACCTTTTGGTTATTGAAACCTAGGTATATAAATTAATTCCGATAATAATCTACAAAAAGTGATTACAGTAAAAAGTGATGTTTATTAGTGCCCTTTGCGGTAATTAGCAGCGGTATAAAATATGACTCATAACGTCTGATTATTATTACATTAACATATCTGTTCTATAGCGTAATTGCGTGTAAAGTCGGCAACCACATCACATCATCTTGTTGTGCATCTCTTCACCATACGTATTGGTTAAGATATTTCCGTCCTCCGTGGTTAAGATAGTGAAGAATTCAGTTTTGAATGCACTTTCTAATTTACGTGTTGTTATTTTAGTTTTTTTTTTCAACATTAACTTTAAGGACATCTTATAGTTATAATTGTTCATATGTTTAGAAATCACGGACGCTTTTTTTTCTCGTGATAGTTAATAATTACGCTTGTTTTAAACATAAAAACAAAAAAAATGTTTAACTATTTATAAGTTCAAGAGATTATCATCAACAGTCCTGGAACTTATAAACCATATTTAAAAGAAATCAGGACACCTGTACTCTTCAAATTCAGAACGCCATTTTCTAAATAGAACATAAAGTAAAAATAATTCTTCATAATAATCGAAACGACAGTTTTATATTGGCTGCAATAAAAAACGCATAACTCGTGTTCTGACGCAAATTGAATAGACTCAAGGAGGTGAGAGGTGGAAGCTTATTACCAACATGAAATATACCTAAAAGCCGAGGCATTTAGTTCATTTTCCCTTGGCCACCTTGTAGCCACAAAACAGTATGGGGTAGTAGAAATTATTGTAGAGTATATAGATGGAGGCGAATAGCAGTAATGCAGCGATATCAGATATCGATGTGACAGTAAACACTGGACGTGGAAGTAAGTCGGAGTAGTACAGTTGATAGTTTACTGCATCATCTTAAATAAGTTAAACTGTTTTAAATTAATTCAAGTGACTCCGACATCCATAAATATGCCAGTTGGTTTTCTTCCTCAGTAAATATGTAAATGTTACGGTCAATGTTCTAAATGCATGGAGTGTTGCCACTGTTTAGTAATGTACCTATAGATAAAATATAAGAAAAAGCTGAGAATGCAGGCATTTAGTACAGGTAAATGATGTAGATAGTAGAAAATGCGATAATTTAAGGCGATTCTCTCTCTACCAACCTACGGAACCATACTTATATTTTTATATTTTCAATTTTGAAAATATCTACAAATGAATTAACCTTAGTTTTTACGTTCCTTGATGATTAAATTAAATGTAGATTTAAATTAATTATAAAATCTTTATAGCAAAGTTTTTCCTAAAGAATTAAAAGTTTTTCCCTTCAACCTTAGACTTATCAATCTGAGCAACAGATTTTAATTCGAGTTTCACCAATAGATAGAATCATAAGCGGAGGAAGGCGTACTTTATACAGCCGAACCTGTGCAACGTAGGTTAGCTAATCCCTCAGTCATTATTAATTAAATTAATTAATAGTGTGCATATCAAGTCCTTTACTTATGATGTGACCTTACCAGTGAGTCATTGTCAGTAGACGGTTTGTCTGATTAGTATGATTATAAATTTGATAATAAATAAAATATCATACTAGGTACGATTGTTTTATATTAATAACATTACGTAATAGGTAACCAGTTTTTTACATAATGAGTTTGGATGATATTCTGCGCCTGCTATAAGAGAGTACGAATGATTCAGACTATGCTTTTTATAAATAAATATAGAAGCACCCGGACTGAGAGATTGTATAGAACATTTTAGCCCTCTCTATGTTGTATCCAGGTATTTATATTGCAAAAAGTTCAAAAGGGTTGCTTGCGTTTAGACACCAGGCTTAATAAGCTAACGCTCGCTTGAATATTTAGAGTAAGATCCCGGGGCCCCCCAGACGTTTCTTATTTTTGAAGTAATGAACTTTACTGTATAAGTAGATACTCTTGTATGTGCTGACGAGTGTCCGTTTACTAGCTAGCCTGGCTAAGCGGCCCGCTTAATGGTAGCAAGTACAAAAGGTAGACAAAAACAGCGTCACACAAATAACATCAGGAGAAACTTACAAGAGAAATAAGCGCAACGTATGAACCATAAGTAGTTTTGAGTTTTATGACTACTGAAGAAGTAAATATAATAACTAAAGCATTATACTTAATTATTTGATGTTCATAGGAGCACAATGTGCGTGACTTAAGGATCACTGTTGAAATCCCGTTAATAGTCGAGGCGCCATCTGAAGCATTGTGCGAACTTACGAAGGGCCTATTTACGATTTAGCATACATATTCATGCGAAGTCCTGAAACATTGCCGTCAAGAATGTCATTTGCATGTAAATGACATTCCTGGTGGAGGTTGCGCGCGCAGTTATCGATGTGTCATTGCATACTCCCCCGCCCTAGCCGGCCGCCCTACGCCGTGATTGGGCCGCCGGGCGGAAATCGTCTAGCGTACGGTTGGAAGTGAATAATTATGAATACATTATGTAAGCACATAATGTGCCGCTAGTTACACGCGAACTCTATAAGCTTAGGATCGCACGACGCACAAAGCTTTGAGCAAAGGTCAGAAATAATTATTTTAGCAAGTGTCGTACCTAAGTGAAATATAGGCACATGCATAGACAGTCGGGGCGCATACTATGCACAGTAATAACACTTGTAAATGAAATAAATAAGTACTTAAAAAGGTATTATTAAATACTTAATACCAACACATACAACATACAAATACCTACATTTAAGTATACATTACAGTTTTTTTATTGACGTTTAAAAAAATCAATAAAGGAGGGACATATAGGTATGCCACACGTCTAAAAAAACGTAAAATCAAAAGATTGATGATTATGGCTTTGAAAACCATTAGTAATGATATGAGTGAATTAATTCTAAGATTAGTCATATACGATGATGTTATCTAAATAATCTAATAAATTAATTCTAATCTGAATTATTATTATTGGGATTGCAATATTTTTTACACACATATTTTGTTGATATCTTACAGTTAAAAGTTTTAAATGGAAATTACACAAAGAGTATTAGCAAGTTGCAAAGGACGTTAAATAATGTGCTCATGCATGTCGTTCTACCATCATATTGCAAACGAGTACACTAAAGTGTAGCTCATTTGATATTCAAACGACTTTATTACGTGTTAATCAAATGTAAACGTATAATTTTCTATTCATATGCGGATAAAACACAACAAACTAAGACAAAAAGATATAGGTAGACAAATAAACGGCTCGAACTCTTTGAGTATGTATGAATGACTACGCGAAGGAATGCGGCGCACGCGACTCACACACACAAACCCGATCACATTTACATACACAAACTAAGTATAAAACAAGATTTACCACACACAAACGTTTACTGTCAGAAAGTCTTCATATACTCACACAAACACAATGTATAATCACTACCAAATTCTTTTTTAAGTAGGTGTAAGTTTTTTTTTTATTACCTACTTGAGTCATTTATTTGCATTGTTTTTTGTGCATTGAATCTATTATTAGATTAAAAAAAAGAAATATTTTTTTAATAATGGAAGATGTATGTGTTTAATATTTACATTTATTTTCAAAATAAATGGGTATAATGTTACATTATTTGACAACAACGCTACACGTGGCTACAAATACATTAGCAATAAGAAAGATCCACCAAGGATGCTTCAAAATAGCTTAAATACAATATATGTTCAAAATAATAAAGGTAAATAAAGATTTTCGTCTCGATGATACCGTCTTCTCTTGAATGGCGTTGCCAAGACGCGAGATTACTATTAGCCCGTTACTTGTCTCAATGAATGGTGTCTCTCGTAATAGCGCCCAAAAAGACTTAAATATTCTCTACTTAATGTACGAAAGTGTACCTAATCACGGGTCACTTAAAGTTTAGAATCGTAAAAAGTTTACGTCTCAAAGCCTCATTCTATGTAGGTTTTAAGATAATGATCCGATGTTGAGAGGAAGTAAAGTGAGGTGCGTAAGAGTGTGCGAAGTTATTCTTTCGACAAATTTTGGCTCGGGAACAAACCTGTGACGCCCACGCAACGCCGGAAATATCGTACAGATCCTATCGAGGTCTTAACTCAGTATGCTGCGCACGATTCCGTCATTAGTAGGAATTGTGCATTTTTGCCTTACAAGAAAGGAAGTTGAGATTTGATAAGGTCAAAAAGTTTTGAACATGTCGTTGACCTCCGAATTACATTAATATTAGGTAGCTTTACTGTCGTCTTCAGTTTTCTTTTTAAGTATAATTTTCCCTTCACTTTATGTGTATATGTACCTATAGCGTGAAAGATCTTTGAACAACTTGGTAGTAATTAACATTATGCAAACAGTATTTCTATAAAGTTGTCATGACTTCCATCTGAACATTTGTAATCCACTAGGGATCTGCTAATCATTGGTAAACAATTCCTTCTTAGGACTAATATACATAAATCTCAGATAGGTGCTATCTCGGATAATATGTAAATGAACACGTACCATTACAATCAACCGTTTTAATATGAACACAGTGGAGACAAAGTATTCAATTTACTGTATTAGACGTGTGAGATAAGGAATTGAAGGGTCTCTAACAATATTGTCAGCAGGTAGACAATGGCTCCACGGCGTGACAGGCGCGGGGCCGACCTGTCCGTCTGTCTGTCTGTCACGATACTTACTCTATTGATCGCTTATTCACGAGAATGAATTTCATTTAGATGTCGTTTCATTATTTGATAGTGGCTCTATCTTGGTTATACCTTGGTTATACCTTTAACCCAAAATCTGAATCCTAGTAAACTGGAGGAAAACCTCCAGTTGTAAAGCCTATAGGTAGGTACTGTTGGAATTGCGCAGTATAAATTGAGTAGCCACAAAAAGTAAGTATATGCGGTAAAATATAAGTTAATATACTGTATTTTTCGCTTGGAGCTGCATTAAAATTCATAAGTTTTGATACAAGTCATAATGGATCGTAACTTCGAGTCGGCTCAACCCACGTCGGATATTGTCAGGTGAGTTTATCAATCACTACGTGAATACTGCTTAATTTAGGGCGCATGTTTGTAAGGTGCCTAGTCAGTGGGTCAGTTTCGCAGTTTTATTGTCAAAATGTGTTTAATTGGGCAAGTTAACGAAGTCATCAAATATAACTGGTTATAAAATGAAATTTCTCATTTGGAGCGATGACACACAGGAGATGAAACTGTGGAGCACACACCTGTTTCATTGGTTGCCTTTATAAGAACAAACAACGGCTATCTAAGCATTAAGATTTCTTTAATTAGCTGTAAAGTATATGCCATCAAAAACATCCTGTAAAAAACCCAAGTCTCGCAGCGCAATCTCTCTACCGTAAAAAGTTGTGAGATCCATGTAATACCAAGTCGGTTAATCTATTTAGTCTCTACTTAAAGGACCTTCTGTCTTAAGTTATTACATAAGTTATTATCATGCCAATATTAAAAATATTTTACGTTTTTAACAAATAGATCGACTTGGACATCGCATGATTTGGTTATCAATATGTATCACACTACACAGCATGACGGGCCAGCAACCTAATTCCTCACCAGAGTCCTTCCGAATATGATAATTGAGGTGAAAGAAGTTATTGCTCCTGAAACTTCAATGGCAAACAAGAGTACCGATTAATGAATTGGTTTCGAGAATTTCAATCACCTAAGGCGCGATAGACTAAAGAATCTGATATAATTGTAACATTCATTGTGTTTTCATGCGATGGCCAAGTCGATTTATTTGTTAAAAACGTAAAATATCTTTAATATTGGCATGATAATAACTTATGTAATAACTTAAGACAGAAGGTCCTTTAAGTAGAGACTAAATAGATTAACCGACTTGGTATTACATGGATCTCACAACTTTTTACGGTAGAGAGATTGCGCTGCGAGACTTGGGTTTTTTACAGGATGTTTTTGATGGCATCTCACTTCTTTTTGTAGAGTTTATCTTTACATAATACAAGAGACACGTAAAGGGTGTTTTCAGCCCAGGAAACTGAACAACTGTTCTCTTGGAACATAAGTAGAATTTTTAATGTAAGGAAAGACCTTTTTTTCATAATTCAACATATTTTCCCACGGGTATGTTGTTCAGTTTCATGGGCTAAACACCCCCTTACCCACTATATACCCCCTCCCGTTATGCCTCATATAGTAGGTATCTATCTACACCTATTATTTTCTATTGTACAGTAATAATTCATTAACTGCAAATGTAACCTTGTAATCCTATACATTTATATAGGATTACAAAGTTATTCATGCAGTTAGTGTATTTAGAAAACTGGACCGAAATTACAAAATTTTTGAATTTTCCCATAATAAGGACACTAAACTCTATATATATTCTAAATTTGAAGCTTCTATGTCTGCTAGAAGTGCCTTATACTTTTGATGATCGGTGAGTCAGTCAGTGAGTGACAAAATTCAGAAACTTTACCAAGTTGTCATTCTTAAACTACTGGTTCAAATTGTCTGAAATTTTAAATACACCGTATTTATACAATGCCTGATTAGTTGCTGAAAATTCAGGCTTCTAGTTTTATCCACAACGAAATTATAGGGAGTCGAAAATGGCCTGAATTGCTTCGAGAAAAGTATGGTACGGCCGTGCCGCTTTTTTCTGCTTGACTTGGCGGGGGCACTGCCGTGCCCCCTGATAATAGGGGTATACAGAGCATATATAACTATCAGACATAGATATGTCTCCTGCATAACTGGGAACTGTTATTTTTCTTTACGTTAAACTGTACCTTTATTAAGCATGGCAAGATTTGAATAGATTTTTTTTAAGTCAGGTTTTAAGGCTTTAAGCATACCACCAACCTAAAAGCTATAAATGTTAAAAGGAATAGTTTCATCATAAATCTGACAAACTTGTAAATGATGCGGCTTACATTTTAGTTGGAGAGACAGCTAGAGAGATGCGCGCCCGCGAAATTTTTATGAATGGACATAACGGTACTACCGCTATTGATACCTCATTAGCATGGGGTCATAAATTACAAGAAATTTAAATTCGGAGGCTTGTTGGGTACTTCAACGGATTAGTAGACTTGATGTGATTGGTCGAAAGAACGCGTCTATTGTTTCTGCCTATACAATAAATAGTTGTTTATACATAGGTATTCGCTGATTACTCCGCTACATTATGTTGTTTGAAAGTTTTAGTAAGTTTTTATTAATACAACTCTTCTCTTAGCAATAACAACAATAGCTGAATTGCAAACTGCAAACTGAATTGGTAATCACAACAACGGATGTACGAAAAGCACAATACGAAGTGTGCACATTCCAACGTGAGCGGAAACGACAATAGTTACCCCACTTCCACGACTAGGGTTTATAGCTGTAGCGGGATGCGCCAATATCTTTAACTGCTTATTCTCCATACAATTCGTAGTTTTAATGACAATAACACGGCATGCATGTAAGTATTGTGGAGTTCAGTATTAACGTGGCTGAGCGATGATGTCACCGCTTGAGGTAACGGACAAACGCGGCTGTCAGGACCAGGCACGCACTTTGGCTCACAGGACAATTTTTCGACAAATAGATTTTAGTTTTTCATTCCCAAAAATATTAAGCATTATCAAGACTTTATATCGACATGGGTAACAAGTATCAAGTATCAACTATGCTAATATTATAGTTCACTGTACATAAATCATTAAAAGTTTTTCTTTGCATATTATAGTAACGTAAGTAGTGTTATTACGAAATGGTCGGTATGGAACGATTTGAACACACTCTTTTTAGGTTATTATTTTTTTGCTCCGTTCAGATACCGGGCATGTACTGCGTTTCTACTGAATTGCTGTATACGGCTTTGTGGAAAAACGCAGCTTGCTAAGTTAACACAAGATCAGCATAAGTTATTCAAATAATTTCTGCATAAATCATGTTTCATAATTTTCTTATATGTGTAAACCTTCTGATTAAGATTTATTTAGCAGATATCAAGAGTGCATTCTACGGCAGATAATTCAATCTGAAATATAATATTTAGATACGATTACGTCTTAGATTTACTTTTGGGGATAACTGAGTAACTATTTATGATTGCAAAGGTGATAAAGTGACATGAATTTTTGTGACTACATTGTGTTAAAACGAATTCTCTGGGTTTTATAAACACTACCGTATTTAAAATTTTCAGTAAATATTCTTCTGTCATCCTGCTTTATAAATCAGGGTTACATCTACCTTTACTGACTTGACTTTATTAAATTAAATACTTAATAATATTTACTTTACACCAATATAATAAACATGGAAGGACGTAAGAAATAAATATGCGATTTACTTATTTTAAGACACGCTGTATTAGAAAGACTGTCTATGTTAATATATTTGTTATAGGTATCTATCAGCATACTAGGTACATAACTTAAAAAAAAAGTCGGACTAACATAAGTCAAGTAAATAAAAAAGAATTAATTATTTAAAGCTTCATGTAAGTGGAAACATACCTAGTACATACATTATTTTCCACAAACGGAAAAGAGCTAAACTGACCCCAGGGCCAAACCTCTTTACAATACACTCTATAGTGTAGTTAACTATTTGTATTAGCATGCATTAAACGCAGAACAGTGACTTTTAGCCTATAGAAGTTAATAGATGCAATAATTTAATTTAAATTATCCTGTGGCCTGCAATCGACCCACTCGGTGGTAAAGGATTTCTCACGAGCCGAACAATATTGCGTAGGACAAGTGGCCGGCTCCACGAACTTCGAACTATTGCCTAATAACACTTATAGGTGTTTTGTTCAAATTATTTAATTATGTACACATTACCCAGGTATAAATCAAATTATTATACAGTATGCACCTTTTATATGTAGAATATCCAAAAAGGGATATTTACTAATTAATTACATTATAAACACAATTAGAATTAAAAAAGCTCGATATTTTCAATATGGAATTTCGTAAATGAACATCGAAGCCCATTTAATAGCTATTCATGTTATTATAAGTCTTTCTTGGTAAATATTTGAGTTACAATTGAAGAACACTTAAGCCTCTTCGCCGTCAAGTGGAAATCCGAACTGATTCACATGGCTCGCCATGTCACAGGGTTGTCACTGCAATATTATCTATTGACAGTGACTGTCTATGAGTCTGCAAAGGCTAGACGCATTATGTCAACATTGTATGAAAATTTAGGAAAGCTACTTTATTCGTGAGTGCTATAGGCTATATTTTCCGGGTCCGGGAAAACGGCTAGTTTAGAAATAAAGACTTCTTAACTAATACTTTCTGGTATTCCAGCATAATTATGAATTGTAGGTAAGTATTCTTACGAATTCCTTTTAGCAATGCAGAAGAAAATAGAGAACAAGTACAATTCTAGCTTTTAGGTTTACATCTAACAACCCTATAAAACTACATTCCCAATTTAGCATTAATTAATAGATAGTTCTTGTAACATTGCGCAAATGTGGACAGTAAGGGAAGAAGCCGGGATCAGAATTGCTAATGTGCAACTGTTTAAATGGCTATATACGCTACGATTTGTATAATACCGCAGAAGTTTCCCCAGAATGGATTGAACATAGTGAAGTTCAATATTTAGTGTAGCTAAACACTTAATATTGAACAAAACATTGATATTTTGAAAACTCATCCCATTTATCTTATTAACTGGTAATGTAAGTACATACCTATAAGCAAAATATCACACATTTTTTTTATTAAATATTTATTTTAGTGATATCTGCGAGTAGCATGTAAGTAGCGTTCGATATGTAAGCCATCGGTCTGTATTATTGGTATAACTGTTTGGGTCGCGGGACATGGGAAAACGATGCTGCCCACGCGCCTCCAACCGGTGTCGCGGACAGTCGCGGCCAGCGTTGCGACACCCGTCAACTGTCTCAAGCGATGTGATCAATGCACATCTGATGGTCGCTTTTGTTGGAGTAGGTACGCTCATCTCGATTTTCAGGTAAACGCGTTTAAACGAAAGTAAGAAATTATTTTAGGAAATCATTGATTATAACTTCTTTTTTCTCAATTACATATTAATTTTAAAAAACCGTATAATATTTTTGGTCTAGTTAAATTATTCTACAAAAAATGATTTCTTCTTGTTTTTTTATTTCCCGATTTGTAGAAGAAGGAGAATTCATTAAATTATAAAAATCTGCGGATATCGTTTTGATGATTTTGGTCTTAGTTTTGTTCAGCCATTTTTATCCTAGAACCTAAAAATATGTTTTTCTCGTCACACTGGACACATCCTTGGCTTACTTTTATACGAACGAGGAGAGAGCTACATAACCAATAGGTAGTTAAATGGAAAGTGTCTAAAGTTCACAACACCTGAGTGATTTAGTCATTCGGCTTTTGTGAGCGTCTATACATGACATCATCTGGGGTATAAGCGCAAATTAAAATGCTAGTTTCCTGTTTATAACTTTTCATTTTGTATTTATTTTATGATTAGTCAAATGATTAAATTGGTTGAATCAAATTACGTCTACAATTTGTGTTCGTAGAAAAAGGAATAATTTCAAATTGTTATTAATTAACACAATCTTAAAAAGGTATTGTATTTAACTATTGTTTCAAAAAATCTGACACCAATATTATGTGTATATAGGTGGCTAAATTAAAGGCTTTTATAAAATATCGGTTGATTATTCCTTAAACAATAGCACATATCACAGTTTGTGATAGGATATCGAAATAGACTGGCTACTTTCGTTACTGGTGAACTGACAGTCATAACCAAATATTCATGGAAGTACATAGGTAATGTCTAGCAAAATGCTTCAAAGTTTATTTTACTCAAACAAAAAGAGCGGTATTAGGTACTACTTCCAATTGTTCATCAGTGCCTATCTAAAAGAGCAGCCTGATATAGTTATCTTGAATAAAATCGAATGTAAGCCTATTAATTGTAGGTCATCATTAAGTTTTTTTAATTTATTTAATATTACAGGTACCTACTAGAAAAACAAGTTACTGCAGTTATTTTGCACTTAAAAATTAGTCGTCTAATATCAGAGCTACTCATAAACGAGATAAATCTATAGTTTGATTGGAATCTAATAAAGTTGGAGCAAACATTTCAAATGATAGGCAATGCTAATAGAAAATTACGATATTGCCTGATAATAAAATTTGATTCGTTTCATTAAAAACCTATTACATAAAGAACCTACATTTATAATGTTGATAAAATACAAGTAAGGACAATTGAGTAATACATAGATTTACAGTTTTCTCGTCTCTGTGATTAGTTCTGTAGATCTGGTGGACAAAACATACAGTTGCTATCCATCAAACTGGTTGGCTGTAGACTGACTGGTACGTCATTAAATGTGACCGAAAAGGATTTAGTCGGCTCTTAATAAGGAAGGCTTTAGTCAAGCGCGGTAAAAGTGGCCGACAGTAAGTTCTCGTACTGATATGTACTGTTTCGGTTATTGTTATCGTCATCATAATGTACATCTAGTTGACTGACTTACTTAACTTATGCTTAGTATAAAAAATACACGGAAATATTTAAAGTCAGATTATTTATATTTGTTATCTACTAGGAATATTAGTTGTCCACACAAAAAGACTTACCAGCCCGCGCTCAGTGTCCAACTAACATAATTTCAAGCTTCATTTCTTAAGTTTAAATCTACTTGGCAATATTTTATAATAAAAATCATCTATAAAAGTAACAGCCGTGTGGCGGAGCCTCAGAAACATCGATACATCATAATTACATCGGTTTGTAATCGTTTCTACAAGAAGATCGATTTCAAGCTCGAAGCTATATACCTACTATCTACTCGCGTGTAACAGTAAATTGGTAAAAAAACATACAATAATGAAGATTTACTAGTAAGCGGGCAGGTGGCGAGATTGATCGACAGATAACGCAGTTATTCCGATCAGCGGTCTGGTCTACTTTTTTCATTAAATATTGTGCCTAAATGAATCGGATGATGACCCTAGAATTTAATAATGCAAAGTCTCACATGTTGTTAAATAATTACTTTGCTCCTAATTAATATAATTTGTTTTAAATACCTGACCGTGTATCTGTATACTAATTTATGTCGAATTATTTATGCGCAATCATGCATAGTTTTATTTATTCAAACGACTTTTTCTAAATAGTTAAATTAATAGTACGCCGCAAATCGCAGCTTTGGTTTTATTTTGATAAAGGTTGTTAGAAATCGTGTCCATTAAAGCTTAAACTCTATACAAGGGAGTGTGAAGGGTCAAACCGACAACTTCAAAATCAACTAACATAAATAATAACAGAGATTACATAAATATTGAAGTCTGACAGGATACTTAATTGGAGGCATGAGTCGTAAGCTCTCGCCCTCACTCATTGATACTATTCAAGTCCACTGAATTGTTGCTAATGCTTATTGCTTTTAACTAATTAGTTTATGTGCATAATATTATGCTCAATCTTATACTTAACTCAAATTACTCTAATAAGATACCTCATTAATTTAACAATATACTTTATTAATCATAAAGTTTTATACTTTAACTTTTATACGACGATTATTGGTAATTCGATTTATTCCTTGGAAGTTAAAAAAAACCGGCCAAGTGCGAGTCGGACTCGCGCACGAAGGGTTTCTTTCCATTAACTATGAAAATTAACGTTCCTATTACCTACAGTTAGACAAAACATTTCTCGACAGCAAAAAATTACTTTGTTTTTCATACAAATACATGAATAACAAAGTTATAATTTGCGGTTACTGAAAAAGTGCTATCTCAAAAACTAACGACTGTATCTCGTTCAAACCAATTTTGGTTGAAGGTTTTTGTTTAGGTCTACAACATATATTTTTTTTAGATTTTTCACTTTGGAAGTTTAGAAATGACAGGGGCACACATTTTTGCACTTTGAAAGTGTCTAACTTTGAAATGATTGTCTTTGAGAAAAAATGGTTTTAGAGACCTCAATCTCATTTTTAAAGACCTAGACACCCCACAAGTATTGCTAATACGAATTTTTTTTTTGTTTCAGTTCCATGTATGGGGAGCCCCCTTCTAATATTATTATTTTTTATTTTTATAAAAAAATCGTTAAGCGGTTAATAAAATACATCTACCTACCTAGTTTGAATGGTATAGTCTTATTGGATTCGGAATAAACTGGCTGTGACATATGTGGCTATGGAACCCTAAAAATGAGATCAATCATTTATCATTCCAAAAAAATTACTCTTTAAAGTAATGGTTGAATTATTTTTTTGTGGTGGCAATGTCCAACAGTGCCCAGTATCTGGATTCACTGCAACAGTTCAAATTATTATTAATATTGACGACGATTATCGGCAATGACCTGAGGTAACAGGTAGCAGCTATGTATACAAGTAAACGTATAAAATATAGCCTGTGCCACTGCAGATACTAGGTATAGCTAACCAACAAAGAAAGATTTTTTCAATCAGTTCGGTAGTTTTGCAGCTTCTTCAAGGCAAACAATGAAATTCTGTTAATAACATTATTATTTTTAGTTTAGATTATCACTTAGCTGGCAAGGATGGCGGTAATAAAGCGACGATCAGTGTTTTTAGTCGTTGAAGAGCGCACGTTCGCGTAAGATACGTGTGTGGCCTCTCACCTCCCGTAAGCTTGGCATGCCTGTAAACGTTCGGCCCACGCGTTTGTAATTACGGTGAAAACTCCGATGATTTCCTGTCCCAATCACTTCGTAAGTAATTTTATTTATGCTGCCATTACTGTTGTTTAAGCCACTTCTGTGTAAAAGGTAGTCTATCGCGAATTACATTTCTTACAATTGCAGACAGTGGCTGTTGCGGTAAACTACACTAGAATATGTACTTAGTGAGGTCTGTGTGAATATTTAACCAAAAAATATAACTACTAAATAGTTAGATATATTTAGATAAGTACTTACTCGTGGTAGTTTTTATTAAAATGACAAATATACAGGGTGTTAGAAAAATACAACTCTGATAATACTGACTCTGGTTGAATGACGTGACCGCTTAACAAGATGAGTATGTTTTAAACCATGATAATTTATTAAATAAATAATAAAATAGGATTTTATTACAAACTTAGTTACAAAAATTTAGTAGTTCATGTAAATCGAAAGCTCTCAGTTAGTTTTTAGGGTCCCGTAGCGAACTAGAAACCTTTATAGTTTCGCCATGTCTGTCTGTCCGTCCGTCCGCGGATAAGTCTAACTTTAGAAAATATGAAAAAAAAAATACAATAGAAGATCTTTATACGGACTTTCTAGGAAAATTATTTTGAACGTGATATAGTAGGCAGTTTTTTAGATATAGCACTTTTTCGGAAACCGCAAATTATAACTTTGTTATCGATATATTTGTATGAAAAACAAAGTAAATTTTTTGTTGGTGAAAAATGAAGCTTTTTTCCTGAAGGTAATATATAGATACGTTCATTTTTCATAAATACTGGTACGGAACCCTTCGTGCGCGAGTCTAACTCGTACTTGGCCGGTTTTTATTGGAGATAATATTCATCGGCTCGTTTGTGAGCAAAACGATGTAAAAACGAAATAAAAGTCGTTTGGAGTACCGAATTATGTTTTTCGCGGCGCTCATATTTGTACTTTAAAAACATAAAAACTTAATAGACATCACTTCACTTGCCGATGATATTGCAACCGATCGAAGTAATCTACTTAATACTTATAGCTCTATTTAACATCACTTCGAAACAAGATCGGTCAAAAGTGACAAAATAATTACATACAGCCTTGTGTTATCGACTTCCTAGATACTATGAATCAATATTTCAAGAAAGAATACACAGGTAATTTAAGCTCCAGCTAAGCATTCGTCATGTATGACAAGTTATCTGTCAACTTAAGTTTCATTCTTTTGGAATTCGAATTGTATGCGCACAAGCACAAATTTAAATTTTGAATTAGCATCACGCACGTTATTCTATCTGCCCGATCTAAATCGGCTTTACCCTCTACTTTAACAATCGACGTACCGATTCAAATCCAACTATTTACATCGTCGTGTATTCCATGCGACTTCTTTCACCTTTGTTCAGAAAAAGGGTAATGTATAATGCGCTTATTTAAAGTGTCGTTTGAGTACTGCTGTAAGAGTGTTCTGTAGAATGATACGCAGACTTTGGGCTCATTTGTCATCGAAAAGATAATAGTCAATGTTTGTTGAATCGACAATGGTTAATATTTTGTTTTGGTTATTTACATTATGTGCACATATTTTTAAGGGACGCTTAAAAGTCTTATAGGTTATACATTATAGCTCTACAATAAATAGCTGTTTAATACCAAAACTAGTACTTGCCTTGCCACCCAATTGATATAAAATAATTCTATCTCTATTGAATGCAAGGACTGCGAACGACTTACACCGTCGGATTGACGATTTGCAATACTCATATGTCATTGTTATGGGGTATAAAAACATCGTGACTACCAGTGTTTAGCGGGAGCTATAAAATTACTTTTAGTGGCCCATCCTGAATGTACAGCGTTCAGAAGCGAGTCGTAAAATTTTAAATTTTCTCAGTTTCGATAACGTTGATTTGGATGAATGATTGCGACCAACAAAGCTTATGAATGATATTTTGCAACAAAATTAGTACATCTATTGTTCTTATTTATGTAAGAGATAATGCGACTCGCTTTCTAGGTTTTCTTATAGGGTGCAGCTCTAAAGCTGAGTGTTGAATTTTGAGCTTTTTATGCTTTTATCATTCTTGTTTCAATACCAGCTTCTCCCGCAGTTTTGCTCGGGAAACTTCTCTTATCACCCCGATAAAAAGATAAATATTCAGCCGTTGAAGCGTGATTGAGGAAGAAATATCTATAGTTACCTACGAACGTATAGAAAAGCCGGTCATATTATGGAGCCATTTCATTCTGTGTGCCACGTAAATCTGAAAAAAAAATTGCTAATCATGATGAAGACGCGCGAAAAGAACAAATGTATTACAACGAATATTAGCGGCAATGTTTGAAATGAAACATACGAAGAGTCTGTATCACACGTAATTTCGAAACAAAATGTAAACACAGCAATTTTGAAGAATCAAGTCAGAAGCAGATACATGTAGGTACAACCAGTTGCAGTTTCGAGCAGCTTGCAGTACATTTTGCTGGTAATATATGTTTCGAAACACGTTTCACCTGATAGAGTGAAATGCCTTGAATTATCTAGGGCTGTCTCTTGAACTGTGTGATTATGTCTAATCACTGCGTGCTGACATTCACTTCGCAAAACTTAGTTTTGGGTGTTAATAATCCATCATTTAATAATCCACAGAGATGAATGAGAATTTAATGGTATTTAGTTTGTCGATGTCTATATTACACCTATTTTGTTCAGAAACCAAAAAAAAAAAATACAAAGTCCTACCAAACAGCATCGGTAACTGGCTTGAGGAAATAAGGTAGGCAGGAGGTCCACGTAATACACGGGTATCAGGTCCCTCGGGTAACTGATGCGAACATAGGTACTTAATCGGGAAAAATTTAAGAATTTAATTCAATACTTATTAGGGATCGAAATCTACTCGGTATTTTCAAAGTTGTATTAAGAAATCCATACGTAAGTATTATTTAATTTACTTGATACGTGACAGCGATGAGGACCAATTTTTTGATGCTCTGTACTAGATTTACTTACTTAATTTTATTATCAAGCTTGCTTTTGCAGTACATATATGTGTTAATCCTGGGCTGGCAGTTTGTCCGGCGGGCGTTTTCACACCAAACTGTGATAGCGAATATCTAACACAGCGTGGTTCCGTACTTTATAAATCTTACTTTCGAATAAGTAACGAGCTAGGAGCTACCCCAGAGAGCCTATTTACTACCGCTATTCAAATATTCAAAGTGTTTCCACTTTGAATGGAGATATCTTGATAACCGCATTAAAGTTCACTGTTCAGCTACGATTCTATGCACACACAGCAGTCATTAATTTAGTAGTTACTTACTTCTCGCAAACACTAGTGGTTAAAAGTTATCAATACATGCTTGCGCTCATATGCACAAGCTACATGGTTTTTCCGCTCTGTGCCATAGTAATTAAGTAGGTATAATTTTAATGTAATTTGAGTAAAATGGTGGTAAGCATTTTTCTTACACATATCAAAACTATATATATTTTACAAAAAATATATAGTGTGTCTTTAAAGTAAAAAAACTTAGGACATTTTTAACATAAAGGGAAAGTATAGAGATAACAAATATAGAGTGAACAAAATATTATGAAAAAAAAACAAATTATTTCACATCATCTATTATTCAGAAAAAAGAAGAATATTGCTTTCGGTTCAGGTTTTATTTAAACACTGCGCGGAAAATTAAACGAAATCGTTCCATTCAAAATAAATCGGTGAACTGAGATTAGCTAATCGGTCCAGCTACTTCGGATAATTAATCGATTTACTGTGGTGGCCACATTCACCACAACCGTCACATTAGGTCATAGGTCGACGCTATGCTAAACAAGGACAGCTATCGATCCCTCTGTTGCACCGCGTTATTCGGCTTGAAATAGCAAATCACGCCTCCCACGACAGAGCAGGATAGCATTATCGATAGTGAAATGTTAAAATGATAAGCGTGCAATGCAAATGTAACTTTATACTCTTCAGTTAGGGCTCTTAGTAGTGCATTCAGTGAACAGTCACGATTCCAATACTCTGCTCAGAGGCATTCGGTATTTCACTACATTGTGTTTGTTATTATCATTTATACCTCTAAAACGTATTATATGATAATGAAATAGTTTCCTAGACTATTAGCACAGCTGTTGACTAACTATTGAGATTTAATGGCAAACGAGAGTGACAATATAAAAAGTATAGAATCTAGACTTCGTTGCTTCATCATCGAAAATCAGGTAATAAGATTTTGAGTTCGCAAAAAAAAGTTTTGCACTTTATTTATTCTATGAATTCTGGTTTCGATTCAAGAATTAAACCTGTATCCATACATAAGACCTAAACATTTTTTCCAAAAAGCCTCTTGATAAAATCTTAAGAAAGGCAAGCACATTCTTTCAAAATATGAAAGATTACAAGTATTTGAAGCCTTAAAACATGCTGCTTTCCTCAAGTTTAAAGATGTTTATGAAAATTAATTGTAAACTTGGAGAGCTTAAGAGGTCACCCGTTACAGTAAAAACTATATCGAAGCCGTTCTTCGTATCTACGAAAGGTTTGTTTGCCAGCACTATAAGTTGGAGTTGCGATTGTATCACTCAAAATCAATAGCGGGCCGCGTCATCGACTTGGCGTACACTGTTTATTTAAGATACTCGCTATGATAACGCCATACGACTCTACTTATAAGGAGGATTTGTAAACGGTCATGAAATATATGTCCCTCTTGTAAGAAACTGGCTTTTTTTCAAGAACTTTGTGACATTGTCAGGTTTAAAGTCTACACAATAGTAGGTAGAACATAGATACTTACAGCGCGGTAGTATCTTTACCTAGGTAAAGTCCTGAAAAAGAAAGGAACAGGCTAGTCATACCGCCAGCGTAAGCCATGTCAGTAAGAAGTAACAAACATACACGCCTGCTTTCGCCTTTATAAGTAAAACACACAACACAATCACACTACAAGTGTGATTACTGATTAGTCTGCTATATAGTGGGATAATATATGGCTAAAGCTAAATAATTGACATTCCACTTTCAATATTATTGTAAATTGGAACATATAAAATACATACGTCAAATAAGGGACCTATTTATTTGGTTTCGTACACCGAATGGTTTTAGATTATAGATTTATCTTCGTAGCGTTTTTCCTGTACGAGGTAAACGATCTCCAATAAAGATAGTGACTCCAGCCACGAATTGATTTAAAAATTGCAATACTGCAAAAGTACGAAGATGACCTACATTAACTAAACCGGGAACTGTTTTTTCAAGACACCAAAACTTGATAGATAAGCTCCCAATTTGTGGGTGATAAGCAGTCAACAGTTAAACCGTTATTTTAATGCTACTATATTTGTTTGTGTGGGTGTTAAGGTCAGATAGTCGACGTATTCACCTGTGCCTTTTAAAATATTAAAAGGCTTTATATATGTTCCAAGAATAAAAATGCGAGTTGGACTCGCGCATGAGGAGTTCCATACCATTATCTATGAAAAATGAACGTCTATCTATTACCTACAATAAACCAACCGTTTTACCCTTTGGGTACGGAACCCTAAAAGCTAAACTATACAGCTCTTCGTGCTGTTGTGAGAGTACTATAGATACTTAAGGATTGTTTTCATGACACTCGTAATTAGAAGATACATAAATATTGTTTCGACGTGGGCATATCATTCACGAGAAACTTTGGTATGTTTTGGTATGTCAACCTACAGTTCGAGCACGGGACTCGTCAAATGTTATAAATAATGAATAACGCTTTGGTGAACTCATTGAACTAACTCAACAGCAAACGAGTGAGAGCATACTCTGTGGGTACTCAACTCTTTAGAGTAAGCAATCGGGAGTGCCTTGCCATAGCTTGAATCTGGACACTGGTGTTCCAGTTTTGGTGGCATAGGTAACTGCAATGCTACAAACTACTCAAACACTATAAAAGCTACAACACTGACGACAATGACAAAACGAGAAATTCTTATGGTTCCAACCGGTTTTATATTTCAGCTTCAGAGGAGTGTAGGTTTCCATGAAACATTTTCAATAACAATAAATAATGTTCAAGGCAACCAGACCCACAAGTGAACAGAGAGCGTCTCATTATTTCTCTTATCACAAAAGTAATAAGAATCAATTAAAGATCGACTTCACAAAACACTGAAAGGGAATGTGAAAAATTCAGTGTTTTGTGAAGTCGGTTTTTATTTTACTGTAAAAAAGTTTTTCATCTTCTGCTCTTCAGTTTTTGGGATAAAACTGTATTGTTAATAGCTACAGTGGTAGTTTGGTAACCCAATAAAGTAGTTGCCCTCGATTTCTCAGGGTTTTCACCATCAGATCCTGACCTCGTGACAATGTGACCCGACTGCAAGCGTAAAAAGGGAAGTCAGTTGAAAATTATATGCCACATCAGGTAGATTGCATCGTTATAAAGTTATGGCTAAATAGCACAATTTTTGTGCAGTATTTTAAATATTTCTGTATGTTAGTGCCGACAACCGAAGTCGAGAAAAAATGATAGTATGTATTGAATATAGGATGAAAACCAAGAAATATCGTACGATGCCAATGAAATCTGGTCGATACTACGCAGGCATGGACCTAATCATATCAACAATCAGATATAGTACGATATGTACCAGTCATTGCTACTTTTACACAAATTGTCAAAAAATTGCGCCTTGCTGAAATCCTAATCATTCATGTTTACGCGCAAGTATATCTATATCTATACTAATATTATAAAGAGGAAAACTTTGTTTGTTTGTTTGATTGTAATGAATAGGCTCAAAAACTACTGGTCCGATTTTAAAAATTCTTTCACCATTCGAAAGCTGCATTATCCACGAGTGACACAGGCTATATTTTATCCGGGTACGGGCAGTAATTTCCACGGGATGCGAGTGAAACCGCGGGAAAACGGCTAGTTAATTATATACGCTTACCCACTATTTTATCTACGAATATTTATCTTTAAGGTGCATGCGACGACTAGAAGCGGGAAATTCAAATATAAAATGGTTTTTTCATGTTTTACCTAAGTTAACATTCAATATGAGGCGTGATCTTATGATTGGCGGTTATAATATCCNCGCTTACCCACTATTTTATCTACGAATATTTATCTTTAAGGTGCATGCGACGACTAGAAGCGGGAAATTCAAATATAAAATGGTTTTTTCAT
>NWSH02000323.1:11587957-11618590 GCA_002382865.2 Heliothis virescens | reverse complement strand
ACATAAAAAAACCATTTTATATTTGAATTTCCCGCTTCTAGTCGTCGCATTCACCTTAAATACGAACAGTATAGACAGTGAATATGAAATGCACTAATAAAATAAAACTACATTATATCAAAAGTATCAGGTGGTAATCTGACGGGCGGTCTGAAGCCGTGTCGTCACTCAGATAGCGGTTGATAATGTTGCATTTACCGTAAAAGACATAATATTTGTTATTTAACCAATGTTACTCGATAATTATTTAGGTACCTACACTCTTTTAAAAATTTCAAAGCTTTGTCATTAAGATATAATATTGGCAAACCTTGCAATGCATTCATAATTGCAAGGGATGACAACGATCTGAATATACGTATGTTTCTTTTTTTATTCCAGCCATGTAGCTAGTTAATATTAGTAGTAGTTAATCGTCATATTCAATTAGAAAAAAAAACCTTTACGAAGCTAAGTGGTATCCTTAACGATTTTAATTTTATCGTTAAATCAAAGAAATCTGGAAAGTCATACACATCTAGCCATTTCGTATGAAAACATCAAATAATCACTCTTAAACTTGAAACTTAAGCTTTCCTAAACAGAAAGCTTGCTTTCAGTATTGAAAATAGTTTGATAAGTAAAGAAAATTAATTGTATGTGATTGTGGCTATTTATATGTACATGTTAATACTACATAAAGAACGAAAATAAATAGAATAATGTAGGTATAAATGTAATGGCGGTTTATCTGTAATCTGTGGATACATCGGGTTTAACAACGTGGCTCCGTGTGTAAGTAACGTTAAAAATAATTAACTAAACCGAATGTGGGTCATCAAACAAAGGTGGGGTTCGCAAAATAGTTGATTTTAACCATTTTATCTACGTTCGGGACATTGCAGAAACATTGATAAGATACGTTGACAGATAAAATTGTTTGTGTAAATAAAAGATGCATATTTTTCACTGATATCGTCTTTAAGCCACTTGTTGAATGGCTTTTGCATTTCCTAAGTCGTAGAATTTTATACTTTATGCATTTTATTCAAGATCTTCTAAACTTCTTATTATAATAGAGGACCTCTTCAATATAAATATTCGCTTGTAAATATAAAATGAAATCAAAATTAAGCTTAAAACTTATTACTGGAAAATTATCCCGGTGTTGGTATTATGTTGCTTCCAATACCTACATAAAACAATTCACATGGCTCTAGAAGTCGGTGTCTGCAGGTCTGTTGACTGTGTTTATTTTGCCACCGACTTCTAGAGCCATGTGAATAGTTTTATTTTTTTATCCTTTTCAGTGTTTTTTTGTGAAGTCGGTTTTGTTTTTTTTATGAAAGTTTTTTATTTTATGCTTTTCAGTTTTCGGGTTTAAAACTATAGTATCTTTAATACCCATACCCACCCACAGTGACAGTCGGTCCCGTAATAATATCATCGACATAGAAATTTGAAGAGTTCTCTCGGTTTCTCCAGGATCCCATCATCAGATCCTGGTCTCCTTACCATGGGACCACCTGTGAGGAACACCCTTTCAAACAAAAAAAGAATTTTGAATATCGGTCCAGCCATCTTCGAGTAATCGGTGAACATAAATAAAAAAAAAAGATACGGTCGAATTGAGAACCTCCTCCTTTTTGGGAAGTCGGTTAATTAATAAAAATGGGAAAGCCCACCAAAATAAGGCCCAATAAAAAATAAAACATCTGGGCTGAAGGATTTGTTACAAAAAAGTAAAACAGAAGAGCTTTTGCTTTCAACTATCATAAGACTCTACATAACTACTACATTCAGTGTTTGATTGTTCCTTTCACAAGAATTCACAATAAGTACAGACAGAAGAAATTGAGCTTATGTATTGCAAATATTTATCTAACGCAATCAAAACGCTATGTCTTATTTACATGTTATATCGCAGTAAATAGAGTCATCTAAGCGTAAAATGTGTCGTTAAAGCATAAAATAGGATAGGCTGTGGCTATGATCACAGCAGTCTAGTGTGAAACAAGAAAGCCTTGTGGAAACATTAGCTACAAGTGGAACGAGTCCTAGTCTCGTATCGCAGCATAAGTGAAACTGCAGCAAGTTTATCAAATGCAATTTCATTATCTCGCCGACACCTGCCTGCCGAGCTATTCTCCACACTAGGAAGAACATTACTCCGTGATAAAATAATATCACTGTAATTTTCGCAAATACTTCAACTTATAAATAACATAAGCACTATGTATAACATTAAGCTTTCAGTGTTTTCTGCATTTATTTAAGAAACTTTTAATTTAGCTTGAATGGAACAATAAAGGATAACGTTGAAATAGTGAGTAGTTCTGATTAATACGACTATTGAGTATCCACCGAAATTATCAGAAATGTATTTCAGTTTTGTTTTGGACACTTCTAAATAATGGTAAGAAAGGTGCAAATTAACAATAAAAGTAAAAGAATCGGCTTGATGGCGATGTGTGGATAACTTCATGCTATTCTGTTTTTAATGGCGAAGTCTGCTACTACTGGACAATATTTAGAATCTGCTATTACGGGAATATTTAAAACGAGCCTATCTATGTTCACAATGAAATAGCTCGTTTGTATTAATCCCTATGTAGCATGTATTGATCGTATTCATACCTATGCTCATATGAGCCTTTTTTGGTATTCAAGTCGGCTATGACAATTACGTTGACCGCATAAATAAAAATTGAACAAAAACAAATTAAAAACATAAAAATATATCGAAAATGTGGCCCTATGGTGATAAGAATGGAAGTATCTGGTGTTCAAGGACAATGTCGATAATAGCCATGCTGTCTCAAACTTTGGGACTTCACACGATAGTATTTCTGCCACATGCGGCTGTGATGGCAGGAGCGACAGGTCATGCTATAGTCTACTCTTTGATTTTTATTGTGATTGGGATTCCACTTTTGTACATGGAAAGTGTGGTGAGCCAGTTTACTGGACGCGACTGCCTCGAAGTATGGCAGGCTCGACCCTGCTTTTCACACATTGGGTATATGTATATTGTCTGGCAGATCGTACTTGGGAGTTATCTCCACATTGTGAACTCATTTATAGTGCATTATTTCCTGATAAGCTTCGAAAATCCGATACCATTCCACATTTGTGGAAATTGGAGCAAGAATAATTGCAATATTTTGAACTACAACTATACGATCAATCAAGATTGCTTGAAGCGAAAAGATCCGCCGCCTTACTGCAGTGACCTCTGTAAAACATTCCCGGAGTACCAATATTGGAGATTTAATATACTAGGACTGGATAGAGATCACTACTACTTGCCCTGGCGCATCGGCCTTGGTTCTGGCTTGCTTGCTATAATATTGTTCCTTGGGTGTTTTAAAGGTTTTCGTTCTTTGAAGTGGCTTTTGTTGATAGTTACGATATTTCCAGTGATCGGTCGCTTTATTTTCATGATCGGATCAATGTTGCAAAAGGGCGTAGTAGTGAAATATGAAGATGCAATTGATAGCGATTTTAGTACTTTCAATGAAGAGTTTAGTTTCTCGAATTCAGTGGCTGAGGTACTATTTTGTGTAAATGTTGGCACTGGACTCGCGTTTGGTACTGCCTCCAGGACTTCGTTCAGAGCTCCTTGTTACTCGAATACCGTTATAGTGGTTATTATCTCCTGGTCTATTGCAATCCTCGGGATTTGTACTTCTGCCATGATGACCTGCCCATATGCATTCAGATATGATATTAGGCCTGGAATCGTAATGAAATACCCCATTGCAAACCTATTTGAAAAAATACCCCGATTATTACACGCCTACGAACAAGCGGGATTTTGGTTGATAGTTTTATTTGGATGCATATCATTATCAACTCTTTGTTTAAGTGTATGTATCACCTCAGGATTGATAATAATGGCCGCGAAGAGATACGCTAAAATTAGTAAGAACCCGGGTTTAACCGCGTTTGTTGTGACTATTTGTCTGTATGTTGGGACAACTCCTTTCCTAAGCAATTTTAGTTTATATTTTCTTGTTGATACTAAACGAACTCTGAACGTCTTTATTATATTTTTAGCTATGCTTGAGAATATCGTATTTGTCCTGTGGTATGGTCTAGACAAGTTTTCTGAAGATGTACATTTTATGCAGGGTATCCAGCCGAATATCTATATGAAATTGTGCTGGTTAATCTCCCCCGTAATACTCGCGTACGTGTTCTTTAACCAGTTGTACGTATTATGCAAAGAGAAACATAGTTCACCTGGTTTATTAATAAGCTGGTATATGGTAGTTACCCTTACCATAATTTCGATCTTATTGACACTTTTCAAAATACTGATAGCTATCTGTCAAAATAAATTGTATGAACAAGTCAGTTTAGACGCTTCTTGGGGTCCGAAAAGTGATTTAATGAGACGAAGTAGAGCCATGTTTTCTGCGCAGGCGATGACTAAGGAGTACATGTACCGGCAGTATCACTTGCAGGCGGGGATCCATAAGCGGCAGAGAGCATCTAACATACGAAGCTGTCTCTTAGGTCTTACTTTAAGGTCTGGAAGCTTGAGACAAGAAGTTGAAAAAAAGTCTAATAATATATAATTATTGTTTGTCTCATATATCATATTCAATGTTATTAGAAATATATTTTATTTCTATATTAAAAACTTGATAACTGGCTTATTGTCCCTTGTTGACTCATCGTATGTTATAATCTAATGCTAGTATTGTAGTAGAACAAGTATTGGATATTGCGTAATACGTTAAGATCGTAGTGAGTCATCGCCAAAAATATTTAAATACATGTACCGAATAGTATAAAATAAATTATTACTTTTATAGGTATATACATAATTAATTTATTCCGGAGAGCATATTAACTAGTGACTCACTGATTTTATGTACGTCGATATTACATGAACAACCGACATGAACATTATGCTAGCTATATTTTTGTTACCTGTAATAGGTATGTAATTATTTATAAATATATTATATACATATGGTTGTGTGTTTTAAATCTAAATTTAGCTGAAAACTGTCTAATTTCTATTAATATTTGATAAGCACAGATGTGGGATGGCATAGCTGCTCCTGCATACAAACGTAACAGTGTAATTCTAAACCTTTTACACCTCTAACAGTCATCCAATTTATTACATTCTCAGAGGCTATAAAAAAGAAAGTCAACGGTTTCCTCTTCAGCCCCCGCCTCTTATGTCCGACTTTTGTCAAGAAAAAAGGTATTACTTTAAAAAAGTGGCGCGCCAAGCTGTCTGCTACCCGTAGTGTTGCAATCGTTAACGCGGCCACGACTACTTCACAATGCTACATGTCCAATCATTCTATAGCACGACACCACTCGCCAGTGATTAGTGTTGAGCTAGCAATCGACTTCAAACTGTAACAATAATCATACTTCGACTATTGACGAGTGTCCGGTCAATCTTGTTTAAAGTCATGAATGAAAAGATGTCAGTTAATTATTAGAAATGTGTAAATCGCTAATCTTGAAAATGATAGAAGAATTGCACAAGAACTACTTAATATGTTTTTTGATTTGTTAGTTCTACGTTTTAAGGTATATGCGTTAGATTCTATTGTTTAATCGACATTTAAAATCAATTGACGTAATTTTAAATGGAAAATTTACCTATTTATCGGAGCTTTGCAGAATGAGAATTAGCAAATTACTTAGAAGGGGAACTAGGGTAAAGCACGTCCTTATTTATAAAGCAGTTAGTACGTATATAATGTACGAGTGTTGGTAAGACGAGTGCAAATCCAGTCCGAGGCACATTGCGTCATACAAATGGAACATTTAGAATGTTTGACCCGACGTCAAGACCGACCAGTGGCGGCGCGCACCGGCGACGAGTCTCGCGAATTCCGACCATTGTCACGACATTACACCTATCTACTCAGCTACCAAATACATTAAGCACAAAAGCTGCATAACCACTTGCTTGTCATTTTGTTTCAGTATTGCGAAACTCCATTTCGGTTTTGTTTGTGACCCAAAATCTAATATTCATTTCTTTTTTTCTTGCCTTTTGCTTTACATGCTTCAAGATTTTGCTCATTTGACTGACATTTGCAGATTTGTACTAGAGCTTTGACATTATCGTCAAAGCTTGTGCAATCAAAGAGCTTTTTAATTAACAAAAAAGATAATTATTTATTAGCTCCTTCAGTGTAAACTGATTGCTGAGGACGTTATCGATAGCAAAACCACTTAGACTTCTAATTTAAAATACAGGCATAACTCGTTTGCTTGAAGTGAAATTGGCAGTTCGAATTTTTCGTTCTTCAGTTGAAATTTTCATAAATTCCTAATACGGTGGAGGGTTTCGTAATCGCACGTATTTTAAGGTTAAAAGTGGAATACCATCCATCAGCTATCTGCCGACGACACCTACACTTTCCTTTAGTTTGTGGCCACTTTAGAGTACCGTTCGCAATTGCACAACATTGTTAAGGTGCTTTTCGAAAAAGACAGCGTATCGGGCGGTTAAGTTATTGGTTGCCAGTATGTTGTCTAAAAAGGCTGTTAAGTCTTGAATGTAGTTACGGTGATGTTTCTGTTTATCAGGCACGTTAACCTGTTGTGTGGGGTCTTCCTGACCAACATTGGAGCAGAGTCGGGGATGGCACATCCTTGCACAGATAAGTATCTACGTCAGTTCAGCTACCAGCTATTTGAACTTATACAACCGTCCTATTAGTATATATAAAAGTAGTGTCATAGTCATCACTCCATTGCCCAGCAGGGCATTTGCGATTTTTTGTGTTGTTTCTCCTATGAGAAATGAGCTATTAATGTAATTGTGGAAATGTTTTTATGTAATTATATGAAGAAAGTTATAGGTGACAACTGTTAAACTCAAGGACTTCCTTATTAACTCAGTAATCGTAGAAATAACTCGAAAATTTCGAAATCACTTCTGCAAACATGTGTGCTTCGCGTGCTCATTTGAAGATTTGTAAATATTTTTGTTTTATTGTATTCCTTTCTACTTTTGTCACCATTATTGTATCTTACCCAGTACAAAGTAGCTTCCAATGGTCCGTCCCGTAAGGTCGTGGTTAAAATGGACATCTAACACTGAAGTTCTAACCACGAAATCAACCAAGCCTTATAACCATTAGTATTGGCTATTGATATAGGTAAGTAATAACAGAATAAGACTTTTCCCTGTATTAAGATAGGTCGCTTAGAGACCAAAATCTTCGGGTATCAAAGATTTAAGGATTTAGATAGCCTAGAGAAAAACTTTATCAAAGAGAAGGACTTTATTTTGATCAGTATATCCTGCTTAATAGTTACTAGCGTAACAATTATTGAGCATGATCTCTGTCATATCTGACAGGTGACTAGTCTATAAAAGTAGCCGCATGATCACTTTCGTGGAGGCGCGCGCGCAGGTTGCGGACGGGAGCCGCGCACGCGACGCGGACGTCAGCCGCGGCCCGCGCGCGACATGTCTCGCGTAACGGTGCGTTTTGTTCAAGAAAAGTCAACAACACACCCGTATGCGTGCTTATGGCTCTAATGTACTTAATTAAAGTTTAAACAACACAAGTAGCACGTAAATTACGTTTGTCGCTTTATGATACAATTTAGTACCGCTTTGTTTTTAGATCAACCATATTTTTTTTTTACAAATTCTGTATTTCATTCCCATTGTGATGAAAGGAGAAACACCTGACATAAAACTCAGGTACATTTCAATAAAATAATTCAAGAATCATTAGTGCTACTTTATAAACAAAAATCTAATTTGAATGTTACGCCATTAAAGAATAGCTTTTAATAATTACCTAATGCATTATGCAGCTTGGTCCTCATAATTCAGAAAAAGGTTGTGATCAATATTTTAATTTAAACATGTTGAAAATATAATCAAATGACTGCGTGCAAAAGGAGACCCGTTGTGGCTTGTGAAACGGCATTTTGGAGACCTGACTCGACCGATAAGTCGTTTGAATGTGTCAATAAGAGATAACCAAAGCAAATAATAGAGTAAAGGCGCAAAGTCGATGACACTGTTGTAACTGTGACGAGGAAGGAAACTTGTCCACTATCACCGTCACTAAAACAATGTCAACTTCAACAAAGAGGTATTTTGGAAAAAGTTTTGAACCTACAAAAAAGTAGATATTTCAGGATGGTATTCACAAAGTTAATCTCTGAATATTGGTGAGGTTATACTATTTATTACGATAAATTCCCAAAATAAAAATTGGGGACGTTAATTGCTTTTTAACCAAAAAAATCTTAACTGTGTCCGGTGGAGTATTATCGGAAAAGCACAAGGTCCATTCTGCTTCATTCCACAAGTTGTGATCGACAAAAAACTGACACGTGCTCCACATTACGATAACTTAAACCCAGCTTCCATTAATATACAACAGAATAGATCATAATTCACTGCGCACATTATGTCTAAGTGTGCTGACTAGTGTTTTTTATTGCCAGCTTGGTCACGTGCTTTCTGAGCATTATTAGCTTAAAAATATTTAATATAGTTTTCTACCTGCTGCGTCCACTTAAACATTTAAAGTATTTTTGGTCTACGTAACTTTATTGTTTACTTGACACTGTCGACCTAAGTATGGTAGCTGCGATTTGAAGGCGGTGCATCGGCTTATATGTGACGGCGGTGGTCGATGGTTGCGGGCGGTGGTCATGCGCGTGTGAGGTTGCCGCGGGCGCGGAATGTGGCAAGTAGTGCCGCCGCCAGCGCCGCGGGGTAGAAAGCGGCCGCGTAGTCCCCGGCCCTTATCAACACTTTGACAACGCTACATTGTTAAGTTACACGCTTATTCAGGACGAGACGCTTCGCCTGCACGTCCACAATATATGTTTTAATGGATTCTGCGCCTGATCATATTCCTATTACATCCAAACGACTCTTTGATGGGCAGGCAACATTAAATCTATACTAATATTATAAAGCTGAAGAGTTTGTTTGTTTGTTTGTTTGTTTGTTTGTTTGTTTGAACGCGCTAATCTCAGGAACTACTGGTCCGATTTGAAAAATTCTTTCAGTGTTAGATAGCCCATTTATCGAGGAAGGCTTTAGGCTATATAACATCACGCTGCAACTATTAGGAGCGAAGAAATAAGGGAAAATGTGGAAAAAACGGGAAAGATTATTCATCCTTGAGGGCTTTCGTTGCGTGCGCTGCGAAAACGGTTCAAGATACCAAAAATATATGTACGAAAGAATTATTCCTCTTGAAATGAGCTAAAAAAATGTCCGCGACAGTATATGTCTATCTTTTAAGATTAACTCTCTAGAACCGTTTTTATGGTAATCTTTGGTGGAAATGAATGCATTATTTGTTAAGAGTTGTATCAACGTAATAATATTAATCTTTATCCAAATAAATAATAAATATTGTTGTTGATTAAGAATATTTAATCTATACTAATATTATAAAGCTGAAGAGTTTGTTTGTTTGTTTGTTTGTTTGTTTGTTTGTTTGAACGCGCTAATCTCAGGAACTACTGGTCCGATTTGAAAAATTCTTTCAGTGTTAGATAGCCCATTTATCGAGGAAGGCTTTAGGCTATATAACATCACGCTGCAACTATTAGGAGCGAAGAAATAAGGGAAAATGTGGAAAAAACGGGAAAGATTATTCATCCTTGAGGGCTTTCGTTGCGTGCGCTGCGAAAACGGTTCAAGATACCAAAAATATATGTACGAAAGAATTATTCCTCTTGAAATGAGCTAAAAAAATGTCCGCGACAGTATATGTCTATCTTTTAAGATTAACTCTCTAGAACCGTTTTTATGGTAATCTTTGGTGGAAATGAATGCATTATTTGTTAAGAGTTGTATCAACGTAATAATATTAATCTTTATCCAAATAAATAATAAATATTGTTGTTGATTAAGAGTATTTAATCTATACTAATATTATAAAGCTGAAGAGTTTGTTTGTTTGTTTGTTTGTTTGTTTGTTTGTTTGTTTGTTTGTTTGTTTGAACGCGCTAATCTCAGGAACTACTGGTCCGATTTGAAAAATTCTTTCAGTGTTAGATAGCCCATTTATCGAGGAAGGCTTTAGGCTATATAACATCACGCTGCAACTATTAGGAGCGAAGAAATAAGGGAAAATGTGGAAAAAACGGGAAAGATTATTCATCCTTGAGGGCTTTCGTTGCGTGCGCTGCGAAAACGGTTCAAGATACCAAAAATATATGTACGAAAGAATTATTCCTCTTGAAATGAGCTAAAAAAATGTCCGCAACAGTATATGTCTATCTTTTAAGATTAACTCTCTAGAACCGTTTTTATGGTAATCTTTGGTGGAAATGAATGCATTATTTGTTAAGAGTTGTATCAACGTAATAATATTAATCTTTATCCAAATAAATAATAAATATTGTTGTTGATTAAGAGTATTTAATCTATACTAATATTATACAGCTGAAGAGTTTGTTTGTTTGAACGCGCTAATCTCAGGAACTACTGGTCTGATTTGAAAAATTCTTTCAGTGTTGGACAGCTCATTTATCGAGGAAGGATATAGGTTTCTTTTTATCCGGGTGCGTCGAGTAGTCTTCTATCTTCTTTTTCTTCTTCTATCTTCTTCTTCTTCTATATAAATAAAACTCAAAGTCCTGACTGATTCACTGACTCAACATCGCAGGGCCCACACCCGTGAACCTATAAAGCTGTTTTTTTTCACAGAGGTTCATCTTAAGACTCTGACGCGTGTTAAGAAAGGATTTTTTGAAATTCGTGTCCTAAGGGGTTGAAATAGGGGTTGAAACTTTGTATGGCGAATGAATATTAATTACGAATTTCGACATGAAACTTGGTGAAGTTACTCCTTGAAATAAATAAGTAAACACGTATTTCACCATTTTTTTGAAATTCCATCCCTAAGGTGGTAAATAGGGGTTTAGTAATTTGTATAGAAGGCTTATGATTTTTGAAGAAAGTGACATGAAATTTTGAAGATAGGTTTCTCTTAGGGTGTAGACATCGCATCGCATTTTACGAAAATTTATATACTCCTAGGGGAGTACAACGGGGGTTGGTAGTTTGTATGAAAGTCCTATGTTTTTGGTGTGTTTACCTGATGCAGAACCGCAACAGACTTAAAATATCTATGAGCTAAACTATAAGAGATACAAGAATGGTGCCATTGTAAAAATTTATCCACGTGATGAAATTTTTCTGCTGAGATATTTAATTTGAAGATCTAGAACACCTTATGTGGAACTTCAAGAGCCCAGCTGTACTATAACACGTGTAGGAATGATGTCTTAGCAAAAGTTGTTTAAACTGGTGGGTTGACTTACAAAAATGAAAGTTCTGAATCGCCTCGCATATTCAGTCGCTACCGGGCTCTTAGAATTCGACATCAGACGTTTCAGATCTTTGATTTTGACGACCCCGTTGTCGCTGGCATAAGCGACATGATCCGCGTACGAAGTCGCGGGCAGAAGCTAGTCCCTAAATAAATATGTAGCGCGTTGTGATCTTTTGCTTGCGCTGACACGAAAAGTTTATAAATAAAAAAATGACTTTTCCAACTATATTGCTTCTTCGATAATTGTCAAGACAATGTTGATGTGCGATTATGACTCTGTACCGGCTTCACACGAATGAAGGTACTCTTAAATCACTCTACAACTTTAAAATATCGTTAGCTACGTAATTCTAATGATATAAGTGTGAAAAAAGACGGAGAAAATTTTGTTTTATACCGTGAAGATTTTAGAATTGCGAGTCACTTATTTATAAATTGCCAAATGTGAGATACATCGGCCCGTCAATTAAAATCTTTTATTTCTCAGTTAATTGTGGTTATACTAGGTACAGCAATATTGGCGTTTATTGAGCACGTCGTGGAAGAAATAATCGAATGAATAGTATAGGCAACTAATTGCAATACAATTTTAATAATTTGTTTGGAAGCGGTGAAGTTAACAGGTAGAGCCCTATTACCTACTAGACAAGCAGCTTCCGTAGACAAATGATTATTCAATAATTCATAATTACACTTGTTAATTCACATTGAAACCAGCTATACCAAACATCAGGATTTTGATAAATTCATAACATTGGCTTACCTACCTGAATCACATTGTTATTTTTATAATCGACTCCAACACTTCGCATGCGAATTTGCAGGAGAATGCTCTTAAGAACTATGCAATTACTAACCTTTTAAAATCAATATTTATATTCTCATGGCAAATTATTCGCTATCATTTCCGAAAACGTTTAACTAAGACAGTAATCGTATATCTTAAAGGCATTTGCAATTATTTAGCTACCAATTGATAAGCGCATATTTGATGAAACATGTGCAATTTTTTTTAAATCAGACGAATCAATCACTCAAGAAAATTATAAAATTCAAAAAAAAACAACCGTTTGGTGAAGTATACGTAGAGCTTTCCATTGAATGGAAAAATGCACCGTGAAGCCGGTTTGTTCATACCTTCCGGATTCCCAACCTGCTACTCTAGGTCAGCGTGCGCCGTCTCGCTCACTCCCGCGAGCCTCGCCTCAGATTGCAAGATCGATTTGGGGTCGCGTCGCGTCGCCCTAACCTAGATTGTCTGCACTCGGTAGACTTTGTAATAAAGCCTGCCTCCACTCCGCATCTGTTCCTTATTAACTATGCGAACTTTTATTTTCATGGTTAAAAATCAGGACTTGAATTCATCTTATGCAAAAGATTGTCTTTTTATTTGGTTTTCGTAAATGTTACCAATAATTTGTAAGTATGTAACTAAGTGTATCTACCTTTAATCGCTAAGTATAAGTAGGTATATGTCACGTAATGTTCTATGTCCCAATGTAGAATTATTGACGAACGGCTAGACTGGGCAAGTACACAGGTGTTTGTTGCTATTTATCAGCGAATTCTGTTATGTAGATCTCTTTTTTTAATGCTCTTTCTACATGTGACATCACAATATTACAGTTTATGACTGTGATTGCTAAATGGTTTTAATCAGGTTACTATATTAATTTAAGGTACATTTGAATACAAGTAAATAAGGTCCATAGATATTCATGAACTGTGAGTACTTGAGAGATGGGGTCCTAATAAGGGTATGCACCTGTGCGGCCGGGCGGCCGGGCCCCGAACGGGGACAAGCGGCGAGCGCTGGCTTTGTAATCATTCAAGTGTTCCGACAAAACCGACACCATCCCGTGCTATGGTAATAAATACTTACAAAACGGTATTTACTAAAAGATGCTACGAGAAATAATTCGCCTTTTTTGGGTAATTGACTTCAGAAATGGGCATGTACCGCGAAGAATTCAATTTTTATAGTTAATCATTGTTTATAGATTAACTGCTTATATTATTACATTTTATAAGTGTTTATAACATCTATTGAAATTTAATTTGAAAGCACTTTTATGCAATTTCTAAATAATGTTGTGTATTTTTGTTTCTTGATAATTATTATTTTAGTTTGATTTATTCATCTGTATTATACACTGGTATTGTTTTATTAGTTTTTTTCTCAATTAGTATTTGAACCCGCAAGACCCTACACAACGTAGTTTTGAATAGTAATCACAATAATATTATAGAAGCGAAATCATGTAAGTATGTATGTTTGTTACTTATTCACGCGCAAACGGCTGATTTTGGAACTTCTTTTTTATTATTTTTTATCCAGGTGCGGGAAGTAGTTCCCTCAAGAAGCGGGTGAAGTCACAGGTGGAAGCTAGTGAAGAATGAAGTTCAAATAAAGTGACTCACTCATGATGTAAGTTTATGTCGTAAATTGAGATGACATTTGAAGTTGCTGTCTCGTTAGTGAACAGTTATAGAGAGACATTTTTTTTAATGAGCCACTGGACATATTTAGCAATTAAGTAATATATTAGTTCTCAGTGAAAGCTGTCTGTACAACTTTTACTAGATAAATTCCAATTTGATAATATGCATTGTTTATTGTCCCATTCGTCTTGTTTTATAGTTTCCTCGTTAAATAATAATTAAATATATCCGAGTATACTTTATGTTTCGTTTAAAAGCGTAGTTCTTTTAATTTCATGTACGATTCTTAAAAGTAAGTGCTGCATCTATGAAAAACTACTTTACGACTTGAAACTGTGTACCTCGGTATGTACAAATATTTCATCGTTTTCTTTTAAAGTTAAGCAATAACATTCTTTAAAGCATGAATCAATCTGTAAATACGGCATACTTATAGTTGTAACAACTACATGTATTTACTGCGATAAATATTCTAAGTAACCGAGGCTAACTTGAGTTTACTTTTTGATATAGCGATATCTACCATACCTTCATATCGCTTAATATGGTGTACGCTATGGCATGTTTTCGCGGATTTTATCTATTTATGAATTGGTTTGTACTTGTAGCTTTAACATGTACCTACATTGGAGCATAACAACAAATAGGTATGGAACATGCAAGTGAAAAATATATCGACATCATGGCGCCAACATTATTTAAATTGCATGTCATAGTGACTGCTCATAGAACTATCTGATGAATGAGAATCTCTTTTGATAGTGTTACTGACAGTGTTTCATATTACGAATGAAACACTATGTAATACTGTATTCAGTATACATATACCTTATACACAAGAGAATAATACGCGATCGTCGATGTATGTAGTATGTACACTCGTAGCTACACATAATGGCATAATCGATCACGTATTGAGCGCGATCATTGTGCTCGTCAGTTGGACCGTGAATCCTGTCACAACCCCCCCCCACTCTCCAGGTCGCGTCCCGCTGGACCCCTCGTCCCTATCATATGAATCTCATTTACGTTTGCACTTACGCAACTGAGTAAAACCGCTGAAGCGTTAAATGTTATTAATATGTAAGAGATATTTAATACCATCGGGATGGGGGAAATAATCGAACTGAATTATTTTGTGCATTCGTAGAAAGTAGTAGAGTACTTTGTATTGTTCGAAATTCTTATCATTCAGTAATAGTACCCATACCTTTCATTATAGTGCTTAACGTAATCTACCTAGCCTTTTTCAGTTATGTTGGGGCCGGCTTCCAGTCTATCGAGTAGGATGCAGCTTGCCACCAGTGTTTTATACGGAGCGACTGCCTATCTAACATCCTCAACCCAGTTGTCTGTTATCCCTTAATAACATTGGATTTCTGACATTCTGACTTCTAACTACCCGTAACAAGTGCGCGTAGTTCATAGTGACCTATCTGTTCCGCCGTTTGCATGCTTACATATTTCAGAGTAAGGCTCAAGTTCACCAACGATATAAACGCCAGCTTTCTTAAAACAACTGGCTTTAAGATAACCGAACGAATTTACAGAGTGAATTATATTATAAAAGACGGGTTATGTACAGGTAAACAATAAAATTGACAAAGTTTAATTTAATTGTAAAACAGACCTATTAAAATAATTTGTTTTTACAATTAAATTAAACTTTGTCAATTTTATCCTACCTGTACGCCAATTTTTGAAACTTGATAGAACCTGATGTGTAATGAATTTTTAATTTCAACAATCAAATATTTATATGTTTTTGATATATTATCTGCATCCATAAATAATTGTTTGATTTTAAAGCGTTTAATTCCAATTTATTTTTAAACGTAGGTTTAAATATCAAAATAGCACCCAGCCAATTTTAGTGAAACAAAATGTTTTGAATTAAGCTCTCGTTGGATTCTAATGAGCACAATTACGTTTTGAAATAGAAAAAATCATAGAGTCGCGCCGCGGAACAGAACAATGGGCGATGTCACAGTGTGCGCCGCTCTAATGGTGCGTTTAATATTATTTTATACGTAGTACAGACTACAAAAAAGGAAAAAGATTTTTTTTAGAAATAAGAGGTTGTAGATCAACAAAGGGGTAAGCTTTAACTTGAGTATTTGAAATGCAGGTTGCTGGAAAATTGCAACATCTGCTGCGTTTATTTCCAATTATTTCGAATTTCTTTTTAACGATTGTAATTTTATAAAATACCGTCTTAATTGTGTGAATATTACAAAAAAAAACTTAAAAATGCTGTATATGAATATGAATGAGAAATAAGATAATACCTTATTGTCTGATAAATATTGGAAAGATCAAATTGAACCAAAAAATGTGTTTATAAAATATCTTCATAAAAGTGAGTACAAATGAACGCTAATAATTGGACATATATATATTTTTTGTGCATGTGTGTTCGTGTAATCTACTCAATGTTTGCGCCTGAGTGCTCTCGGACGAATAACGACAAACTTGCGACTTCCTCTACACACTCCACTGGACTTTAATATCCCATAGTACGGATTTTGTAAAACAATCTTATTATTCACCCATCATGCATAATAATTATTTTTATAGGTAGATAGATACCTACATACTTACTCCTATTGCCATCATAAGGTATTAATGATTTTTGATCTATACTTAGACATTGTATGAAAAGTTGAATTATACGACCTGATATTGCCTTCTAGTCTGATAAAAAAAATAGGTATCTTTTTATCTGGGTGCGCGGAGTAGTATACCTTCGGGACGCGCGCAAATAACACCATTGGCGAAAACTAGTATTTTAATAAATTTTAGTATAAATTCGTGAAAGCATGCAAATAAAATGTTTTTTTTTCCATTTGCGTCTAAAATTACTGACTTCACCTATTTTTATTATAATATTTTCAAATACTACTGAACTTACCTAAGTAAAAAAAGAAAACCATTGAACAATCAAATATTTCTAACAACAAAAAAAGCCAAAATTCAATTCAATCAAATATTGCGTTAAATAGACTAAAATAGTTAGTATAATGTTCTATTGTTGCTTATCAAATACTTAACAAACATGCGTTACGCTAAGCGTTGTAGGAAACACTAACTTTCTATTTAACGTTCACTTATAGTCAGGCGTTTGAAAAAACTGCGTAATTAACTCGGCTTGTAATCAATACTATTAATAAAAATGCTACCGCGCATTATAACCTGGTATCTATTCTCTTATCAATTAAATTAAAATTAAATTTTGGGCTTCTTGGTTTAATTTAAACTTACTACTAATGTAAAATTAGTATAAGTATAATGTTAGTGTAATTTTGGTTTCTTTGTACCTTAAATTCTTCCAAGCTACTGAAACGATTTGAAAAAATCTTTCCCTATTAGAAAACTATATTATCCCCGGGCAACGCAGGCTATTTTTTATCCAGGTACGGCAAATAGTTCCCTTGGGACACGGCTGATACCGCGCGAGCCAATTGAATATGTTTTGATATTATATTCGAATTTCAGAAGGCTTCAGACTTCGTCAGAAATCAGTAAGTACCTACTCAAAAATACATTATTATTGTTTATTTAAAAATTATTCAAAAAGCGAAAGCACTATCGAAAAATATGTTATTTAGTATCACATGACTTTGTATTTTGACGGTCTCCTATCTTTGCTGTAGTTTTTTTATGTTTCCCTAAAATATCTTGATCTAAAATCTGAGTAAAAATGGAAGTAAAGTCAATTTAAATACTGATCAGTACCAGGGCTGCTGGTCTTATTACCTTACATAAAATGTATTCGTTATATAATATAGCAGTTAAATTTGGAGAAGAATATATCTGTTGCATTTACTACTTATCAGCTATGAAAAATATTTGTACCCATTAATTTAATTAGAAGCTTATTTGCTCATAAAGTAAACCGAATTGATAGATTTGACCTTAAATATAAGGGGATGTAACAATAATGAACTAAAACACTCTTTGTCCACAAAAGGGACGTTCGCCCCTCAAACACACGACTCATTTTTAAAGGTCGCGTTTGTGTGACCGACGATAATTGGGGTTTACACCCTTTGTATAGACCGACTGGGAATACGACAATTTTTCATTTTTTGTAGCGTTTATTTACACTATGGTATACGACGCTTGTTTGAATTCAAAATGTGGAGGCTAGTTGATAAGCTACCTATAATAACTTAATTTAATTTTGTTAACATTAATAATGTGGGTGTTTTTTCGGAAATCATAGGTAATTTCACTTGGAGAAAAGAATTATCTTGCTCACGTATTTTTAAGTTAGCTCCCCGTGAGAACTGCCGTTTGCAGAATCCTAGTTTTTGCCAATAATACATAAGAATACATACCTATATGCGGTTCAAAATTCCTAAGTATTGGAATCCTCAGTAGCCCCCGAACAGTGCAGTCGAAACTGTGGGCCGAGAGTTGGTACGATGATGACAGTTCATTTGAAAGGTTTGCATTGTGAATTCAATCAAACTTTTCAGTCAGTCTGATATTGGTCGGAAAACAGTATTCGTGGTAACGTGCGCACTGCCATTCATCCCATACTGGTTTAGGAGCCACACACATTATTTAGACATGTTTTTATTTAAAAAAATATGAGTAGAATAAGTAATAGTCAGTAATCAATTACATGTTTGATAGAATAAATGATATCGTTTTAAGCACAAAATTCGAAATTACTATGCTCTATTAGCCACTGCATTACACAATACAGATTCCCATAGTTGCCACGGTGCCTGCTCCCTGACAATGGTCCCTCCACACGTTATGTCCCGTGTAAATTGTAATCTACCAGTAAACTGCTTACGATTCTACAGGATTCATTCAACTCTTTATTCCAACTAAAACTGTATATTACCTCCCATTATGTCTATTGATTAACCTAATTACGTTGTAGCACAAGTTTCGATTTAACAAACTTATATGCGGAAATTTGGTCATGTCAAGGTAACTGATGTTTTTTGATGAAACATTCAATTTCTACAGAAAAGTAATAAAGTTCAGTAGTAATGCCAGTCGTTCGTACATACATAGTTATTAATTAGGTCCGAAAGTTTACCGCGTCCCTTGACACTATATGACGTACATAAACATTTGTGGGTAACAAGTCAATACGCAGTACCGAGTAACCACGAATTGAATAATTTTCATAGATTTGATGAATTTTATGAATGCTTCCTACAATTACATACATGTAAGTCTGCTCGTGTACTTATGTATACAAGTATAATACGTAAATATATATATTCTACTTATACTTATTTAATTTAACTACTTGATTCATCACTTAATTAGTTAGTAGAAGGAGCACAAAATTAAACTTTTCTTTGTTTTTAGAAAAAGGAAACAACAGATATGTGTTTAGAGAGAATCGAATACAATATTTTCTTTAAATCATACGAAACGTTTGTTTAACTTTTGATTATTTCAAAACTTTTTTTCTTTTTTACAAACGTAACACCGAGAGCTCAGTCCGAAGTTACACACTTCAAAGACAAAGGATACGTCTTACGTCTCATGGTATCATTCAATTAATATCTTATATTAAAAGGCTAATCAATCAATTCTGCATAGATCAGATAAAACAGTTGCATTTTACAAGCCCTACAAGCGATGACCGCAAACCTGGGAAGATATACTACGTTTGAATTGTTTAGATGACACAGAAAATTCCGGGACATTATCAATATCAGCCGATCGGCGTAAGCTCAGAGTAAAGTTATATTAGCTACAATAGCCATGCTAGCTCAAAGCTGCGCAGCTGACGATAGCTAAACCTCAGTGACGCATCCTCGTGATACAAACACATTTTTTATTATTAGATCTACGTAAATAGATATACATACATGTAGTTTATACGTGACAATGTCATGCCGTGTGCCGCATGAAAATTAGTCTGCACTATTACCGATTACTGAAGCTACACTTAAAAAATAACCTTAAATTTTACGCTCTAGAGTATAAAATCCTGTATAACAAGTGCATATTATAAAAGCATAGTATGCTTATTTATTTCGTTTCCATTCTATTGGCGTATTCTGTCGGTTCTTCTATGCTCGCCTGTTGAATTCTTGTATGGATTACTTTTGTTTAATCAATAAATATGGTCAATGGAACATAACTTTCATTAATCAATAACGCACTAGAATGTCAAGGATCTAAATATTAATTTACTGGATAGTTGAGATAATTCATGAATCAAAATTCATTTATAAAACTTTATTTGTTTACTTTTTATGCCTAAAATTAATTCTATTGCAAATCAAAATTATAACTCTCTACCAAACCTAGACTATAAAGTCCCGAATTTTTAGATTAGGCCCAAAAATCGGGAACTTTACAGTCTTTGCCGACTCGCTAAAGCCATTTTAGGATAATAGTATATTCATTAAATTTTTCAGAGAGATTAAATAGGAATGCTTTTAAACCCTGTGGCATTCGTTTTTATTAAATATTGTTTTGTACAAAGTTTCTTTCTTTTTGAACTTTCTGTAAATACTACATTTGAGTTATTAGATATTTTTACTAACCTGCATCTGAAACCAGGAGTCGAGAAGGCCGGCGGCGTGTGGAGCACCCCAACGACCGCCGCCTGGGACAATCTGCAAACACACACATCACATGACATAGGTATATAACAGAAGATAAATCCATTGCGGTCATTATAGATATGATATTTTTTTACACGGGAAGGTTCTTACTGTGTTACCGTGCGGAATTTAGCTATAGAACGTAAAAAAACCTAGTGCTTATCGTAAAAGTCAAATTGTTGACCAAAAGCAGGACATTAGTATTAGTACAGAACACAGCCATCAATCTTGCCGCATCTCGTCAACAGGCTTAATTTCAATTGTTGCTCTCAACTACTTGGCATTGCTTGGCCATTGCTTTTACAGTTTAATCGGTTGTCGGTTAGTAATTTTTCAGAAATACAGAAGAAAGCTAGAGGTTGTACATAAAGACGGCTGTGTAAAAGTCGATTGCAAAGTTATTATTGACGCCTGAGGATGAAGGGTCATCGTGATAGCTAGTTATTCATATTCTTAATGCTTGACAAATCCCTAAAGAACCCACAAACAGCGATAAAATAATATTCTGTAAATGAACATGTAGCTTTACGTGCTGGAAGTCTCGTAAATAAGTTATGAAAAAGTAATTACAAGCTATTAATCTAACACTTAAAGAGAAATGCACGGTTTAAGTTACTTTAACTTAAACTCCATTAAACGTACAAATATAACGCTAATTAGATATCATACACATAAGCTTGGAACATAGTTTATTAATTACCAACAAGTTCACATATGTAAATGTTAGTTGGAAAGCGCTAACAACTCATTATTTGATGTACTCGTACATGTTTAATAGGGCGCGCTAAACGGACCTGTGTAAATAATAATATTCCGGGTTTAACATAATATTACTGCGGTAATCCTCTCTGTATAACGAGAGAGAGTTATAAGAAACATGTTATTCGGGATAAAGTTTCAATGCATATAGAGCGGTTTATGTACCAGTTGAGAATGGATGTGGAAGGGAAACATCTTTTTACGGCTGTCGAGAAAGATTGCATTAATACAAAGCTATGCTACTTACTGTATTCTAAGTATTTGTATCATGTATTAATCTGCGACACCAAGATCAATGTTCTTGGCCAGATAGAAAAATAAAGCAGGCAATGTGCTATTGTGATATTCACTCTGTGTTATTAATTTCGGGAACTGTCTTCTTCTCTCATCATCCTTACTTTAAAACTATAAATACGAGAGTAACTCTGTTTGTCTGACGAGCTGTTGGGTTTAGTACTCAGATGGTCTAGACCAGGCCTGAGAAATGTAGATGTAATCTTATTTATTCACAAGTAAGAAGTAATTCTCCTTAGTACACGAGTGGAACCGCGGGGAATAGCTGATATTTCATATTAGGATGTTTGGGATACGTTTAGTATGAACAAACAACTACGTACATATTTTTCTAAAAATTAAGCATTTAAATGACGTAAATAACAATTTTATTTTAGAAATGTACCCCATTGGATAATTTTGTGTGTTGTTTACAACAGCCAGGTCTGCTGCAAATAGCTGTGCTCTTCTAGCTAACAGACAAACTTCCTGGACTGTTCTGGTGATGTGTGAATTTCCTGGACAAACTTTCCTCTTGGTTACCGGCATCCTGAGGGAACTATTTGCCACCCCGGATAATAAATAACCTATAACCCTATGATCATTTAAATGATCAATAGTTTTGGCGTAAAATTGTGACCAACAGAGACACATATATAGAGTTACTTTTGTATTAGTAATGATAAGTAAGCATCAATGGGAAGTTGGTACACTATGTTTATGTTTAAGTGCTGTTGCGCTCTGGAAGAGCTCAATACGCGGCTAAGTAAGGCGGTATGCTAATGAGATATTTGGAACCCATTGACAGTCGCACACAAGTCACAACAGACGACGCTAACTGTATTTTTAATCTATAGAAAAATCGGATGTTCCGTTTGTTATAAGTACTTAAGTTCTGTTTGAAAAGTTGCGCGGCCGGTGTCTGCGGCGGCCCGCGGCCTATCAATAAACTCTTTGTTCCGATATAAACATGAACATTTTGTATATTGCTTTTTGTAGCCAATTTAAACTGACATATTATTTTGACAAACGACATGATTTTTATAAAGCACCTTTACATTCTTTTGTTGATATCGAGAATGTTATAATATCTGTACAGATTGCAGTCGATAAATCGTTGTATTGTTTGAGGTTCATAAGTTTAAAGCTCTATTTTGACAAATGTAACTCAATTTTAAGTAATGCTAATAGTTGTGGTAGTTTACTGCGTGCCTGCGGAATTATGGCATTCAATATACAAGACATGACTCTGAGAGCGGTTCGCGAAAATTACTCCTAAATACCATGTATAATTAAGATAAATAGTTTCATTATAAATTAAGGTGTCGGTTTTATATTATAAATCAACCATAATGCCATATTATATTTTTCCTAATTTTCAACATAATTATTTTTCATGTCTTTCAGTTTGTATATAATATGCTCGTATTAGCTTATTCAGTGTTAGGATTCTAATTACGGTGTTAGAATAATAAGTAAAAGTGATGCGACACCGTAACGTTTTCCGTCGGTCGGCGTTGATGTCTTTTGTAAGCGGTCCGTTAAAACTATTGTGTGCTGGTTTAAAACGCATACAAACACATTTACATACATTTGTAATTTTCCTACGTGTGTTAATTAATGTTCTTATTTAAAGTTAAAAAATAATTAGTTTGGACCGACTGAAAAAAAAATTTTAGGTACTTATAGGCTTATTTATTTACATGGCGTTGTGGCTTATTTAGTCAAAATGTTTTAAAATTTTGTGTAAATATGTATGCTCTTATTTAACTACGTTTAAATTAGCGTTATAGTTGTCTCCCCATTTGTGATTATCATAGATATATTATAGATGCATTAATTTTAATGTATTAATATTTTATTGACGAATATACAATAATTTATCGTTTCTGCGTGCTAATAATGAATTAAATTTAATTACTACTAAAAATAATTTTACATTAACTAGATTATTTAGTTACGTGTATAAACAGCCGTTATTCAACAACGTTTTTTACAAAAAGTAAGCATGATGAAATTATAAGTATTGGTTACTTAGTACACAACAATTGTGTACAAATCGCATAGATGTACCATTCTCACAGGCAATATAAATGATTAGTGCATTTCCATACTATATCAATTGAACCAAGTAAAGGTTTACTTTGAGTACAGGCGCGCAGCAACCTCGCTTCAAACTTAATTTAATTCTTAAACTGAAATACAAGATTATTGAATTCATTCACTTTTTTGCACAATTGATTCAGTCCTGGGTAGAACTAATATATACGTTTTAATTTATGTTTCAAACACTTAAAAGCAAGTATACTCGTTGATTTGCTAAACTCTTACTTATGGTTTGTCAATTGATAAAAAATAGACGGAATGACGAATGGAATTTATAAAAATATTTAATAAGTTTAATTTACTAGCGCTAGTGAAAGTTAAAGTTGTTTAAGATGAGTTTTTCTACAAACCAAGTCGGATCGCATAAGGAGCGGGCAACACGGCGGCACAGTAATCTGGTATCAGAGAAGCACTAGAACTAGGGTACACTGGAGCACTGTGGTCACGGGCGGCGTACCTGGTCGCCCACAAGGTCCTCGGCAGCTGTGATCGCGCAGCAGGCCTCCATTCCCGGCTGCTGCCGGGTCGCGCAGTCGCGGTGTCGCCTGGCCTCGGTCACGTCGCGGGGTCGTCTCGGAACCGGCGCGGGCTGGTCATGGCGCACGCCTGCGCGCACCCACTGCGCGGGACGAACTGCGTGTGTGATAGCGCGCGGCCCGCGACCTCCTTCGCGGGGTTGCAATGAAAGTGATTAGGTTCTTGCGCTACTGATAACGAGGGCTAGTTTGCTAGTTCCCTTGCCAAATCATTTCAACTGCTATTAAACTCTATTATTAATGTGATCGAGGTCTTGTGTACTACTTGTGATGGGTTATATGTTGGGAACCTACTGATTTTCCTGGGATCAGTACAGGATTTTGAGAGAAGGGTAATGTACCTGCATTCTCTTATATAAGTATATTTTTCTATTTTCTTGTATATATTTTTGGAGCATCGCTGCATGTTTTTTAAACAATTAAAATATACATTTCACTAAGTACCACAAAATTAAATCTAATGAAAGCACTCCTTATTCGTGACGCGTGCCAGACCACACGCACAGACGGACACAGTCCCACAACGGGGTTATTTATATCTAAGAGACAATATCTAAATCACTTTCGAGTTGGAAGTACGGCGGTTATCAGTGCACGTTCGACGAACAGGTCGATGCGCACACGCAGGGCCCAGGTGCCTCGGCTCAGCTTTCACCGGCAACACGCGGTTTTTCTTCATATCACATATTAATAGGTTCACTTTGAATATCGTGTACCTACTGCAATTTTCTCGCTGGCATGTGTAGCAATATCTTTTTATTGCACACTTATATAAAACTTACAAGGATAGATTTGTTAATATTATTTATGTAAATTATTCTTAGTTGCTGTTATGCACACTTGTTTGTCAAAAATACTATTAAACTGTTCTAGTTGTATTTTGGAGTAATTTAATTTGCTGAGAATGTCGTTTTTAAGTTGGCTAGGCACACGGTACAACATGCTAGTAAGTAGGTTTCGGACGTCAACGTGCTAATGGACACCGTGAGTAAGATAAGGCTTGAAACTCAATTTTAAGTTAATCAAAGTTTTATGTTGCGGACCTTCACTAATGGTCTATACTATGAGTCACGGATAGATCGCAAACTACACAGCTGAAAGCATGTGGGTAATAAAGGTTGCAATCAAAGAAAACTATTCACTAAGTAGGTAAGGTAGTAAGGTAGTCTACAATATTAGAATAATACCAGAATAATTCGTTATACCGCCGAATTCGGTGGTATTAAATTTATTCCCGATTAGTAAAATGACTCTTAGATTAGTAGTTGGCAAAACAAAACAGTTTATTCTGGAGGAAACAGCAATTTACTATCAGATAATAGCTTATTCTAGCTAGACAATAGCTTATAAATGACAAACTATGTAAAAGAAAATCATTAAAAACTCTGTAAGAAAATGTCTCGTTGTCGCAATGAAAACGATTAACTTTTTACTAGTCTTTCAGGTACTTAACGTCTGTTTATACCCGTAACGACTGCCAAAAATGTTCCTCTTTGTGCATAAAGTCTGACAAACAATGAGACCAAGGGGTGTTGGGCTGCCCAGGTAACTGCGTAGAAGAGTTCAATAATAGGCAGTCGCTCCATGTAAAACACTGGTACCTACTACATCTATGTAGTTAAACTGGAAGCCGACACCAGAGCTGGGAAACGGCTGATATGTTGACAAAATCTGAAACTTAGGCGCTAAACGTTTTGCTAAGAGATTCAAAGGGACAGGGTTTTAGCGCGGACTGTTATACTTTGCAGAAAATACATTTAGGTAAACCAACAACATGTAAATAGTCGTTTTTAAACTTTTGCGACTTGTTAATAAATTTTAGACAATAAACGAGTCTTATTCGCGATGTAATTATATAGGTTTACGATACCGGTGCAATTCGGTCGAAACGTCGGGAAAAAAGAGGTATCCTAGGTAGAGAATAAACCTATATAATTGAGTTATATCCAAGCTTTGGCTATCTTACCAGATAACTAAAAGCTGTTCCACCAAAATATGTATGTATGTTAAAAGTACGGTAGGTAAAATATGCACTACTTATGTATATTAACGTTTTCTGGTTTTGTACCCTACAGATAATACCTATATCATTCGCTGCTTCTGCAAGCGTTCTGGGGGGTGATTCTCTAACGCAAAACATCTTTACAACCAAGAAATCATCGTTGCAACATCTATAAGTACGCGATCGCAGCGCTTCAACGACGTTGACGGCGCGACATAGAACTAAAATATGGTTCCAAATGTATGAAAAATCATCCTCGCCTTCGACGACAACGATGACTTTGCCTTCGATTTTATCCTTCAAACCGAAAAGCTTGTCATTTGTGAGGTCGTCGTTGTTGTCATCTATGATGTGTCAGTTAGAGAATCGCATGGCTGCACATTCAAATTAAAAGCAGCTTCCTTCCTCAATAAATGGAAAACCTAACACTGTTTTTATACATATCCGACCAGTAATTCCTAAGTTCAACTAATCTAGCAAACGAACAAACTCTTCGTCTTTATTAGAGGTATATTAGTACAGCCGCATAGCAAATATGAAATGTAACTTTCAGTGCATAGGTACTTACCATGATGTCCGAGGTCTCGGCAGCTTCACCGCCGTAGCACCGATGTGGTACGTAAAGTGGACCAACACTAGGAGTGGCCAACTGTAGTGAAGTAGCGAGTCGAAACAATGTGTCATGCTGTATGCCGTCGTCACTAACAGTTGTTATTGACAACGCCCAATCCATAACAGTTCTGTGGATGGTTATGACATTTTCAGTCATTAACAACAAGTGGTGCCCTGAAAACAGTCAGTGAAGAAGAAGTTTAGTAGATGGCAAATAAATATTCTAGTAAACACTTTTATGCTAAATATTTTTAATTAAATTAATTTAAGAAATATGAGAACACATTTCACAGCTACTACATGGCTTAGCTGGTTTTTTTTTTGTAATAAATAACAGTCATTAACGTTGATTCGAATGCAATGCACGAATATTTGTAATTAATCGATAAATCATCAATACTACTTCCCTTCAACATTAGATGAAAACCTTTGTTTCGATTTTGTACAGACAGCACATCTAGTTACCAAATTCTGTCAAATTTCTGCAATAGATTTTCAACCTTATCATAATAGGGGTAGGTTAATGATCCCTTTTTTTTAAATACCCATCCTACGATATACGACGGACGGACAGGACAGACAGACATGGCGAAACAATAATGAATGAATGAATGATCACAAAGTATTAAATCATATTTAACCTCCATTTTTATTGCTCGGTTTTTCATTTCAATTTTCCATTACTGCCTAAAATATTAAATATTGTAACACTTATTTAATTGACTTAGTTCAATTAACTACAGCATTCTTTTGATTTATTTCAAACAGTAACAACTTAATAATAAGACACTGAAACAACTATGAATAACACTACACATATAAACTGACTAGCTTCTGCCCGCGACTTCGTACGCGGATCATGTCGCTTATGCCAGCGACAACGGGGTCGTCAAAATCAAAGATCTGAAACGTCTGATGTCGAATTCTAAGAGCCCGGTAGCGACTGAATATGCGAGGCGATTCAGAACTTTCATTTTTGTAAGTCAACCCACCAGTTTAAACAACTTTTGCTAAGACATCATTCCTACACGTGTTATAGTACAGCTGGGCTCTTGAAGTTCCACATAAGGTGTTCTAGATCTTCAAATTAAATATCTCAGCAGAAAAATTTCATCACGTGGATAAATTTTTACAATGGCACCATTCTTGTATCTCTTATAGTTTAGCTCATAGATATTTTAAGTCTGTTGCGGTTCTGCATCAGGTAAACACACCAAAAACATAGGACTTTCATACAAACTACCAACCCCCGTTGTACTCCCCTAGAGTATTATAAAATTTTCGTAAAATGCGATGCATGTCTACACCCTAGAGAACCTATCTTCAAAAATCATGTCACTTTCTTCAAAAATCATAAGCCTTCTAGTACATACATAACCCCTATTTACCACTATAGGATGGAATTTCAAAAAAAAGGTGTCAATCGTCGTATTACATTATTTATATTTCAAGGAGAATTTCACCAAGTTTCATGGTCGAATATTGCGTAATTAATATTCATTCGTCCATACAGTTTCAACCTATTTCAACCCCTTAGCACGAATTTCAAAAAAATCCTTCTTTAACACCGTGAGTCTTAAGATGAACTCTGTGAAAAAAAACAGTGTTATAAGGTTCGACGGGTGTGGGCCCTGCGATTTGATCACGGTGGACATAGTCAGGACTCTGCAGTTTATAATTTATATAGAGAAGAAAGATAGATAGAAGAACGAAAAAGAAGATAGAAGACACTCGGACGCACCCGGATAAAAAGAAACGATATATCGTTCTCGATAAATTGAGCTGTCCAAGCACTGAAAGAATTTTTCAAATCAGACAGTAGTTCTGAGATTAGCGCGTTAACAAACAAAAACTCTTCAGCTGTTATAGATATTACTATAGATTAAAATACTCTTAATCAACAACATTTTATTAATTTATTGGATAAAATTAATATTATTACGTTGATACACTTTAACAAATATGCATTCATTCCACCAAAGAATACATAAAAAATGGTTCTAGAGAGTTAATCTTAAAAGATAGACATATACTGTCGCGGACATTTTTTTAGGCTCATTTCAAGAGGATAATTCTTTCGTACAATATATTTTGGATATCTTGACACGTTTTAGTAGCGCAACGCAACAAAGCCTCTAAGGATGAATAATCTTCCCGTTTTTTCCACCATTTTCCTTTATTTCTTCGCTCCTATAGTTTGCAGCGTGATGTTTATATGTAGCTAAAAGCCTTCACTCGTAAATGGGTATCTAACACTTGAAAAGAATTTTTCCAAAAATGGACCAGTAGTTCATGAGCATTAGCCGTTAACATAACAAACAACAAACAACAAACAACAAACAAAACTCTTCATCTTATTATATATAGTATAAATAATGAGTATTTAAATTTGTTTTTATGGGTGTAAATGTAGTAGCTGGAAACATTATTTACGTAGAAGCGCGTGTAAACGACGCCTTGAATTGACACATGCCTTGATAATTGTTGATGTTTTCTTGCTAAGATGTAGGGCTTAGTCTGTAACAAATTTCATCAAAATCGCAGCTAACTGTTAGGCGTGAAAGAGTACAGACAGAAGTTACTTTCGCATATAAATATAAGTTGGGGATAAGGATTTTTATCACAGGATTGTTTATAACAGTCGTACTATACTGAAATAAAGTTTCGTTGCAATCTAGTAGTGATAAAAGGAAAATACAGTATTTTCACTTACATGGTATTTTTCTAAGAGTCGACAACTATTTGTTAACAAATTGTCTTCTGAGATGTTTCGTTACTTGTTTGTGTTTACATAATTATGTTTGAAACATAATTTCATTTATAAAAAATACAACTAAGAAAAAATTGCCAAGCCAGTTTCATTGATTTTAATTTCGAATATGGGCATTCCTTTCGACAGTACTAAAAAAAATAGAAAAAACGATATTGTAAGTTTTCTGTACTTGGTTCGGACCTTCATGGAATATATTAGTATCTAGTCTAGCACCAGCATTACAAACTGGCGGATTTACTTTTAGCTTATTTCAAGCGACACCAACCGTAAGTAGAGGGGTGTCATTAATTTGACATAACGATACAGATTTTTCTCTCATGCAAGAATATGTTACGGCCTGTTAAATTTGTTTCTTATATTTATGTTATTCGTACAATGAGCTTCTTCTGACAGTTTCTTTTGTTTTCCTAAAGGATTTTATATTGTAGTCAGAAGATTGCTGCGCGTTCATCAATGCAATCCTTGATGCATTTAGAGAGACGAGACACCTAGCTTCATTAAGTGATGTGACTGTACTATAAATATTGCCTTCTCTCTTAGTTAATATAAAACCGAAACCTCCGAAGTATTGCTGATTGAAAAACTTAAAATGAGTAATCGATTGTAGATATCGAATGTAATAAAAATACGTTTACCCAGTCATTTACAGACAAAATAATAACTGCTGAATGGACACACATAATGGACTAATAGTAATAAAATTTTAAAATCTCTCTGTGAGAAGTCATGATATAAATAACACGAGTGTATTTATTTAAGTTAGAAATATGTAATTGCGTTATTATTCTAATACGGGTTATAGAAGGATTATACATGATCTCCCCTCATTATTATTTTCTTGCCCAACGGATGAGTCATTATTCTCTGTTGGCATCATGTCGATGCTATTGTTTATTGTATCGTATCAGTTAATAAATTATCCGTTTTTTTAATGCTCAGTGAAAAAAAAGGAAAATATGAATATTTAAGCGGCCATTGGGGAAGCAGCTGTGTGGGAAGGTCATAAAACAGCATAAATTAAATGGTCAATTAATGTTCTTTAATAATAGATTATTCCCGTGGTTGAGTATTAATTATGGATATGGATTTGTATATAAATTTTTCAAGTGTCGTTCTTTTCCTGTACTTGTAAAGTTGCCCCCACAGAAACAGGATAGCTAACAAGGACAGGACCGTTGGTCTAACATGAAGCTTTAGTCAACTATAGGAATGATCAATGGTTCATACGACGCGTTATGCAAATCGG
>NWSH02000323.1:11555007-11581501 GCA_002382865.2 Heliothis virescens | reverse complement strand
TAGGATCGGATATTTCAAAAAAATGGTGAAATACGTGTTACTTATTTATTTTCAAGGAGTAACTTCACCAAGTTTCATGTCGAAATTCGTAATTAATATTCATTCGCCATACAAGTTTCAACCCCTATTTCAACCCCTTAGGACACGAATTTTCAAAAAATCCTTCTTAACACGCGTCAGAGTCTTAAGATGAACCTCTGTGAAAAAAAAACAGCTTTATAGGTTCACGGGTGTGGGCCCTGCGATGTTAGTCACGTGAATCAGTCAGGACTTTGAGTTTATTATATATAGAAGAAGAAGAAGATAGAAGAAGAAAAAGAAGATAGAAGACTACTCGACGCACCCGGATAAAAAGAAACCTATATCCTTTCCTCGATAAATGAGCTGTCCAACACTGAAAGAATTTTTCAAATCAGACCAGTAGTTCCTGAGATTAGCGCGTTCAAACAAACAAACTCTTCAGCTGTATAATATTATATAGATTAAAATACTCTTAATCAACAACAATATTTATTATTTATTTGGATAAAGATTAATATTATTACGTTGATACAACTCTTAACAAATAATGCATTCATTTCCACCAAAGATTACCATAAAAATGGTTCTAGAGAGTTAATCTTAAAAGATAGACATATACTGTCGCGGACATTTTTTAGCTCATTTCAAGAGAATAATTCTTTCGTACATATATTTTGGTATCTTGAACCGTTTTCGTAGCGCACGCAACGAAAGCCCTCAAGGATGAATAATCTTTCCCGTTTTTTCCACATTTTCCCTTATTTCTTCGCTCCTAATAGTTGCAGCGTGATGTTATATAGCCTAAAGCCTTCCTCGATAAATGGGCTATCTAACACTGAAAGAATTTTTCAAATCGGACCAGTAGTTCCTGAGATTAGCGCGTTCAAACAAACAAACAAAAACAAACAAACAAACAAACAAACTCTTCAGCTTTATTAATATTAGTATAGATTAATGAGTAATTTAATGTTTTTATGGGTGAATCGTAGTAGCTGGAAACATTATTTACGTAGACGCGCCGTGTAAACGACGCTTGCAATTGACACATGCTTGAAATTGTTGACTCGTTTTCCTTGCTAAGATTGTAGGCTTGTCTGTACCAAATTTCATCAAAATCGCGCTCACTGGTTTAGGCGTGAAAGAGTAACAGACAGAGTTACTTTCGCATTTATAATATAAAGTTGGGATAAGATTTTATCACAGGATTTGTTTATAACAGTCGTACATAGACTGAAATAAATTTCGTGCCAATCTACGTCAGTTGTAAAAGAAATATACAAGTTTTTTCACTTACATGGCTATTTTTCTAAGAGTCGACACTATGTTAACAAAATTGTCTTTCTGAGATGTTTTCGTTACTTGTTTGTGTTACACTAATTTAGTTTGAAACATAATTTCATTATAAAAAATACAACTAAAGAAAAAACAATTGCCAAGCAGTTTCATTGTTAATTTCGAAATGGCATTCCTTTCGACCAGTACTAAAAAAAATAGAAAAAACGATTGTAAGTTTTTCTGTATGGTTCGGACCTTCATGGAATAATTTAGTATCTAGTCTAGCACCGCATTCAAACTGGCGGATTTACCTTTTAGTTTTCCAAGCGAACACCAACGGTAAGTAGAGGCGGTGTCATTAATTGACTACGATACAGATTTTCTCTCTCATGCAAGAATATGTTACGCTGTTCAAATTTGTTTCTATATTTTTGAGTTCGTACATGAGCTTCTTTGACAGTTTCTTGTTTTCTAAGGATTTTATATTGTAGTTCAGAGATTGCTGCGCGTTCATCAATGCAATCCTTGATGCATAGAGAGACGTAGACACCTAGCTTCATTAGTGATGTGGACTGTACTATTAAATATTGCCTTCTCCTCCTTAGTTAATCATAACAACCGAAACCTGCGAAGTATGCTGATTTGAAAACTTAAATGAGTATCATTTGTAGATATCGAAGAATAAAAATACGTTTTGACCCATTCATTTACAGCAAAATAATAACTGTGGACACAAAATGGACTAATAGTAATAAAATTTTAAAATCTCTCTGTGAGGAGTCATTGATATACAATAACACGTTATTTATTTAATTAGAAATATGAATTGCGTTATTATGTTAATACGTTATAGAAGATATACATATCTCCTATTATTATTTTTTGCCAACGATGAGTCATTTTCTCTGTTGATGTCGTGCTTGTTTATTGTATCGTATCAGTAATAAATACCTTTTTTTATGCTCAGTGAAAAAAAAGAATATGAATATTTAAGCGGATTGGGGGAGGGAAGGCATAAAACAGCATTAAGGCATTAAGTTTTATAATAGTATTCCGTTATATTAATTATGGTATATTTGTATAAAATTTTTCAAGTGTCGTTCTTTTCCTTCTTGAAAGTGCCACAGAACATGGATAGAACAGGAGCGGACCGTTGGTCTACATTGAAGCTTTAGTCAACTATAGGAATGATCAAGGTCAGTACGACCGTTATGCAAATCGGAAGTTTCAGGAACATTAACTTCTTTAAGATACTCACCTCAATCATCATATTCTGAAGGACTCTGGTGAGGAATTAGGTTGCTGGCCCGTCGTACTGTGTACCAAATCATGCGATGGCCAAGTCGATCTATTTGTTAAACGTATGTAATAACTAAAGACAGAAGGTCCTTTAAGTAGAGACTAAATAGATTAACCGACTTGGTATTACATGGATCTCACAACTTTTTACGGTAACTGAGCTGCGAGACTTGGGTTTTTTACAGGATGTTTTTAATGGCATGTCTTTTTACGAGAGTAATTTCAGTACCTAAACTAGGTTTATTTTTAAGAGAGGGAGATTTTCGTAGGAATTCTATTCGTACCTATGTAAGTTTTGTAACAAACTTATTTGATAGAGCAGGTGGCTCTGTCAGGGGTCAGGCATGAAATGTTTTCGACAAGTAATAGTACCTTCCCTAAATACTGTGATCCCGTCTGCACCACAGTATTTAGTATTTAGTGCAGTGCGCATGCGTACAAGTTGAAACGGCGCCTGTGAAAAAATGTTGAGCAACCATTATCGCTTCTGCTTCTTGCTATGCTACACATTTCTCACTATACAAACTATGTATAGAATAGATTAAAATAGAACAGAAATATTTATTTGCCAGATACATGCGTATACATACACACACACGCAAATTAACGATAATATTACAATTAGGTACAGGTAAGTGCCTAAAAAACAAAATGTTTGCCACTTGTCGTGGCATGCAAATATTTATAATTTATAAATTGTTATAAAAGTTACTTATGATATTATAAAACAGAGTGTAAATAGAATTTAAAAAAAAATAGAGGTTGAAAATCAAAAACATTTACTTACTTGAAATCAAATATTTTTTCATCGAGAAACTCTTTAACTTTATAGTAGATATGCTCTCTGTGCTAAAAACAATTTGACCCGACGTTTCAGAGCTTCGGTACCTATTGAGTTCTCTCCAGGTCTTAGGCAGTATAGCAGCTTAGTCTTAGGTCGTCTGTATGTACTATGTATAAAACCAAGCGGTAAAATCTCAATGTGCACCCTGTATTATCCTTGCCTGCTTGTCTTGTACTTCAACAGTACCGTGAACGCTTATTCAGGGCAAAAGGCTATTTACTCACTTTGTATCGATACTTTGACTCTGGGATGAGATTCAATGTCATTTGTATCTTATGTCGGTTCGATCAAATAGAGGTAAAAGTTTTAAATAGTAGCTCAACAATGAAAACTTTGACATCATATGTTAAAGAATGCAGTTGTTTTTTGTCTTCGTAAACCAACAGAGGAGTACAGAGAATACGAAAATTGACGATTTTTTATAACAGCGCCTGATACTAATGGCGATGCACGTAGGTAAGTGTGAGAATATGTTATGTAGGCGTTTCAAAGATGTAAGAATGCCACTGGCTAGCTAATTGATGAAAAGGGAAAATAAATTAGTAGATAATTGACAATCCTAAGAATTGAGATTTAGAATTTTAAATACGTATATTGGATCATGGTATTAGTTTTACTTATTCGAATTTAGGTACCATTGTCCGGGCACCCAAGATACAGGCTATGCCTAGTTTGGGAACCGCCGTTCCAACAAAACAATGTCTGCTACTGTGTATAGTTACACTACACTTCAACAATGTATTTACTATTATTAACCTATATTAAGGCAATACTTTTTGTATGTAGCTGTGGAGTAATATTTTTTTATTATTGTATTTATTTGTTTTTATACCCCCAGCTTCTCAGTTTTTGAAAGAAAGAAAAAATAGTTAAATTACAAGAGCAGATAAATTAAAGAACAAGGTAAATTCAGTTTGCTTAGACCTAACCGTAATTTAGCAGATTCTGTAAAAAAATACATAGGTATGTGCCACATCATTCGTTGAATCGTAAGTAGCTTCAATAACCATGGTCAGTACTCAATTTTTTGATTGAATAAAGTGGAGATGACCGTCATAGATCGTCATGTCCGATTGTATTTAAACATTACGCAAATAAATATATTTTCAGTGGCCGTCACTTGATAAATCATGGTCGTGACTAAATAATATTTTTTTTTTGTAATTTAAGCTTAATCTGGCCAGTTTTGAAATACTAGACGAATTAACTATTCTCATAATTACCATAAGAGCAAAATTTTTCATATTAATCTAACAACAACAAGTAACTAAACAAAATATTTAATTATATTAAAATATTAAGTTAAAGATAGAAAAAGTCTAAAAGATCGAGTTCCATTTATACGGGTTTAACAGTGACAATCACATAGGTGTACCTGTTTTAATACCTACCTATTTCTGCTTTTTTTTTTAATCTTCAAAACTGCAAATACTATAAAATTATTTACATAATATTATAGATATAAACATAACAATCATTGGGGTCAGTACGTACAATGCCAGTTTCTAAGTACTTGCCGTTTTATATTAACAATTGGTTCGCTGTTCATATGGCGACAATTTAGGGATGTCCGTCACACAAAGGTATTTTTTTACATTTAACACTCCTCTTAAGTAACCCATACAATCGCTCCTCGGTGTGTTCTTCAGTATCTAGCTAATATTACGTATCAAGCTTGCCGTCTAAACAACCACGACACAGCAGCGTGGCCTTATCAATTTCCAGCATTGAACTACGTACCAAATACAAAATTTAAAACTATAACTAATTTCTTCCTATCAAAGCAGCTGCTAGAACAAATGGCCGACCCCGACGATGTTTCTGACGTCTTGCAATTTATTGTGCACACATACCATCATGGACAATTACTTATGGCTCTGTATTGAAACAGCTTGTAATTGAAGCGGGCGTGAGGTTGTCGCCACACAATTGATTGTAAATTAACACGCACTCACACAAACGCGGGATATTACGAGGCGCAAGGAACCGTGATTTTTAGGAACCAGGGAACAAACATCTTTGCGGACGAAAATTGCCATCACGGAAGATGATAGCTAATCCATGATAGCCACATTACGATACTTCATAATTTTAAGTTGCTAGTTTTAGTTACCTAATTATTTTTTTTCTTTCTCTGTAACACTATTATGTATATGTATTTATGGGGCATGCGGTGCTAACCTGTAAAAAATTGTTACACTTACCTTGATTATAGTAGTTAAGTATCCTGAAAATGTATGGTGTAAACAATTGTTGGTTGGCCAATAAAGACAAAATAAAAATAAATACTACATTTATGTAAACAGTGGGATTAATCCGACCTATTTGCTCTTGTTCCCACTTGGATTATACCTTGCGTGTGGTTCAGTCCCTTTTAAGATACGGATAGTTATAAGATGCAAGTCAGTCTACGTTTTCAGCTCTTTCCTTATCGTATTTCCTTGAGAATTCCCGCAGTTAAGCGCTTGAATATCCACTCATTATGAACCTATTTTGAGTTTTAAATTCATAAGCTTTAAAATCTGTTTGTTTTAGTCGAATAAATAACGTATCTAAGCAAGTTGTTTTACTATTCGCTGTCACATAAAATGACAAGCAACTTATAGTTCCACATAACAACTTGCTCAGATAATAAATTAGTCATATGGTAACCACTGAACCACTGCATACACCTACCACAATATGCTGTGGGTTTGCCATAGCCATGTCACTTAAACAGCGTCTGCTTTGCGTCATCTGATTTTTCTTTTAATTGTTATGACCAGAGTGCTACTCATGTTCACAGGACGTCAACTGCTGAACATTTTATATTTATTTTCGAAAAGACTGGCTGGAAGCAGTCTGTGCGTCTAGCCTATCTTTGACCTTTGTGAGATCATATTATGACCTCGTCGATAGCCGTCCTACGCTGCGTTTGCTAGTCAATGGACTTCAGTCGAAAACCTTTAGGGCCCACGGGACCCCCGATTCTGGTTAGCTGAATAAACACAGGTATACAATGTGAAATCGTTAATTTTCTGCAATTAAAAATTACGGTAAATACGTATACTTACACATTTTTACACTTTTTGAGGTAATTTGTCTGTCTGAAATTAAATAACAGGCAAATTACTAGAAGCAAATTAGATTCATGCCAGGACACAACCAGAAAGATAAAAAAAGCTATTAATGTCGTAGAAACTAAAACCTTAAATATTAACACATTTACATAAGTAAATAGGTAGTTTGTAAGAAGATAAGCGTCATTTTAATATAAGTTAAACTCAAAATTGAGTTTCAAGGTGTCAGAATACAATAAAACTTAAGTATACCTACTACATGTGTAATTCAACCCTATTCTATTTTCTACCTGAAAAACCACATATTTCTCAAAGATACCTATTAAAGTAGATTTAGATTCTAAAACGGTATCTGAAATCCGGAAAAATAAATACCTTCTTGTTAAAAATTCCCTCAGACGGCTTTTTATGTCTGTCGTCGCTGTTTGTTGAAGATATCAAAGATACGTATGTACTACGCGATTACTATTGACACTTACTGTAACTAGTTTTATTTGTATCTTAAGATGTGTTGTTTAAATCCTTTTATTGCCAGAATAAAAACATGAATCGTTAAGGAATTAAACTGACACCATCATACATTGCAATTCATATTGGCGCGGAGTCATGATCATATTCGCTTATTAGACGTAAATAAGATGATTCCCGAGACGACGTAAGTACTGAAAGATTCAGGAGCACGCTTCAATTCAATGCGGGCTTTCGAGCAAGGCGGACGCGTCCCGGCTTACTCACGCTCGCAACCCCATATTTAAGAAACTTAAACAAAAACCAATCAACCAGTTTAACCAAACCAAAATGGGAACCAAGAAGAAAAAGGAACAGTAAGTCTTTTTATATATGTGTAACTAGCAAACGCGACCTTTTTTCAGTTATTATCAAAAGTTTGTGTAGGTGTTACAAAATGTGAATAGCCTGGCGAATGTTAATTAGTAATACTCTGATTTAGATAGAAATCGATTACGCTTTAAGAATTAATTGGTTACAATTTTTTATAACAATCTAAATTAAACGTATTTTGAATCGATCGAACCGTCACTCGAATTTAACTTACCTTTATTGATCAAGACATATTATAACCATAGATTTTGCTGTTCCATTGAATACAATTGCGTTTGACATAAAAATTTACACACTTTAAAATATTTATAAGAAAAATCACTCATCTTCCCACGGCATTACGCAATTTGATTCATAATTTCATAACTAAAATGCTTAATCTTACGCTAAGGAAAGGTGTCTTTTAAATTAATTTTTAAAAACTAATTATTTTTTATTCAACTCTGAAGTCGGCTGATATCACGCTTACGGGAAGTAAATAACAGAAAACATTCTTTGGATTCAAATTGGCCAAAGTAAATAACTTTTTCGAGAATAGCATTTAATAACTTCCAGCAGGTAGCTTAAATGCCGTTAAAACAAATATAATTTAGGTTTTGTCACTATGTTTTACTTCCATAAGCCTATTGTGTCCAAGAATCACTTGAAAGTACTTGATTACGTTTTATATTTATTTATCTATATATATAAGGAAGACTAACAGCTATATCAATGGATTAAATTACATGAAATTGCAACATACAGCCAATTACAAGTCTTCACTGATACACTGCATAATAAGTTTGACAGATGAAAATAGCAATAACGTTTAACTTCTAACAATATATATTACAGTATATATAAATCTTTGACTACCCTAACAATTTACGAAAATATCTCGGCTTAGCAACTTTTTCACTGATACCAAGTTTGCGTTAAAAATATCAATGTCGTGTGTTTTGCAAATTATATTTAAGGGCTTACTTGCTCGCCATAAGAAAGTGTTTTGACGATAATTTGAGGAAACTAGTGATAGGTGAAGTGGTTAGTTGTGTAGTTAGTTTTAACAACACGACTTATTTTCTTTTTGACAAGTTATTGGCCAATGATGCATTAAGCTATCTTAAAATCAGTCCTCCAGCACAAATGCTGATTTTCTGTGTACAATCTCCAGCAGTGTTAGTAGTTTCAATTGGCGCATGCTTTGATCATAAATAACAATCTCAATGTTTGTCCTCTCAGTATCGCTCTTAATGCGAACCTATTAACAGCCGTACCTACCTGCTGTATACTAATAAACGACACAGACTATTTATATTATGCAAACATTTAGTGATAACAATTATTTTATGTTTTCATGTTGAGTCAAAACCAGTAAAGGATTAAAATTAATCTTGGAAAACATTATTTAAACGTTCAAAACAAAAAGACCTGCATGATTTTTTATACAACCTGCAACATATTTATGTCAAACAATATTTATAATACATAAATACTAAATCGTTATGAGTCAATTAAATCCAAGGCCGTTCCAATTATATGTTTCATTTGCTTTTTGAACATAAATCTTTATATTTGGATAACTAAATAAATACTTGAAGAAAAAATATGAATGCGATGGGTTTACGCACCTGACAGTATAAAGTTGCTTTAGGTAGAACTGTAGGCGTTGCGAGTTGTTTTTCTCGATTCATTCGTGCTATAATCTATTCAAAGGCTATTTTTTTAACGGTTATTAATTTTCAGGAAAAAGGAGCCGGAGAAAAGTTTATCGTATTACCAAATAGTAAGTAAGAACTGTTAAAACACTTAAATTATATAAAATACTCTATTAGTATCCACATTATTAAAAAGTGATTTGCATTTACAGTTATTCTTGTTTAGGGTTTAACGTGGTATACTTACATGTTTAGCTATGTGTTTAGAGATATACTAGTAGACTCTTTGTCCACGACATTCTGCAATCAAGATATCCATTCTGACATTCATTATTTGTTTCGAATACTATGAGGACACTCAAAGTTCCGTTGTTCACTGCGGATTTATACCATTATATCATCTAACCAACAGAAGGATTGGTTATAGAAATCCACCGTTAGTAAAGTAATAATGTTCCTCACCTGTTCCTCAGTTTCGCTACGCAACATGTACGGAGCTGTGCGCAACTATCCTGGGCATCATCTTCGGGCTGGCCAGTGGCGGCGGCGTGTGCTACAACCTGGTACAGATTGGGGAGCTCAGCACTGCCTTTGTGGAGAGGACCACTTACAGGGAACGCCTGACCAGCTACCTACCGCTTACTGTCGCCTTCGGAGGAGGAAAAAGGCTGTAAGTACGAGTATCTATATTTTATTAACGTAGTGCTCCGAAGCTTTGATATCATTTGACAACTTAGTCACAAAGCAGACTAGAGACCAACGGCCGATCTCATTATTCCATCTATCTTTTGATTTGCTTACTAGAGATTATCACGTTTGGGAGAGTTGATGTTAGCCCCTTACTTACGAGCATATACAGATACATATATATACAGAATATTGGGAACGGCCGTATACCGCCTCAGTTCTGCTAACTTCTAGCCGATGTTTTGCAACCTGCAAAACCTTTAAATATGCATAAGTATACGTTTTTTTTATAAATCTTGAAACTGCCCTTTAGGCGACCTATTTAAATTTTATTAGGTTGATTATGATTTTAATTTGTCCTTAAAAAGCCCCTTTTGATACAGATTGAACGCGTCGTACGAAGAGAACATGCTAGCCCTAATAGATGACGCCAAAGCGATGGCGATCGGTTTGTTCCTAAGTATCGGCGTGTCACTCATTTTCTGCATGCTCTCCGTCGGCCTGATCGGATGGAGCGCGTTACGCCAGGTATCTATTTTAGTTTCGCTGAAAAGAAACAGCATGATAGGTACGCGTTGGTCTAAAGTGACGCGAGTTGGGTCAGGTCCTCTACTGCCAAGCCCGAGTCTAAATGGTTATGTCACATATTTGCGAGCTATTAGTTCATTGATTACGTTACAAATTGTTACGTAGTTCACAAAGGCTGCTTTATGATAGCCTACTTAAGTAGCTACTATCCGACCGCCGCCGTCGCGTCGTAGATATTGTCAATACTTACTAAATATTCATTTGAATTCAGAATAAATAAAACAAAAACAATTGTTGCCTATACTATTATGTTTTAAGACATCAGAATTTTGCTGCGTCGTATCATTGCGAGACGTCAACAACATATTGACCCATTTACAGTTTTATAATAATTTACAATCAAGGATTTTTGTTGCAAGTACTTTAGTTTGTTACTAGTAATAGGTACGAAGTATAAACGATTTATGTTTAACCTTCCAAACATTTTTGCTGTTCTGAAGTTAGTTATTTGACTGCCTACGCCTTTTTTCATACAGATGTCAAGAACCTTTGCTTTGCTTTCCGAACTTTGCTCAAAAACTCAAAAAAAATAATAAACAAAACACTGTCATCAAATATCTGACTTTATAAAAGACAACATTGCATGGAACTAAAAGCTGTAAACATCGTAAAGCTGTAACATATCAGTGCCGTCTGCTTACTGATGACGACCATGAATTATTCGACTGCGGAGCGTTAACTCAATCAGCAGTAATCAAGAGTTGGACTCCGAGTAATATGCTCTTAGTAGTTTTTGCGTGAAAGAGGACCTCAGGAACAAACATATTATACAAACTATGACGTTTATAATATTACTAGCCGTTTTCCCGCGGTCTCACTCACGTCCCGTGGGAAATACTGCCCGCTCCCGCATAAAATATAGCCTATAAGTAGCAGTCACGAATAATGTAGCTTTCTACCAGTGAAACTAATTTTAAAATTGCTTGGTTGGTAAAAAAATTGGTTCTTTACTTCCAGACATTACCCCCTATAAACAAACTTACAAAGGAGAAACCTAATTCTGGGTCTGAAAACCATTTTTGTCGTTACACGAATGAAACATGTACCAAAATAATCGTCTAGTTTTCGTAATTAAGCTATTTAAAACTTATCCTTAGTAGCAATGGCAAAGCGTCGAAAATAATTAGATTTCTCTACATAAAATTCTAGGCCACGATTTTTTTTCTAAGCTCGCTTTTAAATGCGGCAACGCCATCTAGTTATACATAAAAACAACATATACCGGGAACATTGAACACAAACATAACTTAAAATATAACTCTATCTGATTTTACCAATTTGGCCATTGCTGAGAGACGTGATACTCAGGCTCTTAAAACCTTCCTAAATACTCTAACTTATGGCCAAATTCCAGCCCTGTAACGCCAGGCCCAAGTTTGTATGGATTTTAAGTTTCTCCTTTACGATCAATTTTACCTCTTTATAAAATTAGTTCAGACTAGGATAGGTTAACGTGGTACATATGTCAGAATATAAATCATTAAATGTTTCGAGAGATTCTAGATAAAGTTATAGATAGCTAGACAGATAATGCTATAGAAATGTTTTTAATTTTGACTACTTTTCTATGGCATTATCTGTCAAATATCTATCTGGAACTTTGTCTGAAACCTCTGAAACAGGCCTTTGTAATAACGATTAATACAATTGCTTTCTCATTAAAATTGCGAAAGCTATTTTCCTTATCCTTTAAGCCACAGCTTGTCTTTCAGTCCAATTAAATATGAGTATTAGCTAAATAAACGTATATTAAGCGTATTGCTTTAATACTCCTCGTCCCGTGTTCCCGAATGAAAAATCACGTGTTGAAAATTACATGATTCTTTTTTCTTTGAACTTGTAGTTCTTATTTCATGTTCAAGTTGATTCCTGTCGCATATGTTATCTTATTTGATTGTTGAGGTAATCGCGATGTTATAAACTTCCCTTAATAGGTACTTAGATAAAATATTAGTGTAGATTCTTGTAGATTATATGCACGAGTACTTATAGTAACAATGATTGGTTCAGTTCGCAGATTTCTCGGATTTACCCCATGGCCCCTCAAGTATTTGCATTAGGTATTTGCCGATTTGCATATTCATTCCATCATAAATGTTGATGAAGAGCTCGTGGCTAAGTCAAAGCCGCGCGGATCGATCGATCATAAGGTTAAGCAACGCTTGGCGCGGTCGGTCCGTGGATGGGCTTGTCATAACGAGTTCTTCCGTGTTTCGGAAGGCACGATAAACAGTGGTCCCGGCTGTCATTTGAACATCTTGGCAGTCGTTACAGGTAGTCAGAAGCCAGAAAGTCTGACAACCAGTCTTACCAAGGGTGCAGGTTGCCCGGGTAACTGGGTTGTGGAGGTCAGAACAGGCAGTCGCTCCATGTAAAACACTGGTTCTCAGCTGCATCCGGTTAGACTGGAAGCCGACCCCAACATAGTTGGGAAAAGGCTAGGCAGATGATGATAAATGTTGATGATAGGGTGTAGTTAGGTTCATACTTATTTTATGGTAGATATATTTTATATTTTGCACAAGTTATAATTTGATCCTTGACTACGAGATAATAACTTCAGAACACGTGCTGCAAGTTAAAGTTAAGAAGGTTTTCCTGTGATTGAATGCTTATGTATCTTCCTATATCAGGGAACTGGTTGCCTATAATGGCAACAGTCCCAAATTGTCGCGTCGTGCGTTGCACAGGTGCAGTGTCAATATAAAATCTTTAACATACGAGTAGACGCCTTATTTGATGTGACATAACAATTAAATTTTATCACTAGCGCAAACGAAATCAATTGCTTTATATTGATGACCTTACTGTTGATTGACTCGCTGAGCTCACAACATGAGAATGAAAACGAAATAATGCAGCTTACTGATAAATGTGACCTTGGTGAATCAATATTGAGGTTCAGAATATATATATAACATTAAAAGTGTGACACAGATTTGGTTCTTATCGGACGCAGCTGTAATACCGTGTTCCTTATTTAATATTACGACTGGCATTATTATACATAAATTCACGTGTCTGCCTACCATATGAAAAAAGAACGTAATGTTAAAAGTAGCTAGGAAATCAGTAAACAGAATTTCTAATACTAGACACTAACATGTTTGGAATTCCTATGAGACATCCTGCTGAACAGTTTAAGTTTGTCATAATTCATACGTGTAGCGAGGTGACAATTTGGTATCGTGTACGCATGACAATACGTGCAGAGTTCTTCGAAAGACCTATCGGAAAAAAGGACACATATCATCGATACTTTACAGGAAAAGTTCGAAGTACCTAAGCTTCCCAAACGTAGGTAATACCTAGGTGTCACAAGACGGCATTTATCCTGATGGTTGCGATTGAATATCAAATCCAAATAAAACGGATCTTCCTAAATAAATCTTACTCATAATGTGCATCAAATATCATGTTAATAAAACGTGATATTTGATGCACATTATGAGTAAAGTTGATGCAGATTTGGAATTTAGAAATATTTTTGATGTTACTCACCGACCTGTTTTTTTTTAGTTTAAGGAATACTTGTGCAATTTAATGTTTCTTGAGTCTGCCTCTAATAAGCTATTAGTACGGATATAATAAGATGGAAGGTATACTTGTAACGAATCGGCTCAAAAATTTGTGGATCGATTAAAAAAAAATCTTCAATTGTTGGATAGCCAGAGTAACATAGGCTAAACTTTGGCAGAGCGAGAAGTTGGCTCGGGATAACTAAACTATCACTTAAAAATCCTCATTTCGCAGATAACTCGGATTCGGATGAAATTCTTGAAGGCGGTGCTTCGACAGGACATGTCATGGTTCGATACAGATTCCGAATTCAACTTAGCTTCAAAGATGTCCGAGTAAGTATTACTTTAAAATCAATTTCAGAATTTTTTTTATTTGTTATTTTTTTATTGAATATAATTTCATTTAAATATTGCATTCATATTTGAATTTTCGTTCAAGATCATAATGCAGCGTTATAGATATCTACTTACATTAAAGCGAATTCAAGGAGGATCTACCGAAATCGTATGCACGATGCTTTTCAGGCGGCAAAAAAGCGTAGGTGATGTGCGTTTTCCGCTTCAAACAAGATTTAAACTCAACTTAGTAACTTCAGCACATGGAGCGATCGGGAAACGTGCGGCTGCTGCACTGATACAGCGATCCACACGTTAAATTAGTACGTTTCCGAACGTGCTTCGCACTCGCGTTTTTATCGCCTTTTACGCGAGTTTGAAGCTTATTGAGTTTGAATAAAAAAAAAACACTCAATTAAGAATTTACGACACAAAAGATGCGCGTTCCTGAAACGCGTCGTTTGCGTGTTTAAAAAACGCCAGCCATGTGCTGAGGGTCTTAGACTCGTCAGGTGATTAAACTTGCATCCCGTAAGATAAGAAGAACATTGCACACATTGATGTAATACTCAAAGAAACATTGTTCGATAAGGAATATTAACAATCACGGCCAATGCACGCGTTGTATCAGTTTGTAGACTCATGTCCGCTAAGTCGTCGATTATCCAAAGTACTTACTTAAAAGTAATCATTATCTCTGTAATTGGAGTAGATGTTTGAACTGATTGAATGCAGTGGACACTTTGTACAGTATTTTTATTCGATGCTATTTCACCTTTCCAGGAATCTGATGGCTTTAAAGGAAGGTATGGGTGACAAGGTGGCCGTGGTGTCCAATTTGGTTGGCACTGCCATCATCTGTCTGTGTACAGCTTTCCCTCTTGGCTGGGAGCTGACCCTGGCTTGTGTGTCCGTCATGCCATTCTCAATAGCAGTTTCTGTTCTTCTCACTAATGTAAGTATTTATTTAAATTGAATAAACAATCATTCTTTATAAAAAGATTTAGTATCGCAGAGGTCTATGTGTTCATTGCGCTGACCCAATAAATTAATAAGTACTTATGCACAGATTAACCTGCACCTTATATTTGCTCTTTCATCTGTACTATTTACCAAGGCTCAAGCTATGAGTATTAAATGTGAAATTTGACAAACTTCAACTTTTTTATTTCAAGTATCAAACAAAGTCATCTATATTAGAAATGGAATCGTACAGTCAAGCTGGCAAACAAGCAGAAGAAGTGCTGAAATCAGTTAGAACCATAGTATCCTTCAACGGAGAAAGTAAGGAAGTTGACAGGTATTGCAAATCTTACTTATATTTATGACACTCGGTGCACACTATCAACACACCAGAAATTGGAAAAAAATTGTTCCATTTAGAACATCCCTCGATGGAGTAAATGAGTAAATAATGTTGTTAATAGAATTCTGTAGTTCGCATTTTATAAGGCAGTCTAGTTGTTGAATAATAGTATATGATCCGAAGGTAATTGCTCTTGAGTGTATGTTTATTTGCAGAGTATTGTAAACTATTGCACAACATTAAAACACCTAGTGTTATCACGGTGCAAAAAATCTGCGGAAATCTGCGAGTCGTGTATACGTATTTTATAATCAACAGTTTAATTTTAGCTTTAGCTGAGACCCTTTATCTAATATCGTTTACGTGTTTCAAACATATCTATGTCTTAATTTTTTGTGTCTGCTATGTTTTAATTTTTTCAGGTACACAAAACTACTTCAACCTGCAGAAAAACAAGGCCGAAAACGTGGGCTATATACTGGTCTAGGCAACGGGTTCAACTGGGTACTCACGTACTCCCTAAATGCTATCGGTTTCACCTACGGCACCAGACTTGTCTTCATAGATTGGGATAAGCCCGATGACGAGCGCAAATATTTAGTCGGTGTCGTTTATAGTGTGAGTGATAAATATTTACTTATCTACACAGATAGATAAACAGTCAGGAATATTTGTTATATTTAAAATTTACCCAACTGATACTTAATGTGGTGCGAAATGCCATCTATAAATTTCATAAAAAATCTTTTTATGATTGAAATAATTAACTTGCAGATACTTTTTGGCGTATATATGGCGACTCAGTCTATAACGTTCTGCGTGCCGCATGCTGAGGTGTTTGCGGCGGCGCGCGGGGCCGCATCCACTATATTTCAGCTGATCGACCGCGAGCCGCTCATCGATAGCCTGCAGCAGGGAGGCTTGTCTCCTAGGAGAGTCATCGGCGATATTACCTTAGAAGACGTTCACTTTAGCTATCCCTCACGACCTGAAGTCAAGGTGAGTTGCTCATTAGCCTACTAATAAACAATTGAGTTACTGAGTTGCTAATAAACAATTTCCTCAAGTTTTGCTTTGTGTCTAAATAATTATTTGATCAAGTGTCATTGGCTTACGGCTTAGGTCAATATAACATTGTCAAATAAAGACTGATTATGATAATTACTGTCACAACATTATCATGATAACTGTATATCAAGATCTCTATTTTTAAAGCTAATTTATCATTATCAATATTTACAAACTGAAAGACGTAGACTATTCACCGCGATTCATTCGAAATTCATCATATTACACGCTACTTTTGTTAACTAGATTCACAATGTATGTATCTACATAAAGTCAATAATCCACAGGTTCTAAATGGGTTTTCCATTAAGATCAAGGCTGGTGAATGTGTGGCTTTGGTCGGCTCTTCTGGTTGCGGCAAGACAACTATACTACAACTACTTCAACGACTTTACGATCCTCACTCCGGTTCAGTGAAGTTGGATGGGAAAGATGTCAAAAATCTTAATTTAGGCTGGCTCCGCTCATGCTTGGGTAAACAATCTAAGTCCTACTTAAAAAATATCGTTTGACAAAACTTTGCCTAAGACAAGAAAACCACCTATGAAGTATATCTTAATTTTAGGAAATCTCTCCGATGACAAAATCTTTGCAGTATTCTTGTTGTCCTATCTGATTCGATCAAAACAATATGACGTTTCTTGTCACGTAACGACACGTAAGCTAGTCGAAACAAGTCGCTACAACAGGCTAGCGGAATTGTTTTTACTTCTTACTTTAATGACATACTGGTAACTGGTTTGCCCTCGAAGATGAGGTCCCCTAATACTCTTAACTTCATCATCATCTGCCTAGCCTTTTCCCAACTACGTTGGGGTCGGCATCCAGTCTAACCGGATGCAGCTGAGAACCAGTGTTTTACATGGAGCGACTGCCTGTCTGACCTCTGCAACCCGATTACACGGCAACCAGATACCCGTTGGTAAGAGTNCAGCTGAGAACCAGTGTTTTAAATGGAGCGACTGCCTGTCTGACCTCTACAACCAAGTTACCTGTGCAACCAGATACCCGAGTAAGACTGGTTGTCAGATTTTCTGGCTTCTGAATTCCAGTACTGACCCCCAAAGATGGTCATCCGAAACACGGAATTACTCGTTATGACAAGATGGTCACCCATCCACGGACCGACCGCGTCAAGCGTTGCTTAACCTTATGATCGATCAATCCGCGCGGCTTTGAATTAGCCACGAGCTCTTCCCCTAATGCTCTTAACTTATTTGCCTTAATTATATTCCATTTATACGTTTTCAGGAGTTGTCGGTCAGGAACCTGTGCTGTTCCGAGGAACAATTTTCGAGAATATTTCAATAGGTTTTCCTGAAGCCACAAGGGAAGAAGTTCAGACTGTTGCTGAAATGGCATACGCGCATGACTTTATTTCTAATCTGCCTAATGTAAGTGTGTAGAACTAATACTTTCCATCGCGCACTTTATACTGTCTTCTTTACGCACAAATAATCACTAACAACATTTAAAAACATTCTGATTAAGTACAATATTTTCTCGTGAGCCAATGTGATAAAAAGCAACTGTAAAACTATTATGACTCTTCAGGGCTACGATACAGTAATAGGAGAGCGCGGCGCGTCACTGTCGGGCGGACAGAAGCAGCGCATCGCGATCGCGCGCTCGCTGCTGCGCGAGCCGGCCGTGCTGCTGCTGGACGAGGCCACCTCCGCGCTCGACCCGCACTCCGAGCGCCAGGTGCAGGCCGCGCTCGACCGCGCCAGCCTCGGCAGGACTACCATCATGGTCTCACACAGGTACAAACATACTTATGTACAGACGACAGCAGGTCAACCTACTCCAATCGGTAAAATTTTACTAATCAAACATTAACCTTCCACTATTGCGACAAGGACTTATGAAAAAAGAAAATATATTATGTTTCTTGCAGGCTATCCACCATAACTAACGCCGACCGTATCATCTGTATGGATCAAGGAGCTATCGTTGAGGAAGGAACACATGAAGAGCTGATGAAAACAAAAGGTGACTTCATTGTTTTTACTTAGATATAACATGTGTTCAAAACATATATGTTCGATGATTTATGAAAAATTATTATTAATAAGATTACTTCAATACTTTCAACATTTTAGGTTTCTACTACAAACTAGTAACAACAGGCAATGAAAATAAGGAGCCTGAAGAAATAGAAACAGTGGCAGAAGAAGGAGATGGCGAAGAAAACGGCGAACCCGTGCTAGCTCCTCGCGCTGATGTCAAGAGGAAATCCAACAGACGCGTTCACAGACATCATTCAATTAAAAGAGGTTCGCAGAAATGTTCAAACAGATACCTTTATTATAACTAGTATACTTGTAATAATTAACTTGATGCACTTTTGTTTGACAATTTATTCTATGGATGATCTATTCTAATCAAGATTAGTTTTTTTTTCCGTCTGAAAATAAAACTATCATTAAAATTCTAAATCTAAATGCTCACAGATTCTCATGACTGGCTGACTCCACGTGGGTCGATATGCTCAGTGGTGTCGACAGGTTTGCAGAACTTTGTATATAATGCGGACTACGAGTCTGATGAAGAAAAGGATGAGGAAGAAGTAAGTTTTCTTATATTTATTAAGGAAAGTAATAGTTCACAGAATGGAAAGAAAAAAAATTAATTCTATGTTATAATAAGTAGTCCTGCAAGGTATATAGTATCTGATATTAATAAAGCAAATCTCTGCAAATTTAATTTCTAACACTTTTGGGTGTGTTTTCAGGAAGTGAAACCTGTTAGTGACTGGCAAATTTTAAAACTAAATGGCCCTGAATGGCCGCTCATCACAATAGGCTCAATCGCAGCATTCGTTCAAGGAGCTTGTTTCCCCGTTTTTGCTTTACTCTTCGGATTTTCAAGTGGCGTAAGTAATTTAATGAAAATAATAAGTACGCTTCTTCCTAACCAACTCTTCGGTCTTTATAAGAGTGATGCAAACATTATCAATGTGATTATTCTACCATTTACAGATTTTCATTCTGGACGATAGACGAGAGATCCTTTACCTAGCGGATCTGTATTCGGGTATGTTCATTGTGGTAGCGGCCGTGGCTGGCGTGTCCATGTGTCTGCAGAGCACTACCTTCACCACAGCTGGCTTGAAGATGACCACGCGGTTACGACAACAGTACTTTACCTCTCTACTCAAGCAGGTAGCTAACAATGCTATAGATAAAGTATTCTGTTCTTTTTAAAGAAAGATCAGATTTAGATTGAGAGATGAGAATACTTTTATAATAATTAAATATGTGGATTTATTTTAGGAAATTGGATACTTTGATAAAGAATGCAACACAGTCGGTGCGATGTGCGCTAGGCTGAGTGGAGACACAGCAGAAGTGCAAGGCGCTACCGGTCTGAGAATAGGTCTCATACTGCAAGGAATAAGCTCGGTGCTCGTTGGCTTCCTCATGGCGATCTGTTATAACTGGAAACTCACTCTAGTCGGAACAGTTTTCCTACCTTTGGTAAGTCTCAACATTTTTCTTTTTGCTATACATACATATACATTATATACCTTACTAATACGTAGTTTACATTTTGTATGTGGCAATCGGCGTAATTCACCACAGTTCCTATGCAACTCATGTTTTTATACTTCTTGGTTATATATAAGTGTGTTCAGCTTGCATTCTTTTTCTGACGCTTATCTGATATCTGCAGATGGTAGGCAGCATATGGCTAGAAGGGATGGTTTCCCAGCAGTCCCAGGTCGACGAACGTTCTGCAATGGAATCCGCTACAGCTATAGCAACCGAAGCCGTTGTCAGTATCAAGACAGTTCAGAGCTTAGGTAAGTATCCAGTGTATGTTGAAACACCTACTTTTTGCATTTTTTAAGAACACAGTCCGAAAACTTTTAATTTTATTCACATTTTAACAATATACAGTTTTTTGGGAAAATATATTTTATTGGAATCTAATTAAACGTGAAATTATTCTTCTAATATTGCCTTTTATTCAGGTGTCGAGTCCATTTTCCTGAAGAGGTTTGAAGAAGCTTTAGAGGTTGCTTGTGTGGCCGTCGCCAAGAAGACTCGCTGGAGAGGCCTGGTTCTTGGCTTGGGAGTATACGTGCCATTCATGGCGTATTGCAGTGCAACCGTCTATGGCGCTGTCTTGGTGGCTTACGGAGAGATAGAATATAAAATTGTTTTGTTGTAAGTGCTATCAAAATACCACTTTACCATAATATATTTTTTATACAACCAGCATACCCAATGTGACTAATATTTTTTTAGGGTGAACGAAGCCATTATGTATGGGGCATACATGTTGGGTCAGTCTTTAGTATACGTTCCCAGCTTCAACTCAGCTAAAACCTGTGCTGCAAGAATCCTTTCAGTCATCAAAAGAACTCCCAGAGTAAAAACAGAAGATGGAATACGAGACAAAAAGGATTGGGTAAGGCAACATAAAAATTGGCATTGTTTACCTCATGAGTTAACTGTCCCTTGTTTATCCCAACTGACGGAATTCTTAATATGTATCTTTTTATAAATATTTAGGCAGCAACAGGGAACTTCAGTGTACGAGACGTAGAATTCAGTTACCCGACACGCCCGCACCAGAGAATTCTGAAGGGCATCGATCTAAAAGTGGAGGCCGGCAAGACAGTTGCCTTAGTGGGCTCCTCGGGCTGCGGCAAGTCCACCGTACTACAACTCATCCAAAGATTCTACGACCCGGATTCCGGTAATATTGTACGTATCTTGTGTTTTGAAATAATCACTCACATAAATAATTTTCTCAAACAAAATCTTCAGACGCTTGATCCTTTCTTATGTAAATGATTACTGTTTGCATATAGAATATATTTTGAGTGTTTAACAGTGGAGTCCCCAGAGCCTCAAATTGGGCAAAACCCAGGAGTTTTGTAACTGTGAATGAAATTAAAAACTGTGCCCCTGAATAAACGCGAAAGTTCGTATGTTTTTAATTTTGGTAAACTTAAGTGATAGCAGAAATCCTGTTTAGTCATGTGTGCTAGCTTTTATTCGGTTGAGCAAACTAATTTATTCGCTTACTTTAATAACAAATGACAGTCTTTTGTAAAGGCTACTGTTTGCGATATCTTTCTTGTCTAACACAGTAGCAACTTTAGATTTTGATACGTTTTTTTTTTATTTGAAAGCTTGTAAAATGTTAACTTTTTGTTTATAAACAGACTTTTTGATTTTAAATCACACTTTTTACAGATTTATGAAATTTTGATAATTTTATTATAAAATCATGATAAATTGAAAAATAAAAATTGTGGCCCCTCATCAACAATATAAATTCACCCAGGCTATATCGACGGTGGAAATCTAAATTGACGTAAGGGACAAAACCCTACTTTTCAGGAGAAGCAAAAAACGTTTTCGCCACTTAAACCTTTGTAACTTTTTCAATTTTTAACATAATAAGGACGCAGTAAAGAGTGTCCGATTTGGTTTTCTAAATCCTATTTCGTAATAGCTTTGTTTTTTAGCTAGCTTGCTTAATTACGAAGTTGAAGTACCTTACGTCCATGAAAATACTGACAAGCGCTCTTTACAACGTTTTACCATAATTAAAGTTTTAAAAAATATCTGTGTTTCAGCCGTACAAGGGACGCGTTCTTTACAGTAACATAGTAAAATTTATCGTAACTACATGGAAAAGTGACTGAAAATCACTCTAATTGCTAAAATTTTTCGTTTATTTACAGAATTTACATTAGGAGAGCTAATTTATGGAAATATAAAATATTTTTATATAATTTAACGTATTTTAGGGTTAGGTACGTTTCATTAATTATATACAAACATATAATTAGTGAAATGTTGCCCGTTACATCACTTTTGAGGATTTATTAAAAAAACTGTCACTTATGCGGTTTTGCTAAAATCTTTAAATGTAAATAAAAAAAAAAAAAAAATGATATAATTTTTTTGAATATATCAGTGGATAGAGAAAAAAAAAACTGCATCGAACTACATTAAAAACCGATTTTCGCAAAATGTCCCTTACGCCAATTTAGATTTCCACCGTCGATATGCTCCTCTAAACCTCCATTGTAAAGGTAAATTCAAAACCATAGAGTCATACAACACAAACCTGGTTTTGCTGCACCTTTCCTGGTGTAACAAATTGTTATCTTAACAAGTCTGCGATGATAACTATAGATAACCACGAGGTCATCATTAAAACTAATCTAATTAGTACCTGATTAGTTTATAGCCGGATTTTAGAGGTACTTACATAGTATTTTTTTGCAAGTCATGGTTCGAATTTTTTTGGATGTCATCGACAAAGATATACGAGTATCTTATCTACAAGATCAGCGTATTTGCAAAATTACTTATTTTTCATAGTTATTTCCAGGTTTCTTTCGATTTTCGAAATTTATAAGACTTTGGTTCGACCAAATAAACAGCGAAATGTTAATGACAAAGTAAAAACCGACCTACAACTAGCCATAATACAAACATTTTTCGGACAGCAAAAAATAACTTTGTTTTTCATACAAATATATGAATAACAAAGTTATAATTTGCAGTTTCACAGGTTTATGAAAAATGTTTATATTTTGGCTAGTTTTAGGTAATAGATAAGTTCATTTTTCATAGATAGTACGGAACCCTTCGTGCGCGAGTCCAACTCGCACTTGGCCGGTATTTTATATAAAGTTTTACATAGGTACCTAATAATATTGATTTCCCAAAACTAATAGATAAATTAAACTTCAAAATCCCTCATAATTATTCTGAAATCGTATTAGTCTCCTACACCCACCGTTTCGTAGATTTATTTTAACTCGTAACTCGGCAATTCCGGGGCCTAGTAGACTACACAAAAAGTTTAGTAAAATTGATATTTGGCTGCACTCTTCAACATTTCAAGCGCAAGTTGATTCAAATATTTAGTTAACATAAACTACTCCAGTACCACCTGTAATCTAAATAGCTACTTTTCGATTTATTTTTATATTGTGTCATACAAAAAAATGTTTCTAATTCCGTAACGTGGTACAGGAGCTTGACAGTCGCGACATCAGGTCGTCGCTGACACTGCCGCGGCTGCGGCGCCAGCTGGGCGTGGTGCAACAGGAGCCCGTGCTGTTCGACCGCACGCTCGCCGAGAACATCGCCTACGGAGACAACCATAGAAAAGTCACCATGCACGAAATTGTGGCCGCCGCTAAAGCTGCCAATATACACAGTTTTATTGTCTCCTTGCCTAAAGTAAGTTCTCATTATGCCACCGAATAGTGAGCTATAAAAGCTTTTATATATAATAGAATGGATTTGAAAATGGTTGCATCGTCAATATGACTTATCTTTTATTCAGGGTTACGACACGAACCTGGGATCTGGCGGCGCGCAGCTGTCGGGCGGGCAGAAGCAGCGCGTGTGCATCGCGCGCGCACTCATCAGGTCGCCGCGCCTGCTGCTGCTCGACGAGGCCACCTCAGCGCTCGACGCCAACAGCGAGCGGGTAACACATTGCAATGTTGAACAAGCCTGAACCACATGGCCCTGCTTGATATTTATGTCAATTAATTATATCTATTAATAATCTTCCAGGCGGTATCGGAAGCGCTAGAGAAGGCAGCAAAGGGTCGCACGTGTATCACAATCGCACATCGACTCTCCACCATTAGAGACGCGGACCTCATCTGTGTGCTGGATAAAGGTACACTCAAAGTTCTGATGACTTATGACTTTTTATAAAGAAAAGTCATAATCATCATATTGGTCATTATCATATGTACCTAATGCGGGGGACTTCAAAAGCTATTTGTTTTCAGGTAAAATCGTCGAGCGTGGGTCTCACTCGGAACTAATCAGCCAGCGAGGCTTCTACTGGAAAATGTGCAAAGGACAAAACATGGTTTAATTAGATTAAGGACTTCAACTGTCTTTCTTAACCACCCATGTTATTTTTTGGAACATAAAACAGTGACAATTAGAAATATACCTTACTTGTATAGAAATAGCCTAATATTAACTTTACATTTGTTCCAAGGCGTCAGTATTAAAACCAAACCATATTGCATTTGTGTATCATAATTTAATTTAAATTTGACTCAAATATCTTTTATATTAATAATAATTTAATTACTCTGGCTACCGGCTAATAACTGTATGTACCACCTGTTTCAAGTTTATGATTTATAATAATTTTATTATTAAACAAAACTTTAATACCTTCATTAGACTACCAGCGGGTATTAAAGTTTTTCAAAGGATAGCCCAATCAGTATACCTAAATATTAATAAAATAAGAATGTGTTTTTTACTTTGTATTTCATGTTCTCAAATCAAGTAATGACCATTTTAAAATTAAGTATATCTGCGTTATATTTTTAAGATCTTTATGTTGGTAAGATAATTCACAATAATGTTACGCAAGTAGGTCGCAATGTTACAACGAAACTTTAAGGTTCTTTCGAGGTGACAAATCCAGCAAAAGCAGCAGCAATTATATACGAACTGCCCCATGATCCTTCGTGAGTCTCAAGTGTTCAGTATTTAGAATTAATTAACTAAATGAGCATACGGCTCGTAGTGTCTAGTTGTATACGGAATGTATCTTCCATTAGTGTGTAAGTGTTCTTTTTACGTTAAATATTAAAATCTGTTATAAAATTGTTCTTGTTTTTATGACCCATTTAGTCTATATTTTATTTCACCTGATGGCCTTCAGTCGTGTATTAGTAACATTCACACACATACACATCGTCAGTTGAGTCAAGGTTAGGTCTCCCCACCGAGGGTGTCTCCACGTTGTCGTCGTGGTGGGGCTTGCGTGCCTCTGTGATCCTGGAGCTCTGCCGGTAGAGTTACTCATGCCGGAAAGGTTCAGGGGAGAGGCCAGACGAAGAGGGACCCAGGGAGGGGCCGCTCCTGCCCAGTCGGCGCCCGTCGACCAGGTAAAGATGCGGCCATACCCGCAGAGGTGCAGGCGCACCGAAGCGGCGCTAGTTTGTCTCGTCGTTCATCGATGAGCAAACCGTTCGGCGGGTCTGCTGAGTCGGGATGGCCGGACAGCAGACGGAGGCATGTCTAATGCCGCCGCCGAGGGCTTGGCTTAACCGCCCGGCCCAGAGGAAGGACACCTCTAAGATAAAAAACCACCTAATCCCAAGTTTCGGGAGCGCGGCGAGGGGATGAATGGCCGTGGGGGACACGGTCGTTAGCGCTCCCACCTGTTGGGGCCAGCCGCCCCCAACAGTATGTAGGCTTGCCCCGGTATGAGGCCACTGCCGGGGATGGACAACATAATTGCTCTCTACTCGTGGGATCTAATATGGATAAATTTAAAAAACATAAAAGAAGCTGAAGATAGTGTGGGTGAAAATGTACCTCTGGTACTAGTGGAGAGGAAAGGCGTGTTGTCGGATTCCGACAACGACAGCCTAATGAGTATGGCGAGTGCAGCGAGCATCAGCTCAAGTCGCCTGCGCAAGCGCCCAAGAACAGGCGTTGATTCGGGGTCGGACTCGGCTCCGAGTGAAGTAACGGTGCAGCCACCAGGGCGGGTGCCAAAAAACAACTAAAGAAGAAAGGCAGGCCAGCGACGACCGGCAAGTATGTCGGCATTGCGCAAGCCCGGCGAGAGGCTGCGGCTGCTGAGAAGCCGCAGTTGCTGCTGAAAAACAGATGGAGGACGAGCGTCAGATAGCAGCTCTGACGAAAAAGGTGACAGAAGGAAGGGTCACACGGTTATCGGAGTTAGTGTCTGCTGTCCCTGATTTAGGAGTCGAGGCAGAAGATCTTCCTGCCTCTGACTTTAATCAACGAATGGCTGACGCGGTTGCAGCCATAAAAAGGGTGAGCAAGGTCTCAAAGGGCCTTAGCGGCTGCGGCCAAAAAGCACTCAAAGAGGCCACGGCCTCCATTCTGGAGAGTGCTCAGGTGCTTTTAACCCGCACCACAACAGAAGAGACGGCGCTGCTGCGGGCTCAAAACAAAAAACTCGCAGCACAAATGGCGGAGCTCCGCAAGGAGCACGAAGAGCTCAAGACGGAGATG
>NWSH02000323.1:11426679-11506764 GCA_002382865.2 Heliothis virescens | reverse complement strand
AATAACCGGCCTGAAATGAAGGTACAAGTACAAAGTGTTACGTTCGTCCCCGGTCTCCCCTATATAGCTGGCATCACACTTTGTAATTTACGCTTTGTATTTTAATAAATATAAAAAAACAAAATTCAATGTTTTCGGATATCTAAAGTTCCATACACAAAACAATTAGCTAATACAAAAATACAATAACGATATTCAAAATAATACACAACAAAATTAAAACAAAATATGTATAAAATAAAACATACAAAAGCAGTTGCTTTTAATTTTCTTTTTTTTTATTATTATAAAATTACCATAAAAAAGGTATGACTGAGGCAATAAGGGTTAATTTTGAAAATATTATCTAAAGATGTAGACAAAAACTCCAAAATTATATTCAGAGTTTTAAATCATAACGTTCCAAATATCAAAAGACCGTAGAAATATAAATATCTTTGCTGAATAAAATATATACAATTTTATATTGCTAAAAATCACCAAGTTGTATGTACCAATATGAAATGATAGAACACTTCCACAACCGTAGATAAAAATGTTTTCCACGAATTTTCCCGGATAAAAAATGCCTATTTACGTAGAAATTCGTCTCTAGGTTACCACTTCCACCTCCAAGCCAAACTTCATATCCATATCGATCAGTTTGTGAGCGTATCAAACACACAACTTGACACAACACATTCCTTCTTTTTCCTCTAAACCACATTAAGTAGGTGATTAGCAAGGAAAGTCATAGTAATATAAAGTAATATATAAGCATTTATTTATTGACAATGTTGCGACACCGATTCCGTATCACGTCACGTTTGAATAGAATGTCTATTCAAAACTTCAAGTCATTTTATATCTGAAGACCAAAGTTAATTATATTCTGTCTATCGTAATTAATTATCTTGTTATCTCTGTTTGTAATGGATGTTACTATCAAATAGCTGATATTTATATAGCTGTTTTTTTAAATAAGATACTGGAACTATGAATACGGATCGATTGCAAATAATTACACAATGTATGAAAATACCTAAACTTCAGAGTACGTATATTTTGATGGCCCACATACTACTAATATTATTGCAAAAGATTGTAAGGACGTATTGAACGTGAATCTATCTGCATGTTTGTTAGCTTTTCAGGCTAAAACTGCCAGATGCATTTTGATGAAACTTAGCAATAATGTAGCTTTTATGCATATCTATGCATAAAAAATAGGGATACTTTACATTTATCTTTGTGAGGAACGTAGATCCTACGGGATGCAGGTGGGACCGCGCGGAAGCTAGTTAATAATATAAAATGACGTTCGGGTATACACTTCTTTCAGTACTTTAAATGTAAATATGAAGTTTATATCATGTAACCTTTTATTTTCAGAATACAAGAAGACATTGAACCCAAATTACATTTTGTACAAATAGTAAGTACCCCTTACACCTACCTACTCTAAATGTATAAGAGCAGATTTTATACTGTCATGAATTCATTTTCTTTTGTCTTTACTTTGTAGTTTCGTTATGGGACAACCCTCGAGATCACAGCGACGATTGTGGGCATCCTGGTGAGCATGGCCAGCGGACTGGGCATGGCCTACAACCTCTTGCAAATTGGAGAACTGAGCACAGCCTTTGTAGAACGCACTAGTTTTCAAGACCAGCTTAGTTCTACTTTACCACTTTTGTCTATATTTGGAGGAGGAAAAATACTGTAAGTACTTAGTAAAATAATCTATAGTAACCACTAAGGAAGGAATTTTATGGAGTTCAGTTAAAAATTAAATATACTTTGGCCCTCAAATTTAAATGGGAGTAAAAAACTCATAATGGAGGACTAAATTAATCAATCAAATTTTTCCGTAGTAAAGTACCCAACAATAATTAATAAAACCTTATCATAAAGCAATACAATGACCCTACAGCAACAACGCAAGTCATGAGGAGAACATGGAAGCTCTGGTGCAGGACGCCACGGCGCTGGTGATCGGCGTGTTCATCACCGTGGGCTTCTCCATGGCGTGTTGCGCCGTCTCCGTCGCGCTCATCGGCTGGAGCGCGCTCAGGCAGGTAGGATTCTTGTGTGAGTTGATGGCGCAAACAAGAAACAAGTGGGTATGCTTTCAACTCCATATCAAAAAATTACAGGCTAAATGTAGTCAGCTAGTTATGTAGGTCTAGACGTGCATTAAAATGATAAGTATTAGTACTCACAGACAAGACGCCAAGAGAGAAGAAAATCAAGAGGAAACTGCCTGATAGTGAATTTTTAAAAGCACTACCTGGTATTTCTATTTTAGTTATCGATCTAAGTTTCGTGTGAAAGATACCCGCTTACACTTAAATCACGAGCACATTAGTAATTAAATTATTCTTAATCACAAAGATTTTATTTACATAGCATCAACAAACATAGGAAGGACTGAGTTGCTATCGAAAGCAAACCGACTGAATAGTGTGTAAGCCATTGCTTACAGTTGTATTATCTTATTCATTGTTTTCGTACTATTTGCACAGATCACAACGATACGGATGCGGTTTCTAAGGGCAGCGCTTCGTCAGGACATGTCCTGGTTCGATACCGATAACGAGTTCAACTTGGCGTCGAAGATGTCTGAGTAAGTTTCTCGACGCTTCACTAGTATACTTATCCCTCCGAATTGCATTCAGTTCTTATTTGTGGCATTCAAGAATTCTTCTGTAATATTTTCTGAGGTAGTTCCAGTTTGTGTTTACATGGGTATAATATGAGAACTGTTCCGCAGGAACTTGATGAAGCTAAAGGAGGGAATGAGTGAAAAGTTGTCAGTGGTGGGTAACTTGCTGGGCACGTCCATCATCTGTATCGCGGTGGCGATCCCACTGGGCTGGGAGCTCGCTCTCGCTTGCATCACCGTCATGCCCTTCTCCGTCGCCGCCTCCGTCTACCTATCTAATGTGAGTCGCTCTTACCTTATGTACCTAACGATTCGAGAGCCATTACACTAGATCCTGAGAATTACCTTTACTCAGTTACACAAACTCCTTAATACATTCGACCAATGGTTGTTTTGTGAAGTTATTTACTTCACAAAGTTATTAAGTACCCAATAAAGTACTTAATTCAGAAACTGTTCTCTTATCTCAAGTTTGTAAACACTCATAGTTAAAGAGTTTCTTAGGATTATAATACAATTTAATTACGACGGGTATTAATAAACTCTTATTTTTTACTCTTACTGGTTTCCTGAACAGTTTTATCTAATCTACGTACAATTAGTCACACGTGACTACGATTGTTTGATCGAAATCCTTTGACTAATATTTAAAAATCAATACAGTCAACATCCGCCTTGTATGCAGTTGTAAAATAACTGGCGCATAAAGCAAGTTTCAGAGAATAACTACATAAAGTAATTTTGTTTATACTTTAGTCACCATAAATCGGAGTTTTCTCTTATCTGTGCACTATCTACCGATGTTAAGTTCTAATTGCATTGGCAATTGTTTGGATTGTTATTATTTGGTTTCCATTAATTGCTATGTTTTAGTATCAAACAAAATCGTCGGCACGTGAGATGGAATCTTACAGTCAAGCTGGTAAACATGCTGAGGAGATTCTCAAGTCTGTGAAGACTGTAGCTGCGTTCGGTGGAGAGGAAAAAGAAGTTAAAAAGTAAGCAAACTCTCCGAAATTTACTCATAATGAAACCGTAACTCTGAATGAGGGTGAAATGTTCCCTCATACTGTTTACAATATTTGTAGATTTAAATTTTTGTCAATGTGCCAACCCTATTTCACTGAAACCAAACTTTTACAAAAAGTAAGCCTAAAAAGCATGTATTACCTTATTATATCACTTACTTATTTACATCACTTTATCTTTCTCATAAATCTAAAAAAGGCTTCTTATCTCCCGTTTGCTTTAAATGGTTAGCACTCTTCTCTTTTTATTTAGATTGCCTGGTGGACAGCGAGGCAAATGAAAGAGTGTACAATCTGTGATAACGTCTTGAATGTCGTAACAGGTACAGATCGTTACTGGACCCAGCTGAGAAATACGGGCGCAAGCGAGGCTTGTACACAGGCATCGGCAATGGCTTCAACTGGGTCCTCACATACTGCCTCAACTCCATCGGTCTCGTGTACGGAATCCGATTGGTGCTGGACGACCGCGAAAGACCAGACGAAGAACGGAGATATGTAGTTGGTGTTGTTTTTAGCGTAAGTATTTTTACTCAGATAACTAAGAAAGTAATCTTATGAATAAAATTTAAAAAACTTTACATTGATAAAAAATACGATATTGTAAACATTATTATGAGTAATAAATATGCCTATTATAGATTCTGTTCAACGTATACATGGCGACTCAATCAATCACACTATGTGTGCCCCACGTGGAAGCATTTGCGGCAGCTAGAGGCGCGGCGGCCAGTATATTCCACCTGATAGAGCGAGAGCCCAAGATCGACAGCCTGAGCACGCAGGGAGTGTCTCCACGCAGAGTCATAGGAAACATATCTCTGGAAAATGTTGACTTCAGTTACCCATCAAGACCGGATGTTAAGGTATATTTGAAAATGAACGATACCTTTTAAAGGTGTCGAATTGCTGTCTTGTGTCACACCACTTCTGTACTGCTACATACTACGTTATATATCTTTGTCAGGTTTTGAAAGGTTTCTCGCTGCACATAAAAGCCGGCGAATGCGTTGCTCTGGTTGGATCTTCTGGCTGTGGAAAGTCCACCATACTGCAACTATTACAACGCATGTATGATCCCCACTCCGGCTCCGTGCAGCTGGATGGCAGGGAGATAAGAAATCTTAACATAGGATGGTTGAGATCATCGCTAGGTTAGTACCTGATGTAAAACATAATAAAACAACTTGTCGCACATCAAGATGCACTAAGAAATATTAACAATGTATCTGGTAATTTTAGGTGTTGTGGGCCAGGAGCCCGTGTTATTCCACGGAACCATTTTCGAAAACATTGCCATCGCTTCCCCTGAGTCAACAATGCCAGAAGTACAGAGAGTTGCAACAATGGCTTACGCACATGACTTTATCATGAAGTTGCCAAAGGTTTGTTAATTTTTGTCAGGCATTTAAGATATATTTAATATTAAGGTAACATGGATATACGATGCTAAGGATGCTCTGTTTGTTAAAGGGCTACGACACAGTGATAGGTGAGCGCGGCGCGTCACTGTCGGGCGGACAGAAGCAGCGCATCGCGATCGCGCGCTCGCTGCTGCGCGAGCCGGCCGTGCTGCTGTTGGACGAGGCCACCTCCGCGCTCGACCCGCACTCCGAGCGCCAGGTGCAGGCCGCGCTCGACCGCGCCAGCCTCGGCAGGACTACCATCATGGTCTCACACAGGTACAAACATACTTCTGTACATCGCAATCACTCAGTCGCTGATGCGTGAGCCGTGCTGCTGCTACGTGAGGCCTTCGCGCCTCTACAACACTTCTTGCAAATAACCCTTCCACTCGTCCATATTTGTTCAATTTGTTCCACACTGCATTCAAGAACCACAGAGCAAGCACAGGACTTATTCTTATCAACAATATCAACAATGGCTTTTCAGGTTAATTTGAAATATCAATCCGATGAATACTAAACTTTCTAGTTAACTTGTGTCTACTCTTTTACAGATTATCCACAATATTGAATGCAAACCGTATAATTTGCATGGATCAGGGAGTCATTGTAGAGCAAGGGACACATGAGGAACTTATGAAATCTAAAGGTAAAGCAACTTCCATGTTGAGATACCTTATTCTAATATAAATTTTGTACTAATGTGAAAATTTTTAACCATGCAGGTTTTTATTATAACCTGGTGACTACAAATAAAGAACACAGTGAGCCGGAAGAAAAGGCACCATTGCCAGAATTACTAGAAAGTGAGCCAGAAGGTGCCGTCAACACAGCAGTGGTACGGGCCGAAACGAAGAAGCGAGACGTCCAACGAAGGCGACTTAGCAAACAGACCTCTGTCATAGGTAAATATGAAACAATTAATTATGTTGCTCCAAACCCATGTGTAAAAATCTGTAATTTAGATAAACTTTTTAACATTCAATTTTTTGCAGAATCTTACGAATGGATGCAAACGCCTCGTGGATCTATTACATCGGCTTTGTCAATAGGTTATCAAGGTTACTTCTTTAATCCAGACAAAGAAAAAGAAATACATGAAGTTGAGGTACATTTAACATTTTTCTTATTGTTTGGTAAAATCTTGTCAATTTCTGTTCTAAAATTGGTGTTTTGTAGGAAATCATCCCAGTAACTGGATGGGACATATTGAAATTAAATTCCCCAGAGTGGATTTACATTACTGTTGGTTCTATAGCAGCGTTTCTACAAGGCGCTTGCTTTCCAACCTTTGCTCTGCTATTTGGATTTACAAGCGGTGTAAGTAAATTCACAAATTTTATTAATTTTTAAATGATACTAAGTTCTGAGTCATCATCACAATAATTGGTACTTTTTAGATATTCGCATTAACTGATCGTGACGAGTTATTACGCTTGGGCGACTTATACGCGGGTCTGTTCGTGTTGGTGGCTGCCACTGCCGGCGTGTCCATGTGTCTCCAGAGCAGCACCTTCACCTCGGCTGGTTTGAAAATGACCACCAGACTTCGAGAAGCGTACTTCAACGCTTTGCTTAGACAGGTAAACTAACGATTTGTAGCTATATACGCCTACGCAAAAAAACATCTACAAGACATTTTAGGCATAGGTAAATATATATGTCATATATAGTATACATTTATTACTTTTTACAGGAAATAGGATATTACGACAAAGAATGTAACACAGTGGGAGCAATCTGCGCAAGATTGAGTGGAGACGCAGCAGAAGTTCAGGGTGCCACTGGCATTAGAATTGGTCTCATCCTTCAGGGAGTCAGTTCCGTAGCTATTGGCGTCATAATGGGATTAGCTTTTAACGTCAAACTTACTCTTGTCGCCACTGCGTTCCTACCGATTGTAAGTAACGTAAACATTTTGAATGAACATTAATTACCTAGGGCACATTTGATTCCAATAAAAACGTTTATTATATTCTACAGATGATCGGCAGTATTTATCTCGAAGGCAAAATGTCGCAAAAATCTCAGTCTGATGAGCGAGACGCTATGGAGTCGGCCACTGGCGTCGCAACAGAAGCGATCGTGAGCATCAAAACTGTACAGAGCTTAGGTGAGTTCTTTTGAATTCTTAAATTGTAAGATAAAGTTAGAAATATTTTTTAATAATGAAACATAAAATTTGTAACTCATGAGTGTGTTTTCGAAATAAACTATCTCATCCCTTTTCAGGTATAGAGACACTTTTCCTAGAGAAGTTCCACGACTCATTGACGCTCGCTTGTGAGGCTGTGGCAAAGAAGTCGCGGTGGCGTGGCTTAGTGCTGGGTTTGGGTCTATATGTACCTCTGATAGCGTTCTGCTGCGCTGCCGTATACGGAACTCTTTTAATTTCTAGGGGAGAGTTAGAATACACAGTCGTACTGTTGTAAGTATTCTCTTCAATTGTACCTGTATCATAAATTCTAGTAATTCCTCACTAGACGAGGCTAGTGACGAATTTAAAACAGAATTTATACCATGGCTTATTAACAAATTTATACACTATTATAAAATTATTCGGTTACCATATAATACCAACTTGATTGAAAGCAATTTTTCAACAGGGGTCTTCAATTATGATTTTTAACAAAGGAAGAATACGGATTTTAAAATTAATTTTGTTTTCACAGAGTAACCCAATGCGTTATGTACGGAGCATACATGCTCGGTCATACGTTAGTATACGCACCAAGTTTCAACGCAGCGAAAACTTCTGCTGCGAGGATAATGGGATTAATCAAAAGAGATCCTCTAGTGAGAACACAAGATGGAGTCACTGATAATATTCATTGGGTAAATATTTTTTTCACATATTACAGAATATGTTTCGTTCGAACTTTTACTTATTTTTATGTATACTCGGCAGGTTGCTAGCGGCAACTTCACTTTAAAAGACATTGAATTTAGCTACCCAACGCGGAAACACCAGAAGGTACTGAAAGGAATAGACCTACACGTGGATGCCGGCAAGACAGTGGCTCTAGTGGGCCCGTCTGGCTGCGGCAAGTCCACCGTGCTGCAACTACTCCAGAGATTCTATGACCCTGACTCCGGAACTATTGTAAGTGGCAGAATTACTTCAGTTATAATTTTATATGTAACATTTTATTAAATTGAATAATTACTCATCACTTAACCTGAGCAGGAGTTAGACGGACTGGACAACCGCAGTGGCATGACACTGCCGCGGCTGCGGCGCCAGCTGGGCGTGGTGCAACAGGAGCCCGTGCTGTTCGACCGCACGCTCGCCGAGAACATCGCTTACGGAGACAACTCCCGGAACGTCTCCATGCACGAGATCATTGAAGCCGCGAAAGCCGCAAACATACACACCTTCATCTCCTCTCTTCCTAAGGTAATCTATTTTGTTGTATACTTTATGATCCCCTTTGGCTAAGCGAGGGTGCAGAAGCTTACGAGTTTGAAATGTGCGCCTTGTGGCGTTGCGCAGGGTTACGACACGAACCTGGGATCTGGCGGCGCGCAGCTGTCGGGCGGGCAGAAGCAGCGCGTGTGCATCGCGCGCGCACTCATCAGGTCGCCGCGCCTGCTGCTGCTCGACGAGGCCACCTCAGCGCTCGACGCCAACAGCGAGCGGGTAACACATTGCAATGTTGAACAAGCCTGCACCACGTAGTGCTAGGTATTTTTGTCTATTAATTATAATAATAAACTTTCAGGCGGTATCGGAAGCGCTAGAGAAGGCAGCAAAGGGTCGGACGTGTATCACAATCGCACATCGACTCTCCACCATCAAAGACGCGGACCTCATCTGCGTGCTGGATAAAGGTATGTACTTACCACTAAAATGGATAAACTTAAATGAAATGCTAAGATTTTAGTAATGAGTTTATAACATTGGATACTAAGTATTCATGGATTAGCTTCAACAAACGGATATTGAGTATCACGCATGTCTTTTAAAAGTAAATACTTATACCGGTTCTTACGAAAAAGAACCTAAAGCCGAAAGGGATTAAATGGCCGCTTGTAAAGAGTCAATAAACAAAATTTTTAAATCGTAATATTAATCATAAATAAAAAAACTTATAGTAAAATATGCAAAATCATAAATCGTAGGTCAACTACACAAAGGCTACGTTTTTACAATATACGGATGTAACAAATTCACTTAGATATTACAAATTAAGATGAAGAAAAAGATTTGTATCTAAGTTCTTCTGTTTTCAGGTAAAATCGTCGAACGTGGGTCTCACTCGGAACTGATCAGCCAGAGGGGCTACTACTGGAAAATGTGTAAAGGACAAAACATGGCGTAGTTTCTGTAGGAACTCCAAATCTCATACTAGTCTCATTCAAATAATTTTGTGTCAAAACGTATTTATTTATTTATTAGAATAAGAAATAAGATTTTAATTAAATAAGTATATTTGGTGATTGTATCTCGGTTATTTCCAGTGACATAATTATAAAAATGGATAGAAAAGAAGTGGATATGTCTCATGGGTACATACATTCATCGCACATCCACCGCTAGTATTAAAACAGTGACTACTTTATAACCCCGATTACACTTGTACAGACAACAGCAGGTCAACCTATCCGAATTTTTCAAATTGTACCAATTATATACAATACCAATTGTATAAGAGACTTATGAAGGCTTTTAACATTTGTAAAATCGTAAGTTAATTACGTGAGTAAAAGTGTCGAGGTAAAGGAATAATAACTCTCGGTAATCAATAAATAAAAGTATAATGTGCCCAACGAAAAATGGGATTATTAAGAGACAATTATATATTTAATTTAGTTTATAAGAAAGGTATAATATTAAGAATTGTATGCATTGTAAATACTATCTTCGTAAACTCGAAAATATCAAGTGTAAGGAGTACCATTAAGTATTTATTTAATTAATTAAGTTAATTTATTAACTTGTGTATTAAATTATGTTCTAAAGACAAGTTTGTTTTTATGATCCTTGTTTATCCCTCGTAATTGCATTTTCTTTAAGTAACATGTGATTCTTACATAATGAATCTGTATCTACGGCCGGCTTTATCTGTGTCAGCGAGGTGATTGTTTGCTTTTCTACCGACTTGCAAAAAAGGGAAGGTTCTGAACTCGGCTACAGCTAAAAGTCAGCACTAGTACAACATCTCGCATGGGGTCATAAAATAAGGCTAAGTGAGGGCTAATTTGGAAAAACCGAGCGGTAAATCCGCCTTTGTGATAGTGCTTAGTAATTTTCAAACAGGTGAAAATCGCCTGAATATTTGTTCATTACATTTTTTCTTAACGTATCGCCAAAAGACGCGGCGGATGAGTTTGTTGTATAATAATGATGTACCCAGTGATAAGCAGTTAATTTAGCGTATTATGGTTATTTTCGTGTAATCTCCTATCTAAAGTGATATATAATCTTTATTGCGTTTAATATCAGTAATTAATCAAAACTACACACACATATATATGTGAAAACTAGGTTCATTAAGGGTTTTCACTTATCAGTGTAAGTATGTACATACCTATACTTTCTACTTAATTATGATTTCTGCTAGACATTTGTTTAGCTAATATTTACAACGTCTGTGTACAGGGTAATTAACGAGGAATTCGCTCAAATGGGGATTACCTCCAGTTCTATGTTCTTTTCGGAATTAAAAACAAAAGTATAACTGAATAAAACTTTTAAATAAATTTTATACAAAAGAACGGAAATAATAAGTTACTCTTTTTTAATTACTTCTACCCAATTTTCACATCAGGGTTATCTAAATACCTATAGCAGCACTAAACACACAGCTATACGAGGATGATATAAATAACCATATTATCATTTATATATTTTTCAACATATTTTGTATTTTTTTAATATAATTATTAAAAAGCAGGAATATTAAACACAGTTGGCCAACGGGCACAAAGTCCAAGTACCGGCGGTTAGGGTCCCAGAGACAAAAAGCTGCGTATCAAGGAGACTTCTGTATCAGTCCCTTGACCCAGCCGCTCCCACCTACTTGCTAGCCAAGAAGCGAAGTTTTCCGCTCGCTATGATCTGCTGAACTATTTATCGAACCGCTCATTTCATAATTTTTACCGCTCATTCAGTTATTGGACTGCTCAATTATTTTCAGAATAGACATCGTATGATAAAATAACTGACTAATTGTTTTTTTATTACTGTCCGGGTTTTACTGTCGCAATAATTAATCAATCGCCATTAAATTAAATAACTGCTCAATATGTTTTTCAACTGATCATAATAACATCTCGAATATTTAAATAACAGCTCAAAAAATTTGTTCCCTTAGCCTTAAACCATTGGAAGTAACGACTATCGGCACAAAGCTGTATCGACATTCTTCATTACTTTAAGTTGGTTCATTAGGGTAAGTGTTTATTTAATGGTTTGACACGTTATTTGCTGGTACTAAGTAAAAAGGCGCTAGAATTATGTCAATTTGATGCCCAAAGAAACATGTCGGAGCACTTCACAAACTTTGGGACAGTCATTCTCACTCATAATCCAGGTTGGCGTCATGCATAAGACACAGTGCACAGCTTAAATAAATAACCAAGTGCGATCTATGAAGACTAGCCCAAATACAAATATTTTTACATAAAATGTCTTTGTTTTTCATACAATTATATGAATAACAAAGTTATAATTTGCAGTTTCTAAAAAGTACTATATCTCAGAAACTGCTATCTGTATCACGTTCATAATAATTTTCTTAGAAAGTTTATATACATATATGTTCTTTTTTGAGATTATTTTCATATTTTCAAAAGTTATAGGCGTTCCCGCCTATTTTTCGACATTTGGTTCATTCAATTATCGCAGCGTTAGCCAAGTAATTGAGTGGATACTATAAGTGTATTTTTCATTTTATCTAAGTATTAGCAAAGAAGGCAAAAAATCGTGCAGCTATTGGCCTATTCAGCCACAAAAAGAAATGCCCGTGCCATTACAAAAAAACGGCACACACAAGCACTGCCACAATCGTCTAGCCTAGATGTCCTGTGGCCAATGATAAGCAAAGAAGATACGGACACATGCATCTCTATGTATCGAAGTGCAGCGTTAAGGGAAATCCACAACATCCGCATTGTCGTCGTCGATCGCCAGGAAATTCCTAGTGGTGCTAACATAACATTTTAAAGACTTAACAAACACGTATTGTAATCATGTAAGTATACAAATACAATTGAAGTGCTTTCAGTATTGTAATTGTCGTAGATAACAGGCTTGTAAAATGTACTTATGTATAAATACAATGGATGATGTGCCGACACCTAGTTGTCGCGACGTGAGATGCGTGTCTGTTTGCCGCGGTTCATGCACAAAATATTCATTCGAAACTTTTTTTAATTTATACAGTGACAGTTAAATTAAATAAAGGTTACGGAAATCAAACAAAATGGGATTCAAGAAAAAACATCAGAAAGGGTGAGTTAGGTTTTTAATAAGCTGAGCGTGTTCTTATTGTTTAATGTCACGTTGTCCCGGATATTTGATGTGGAGTAACGTGTTTTTTATCTTTATTGAAATGCAAGTCTAATAAGAATAGTAAATATCTATACTACATTAAAAGAACTTACACACACGAGCAAATTAACGATTCAATCTACGAATAATAACTTTTTAAAATTTGCTCTGTAATTGGCTGAGCGGAAAAATGCAAAAAATACTATCTAAGCTTACCTGTAAATTAATTTAAACCCACTTCTTGTAAACATTTTGTCCTTACCAACTTGTATGTTAATTTCTGCATTTTCTTATCTTTAAACTACGCATTGTGGTGTTTAGTTAAATTATACTCTAATATCATATAATCCAAACGGCCCGCTTACACAAGATTGCGTAAAACATGAAACCGCTTGAGTTTCAGTTATGCTGTGCGATGATCAATTAGTCTAGATGAATATTTAAACTGTACATATATCGGTAATTCGATAAGGGATACTGAACATGACTTTTTAAATTTTAGTTCTAGTAAGTAATATATTTGTGTTCTAATGTTGTGTGTAAAAAAAATACTAGTGAGATATTCTGCCTGGTCCGTAGCCGCTGTAACCGCGAGGAAGAAATTGCCACGACCAGTTAGTCGTGGTGAAAACCGATTTATATTTTAATAGTTTCCACCAGCGGTTTCACCCGCCTCCCGTGGAAACTACTTGTACCCGGACAAAAACTAGCCAGTAGCCTTCCACGATAAATGAGCAATCTGAAATATTTTTTCAAATCGGACCAGTACTTTTTGAGATTTACCTAATCTCGTTCAAACAAACAACATTGTTATACATTGTTTAGACTGATTATAATATTATTTTGTGATAAATCGAATTTTCGTAATAAATCTATGATATTTTTTTTATTTTCAGGCACCAAGATCCCGAAGAAACTGAACCTAAAATATCTTTTATCCAAATAGTGAGTATTTTTTGTATGTTCAAGTACATATTTCATAATAGATTTACTTACATTGTTACATAATAGGTAGGTAGGCACATACAAATACTAGGTATATATGAATTTAATTTACAATTTCGGCAAAAGATACTTTATTTACAATTAATTAAAATACACTTTTCGCTACATAAATACGAACTTAATTAAATTATTTCATGAAATCAAATGTTCAATCTGTAGTTTCGATATGGGACATTCCTCGAGATCACAGCGACGATTGTGGGCATCCTGGTGAGCATGGCCAGCGGACTGGGCATGGCCTACAACCTCTTGCAAATTGGAGAACTGAGCACAGCCTTTGTAGAACGCACTAGTTTTCAAGACCAGCTTAGTTCTGCAATGCCACTATTATCTTTGTTCGGAGGAGGGAAAAGACTGTAAGTAATTCATAAATCTACCCATTGTTTAGAAATGTAAAATTCAGTCTGACAAGCCGTGCGAATGTTCGTCGAAATTAAGCAAAACGTAATAATATCATTACCGCTGTATTAGGATGTCAATCCAAGATACCACAAAACCGGTAAAATGTTGGAAAACTAACATGACATAAAATCGCAGTCATGTTTATTATTTATAGGTTTTAATTAAACTGTGATAAAATAAAAAGTCCTGATAAATTGGCAAGAAAATTCAGTCAAGACTAAGGAACTACTACTAACATTTAATTTTAAAAAAACATTTGTTCTACAGCAACAACGCAAGTCATGAGGAGAACATGGAAGCTCTGGTGCAGGATGCCACAGCGCTGGTGATCGGCGTGTTCATCACCGTGGGCTTCTCCATGGCGTGCTGCGCCGTCTCCGTCGCGCTCATCGGCTGGAGCGCGCTCAGGCAGGTAGGATTCTTATTAAATAACAATGTCAATAATATATCTTATGGCCGTGAGTTCATTCACTTAGAATTTAACCCTTCCTGTTCTCTTTCCAATGTCTTTAATGTAAATTATTTCACGATGAGCAATAGGGCAATATTGGAAATGGTCTACAAGTGACTGTGAATCTATAGGTGTTAACTGTTTTCTTGTTATGTAGTAAGTCGCCATGCTACCTTTTTTATCGATGGGAAATTATCAGTATGACCCATCCCGCTGTGGGTGACAGCGTGACTTTTACCGACTAAAACCCACCGTGTGCCTTCGGGAGCCCTTTGTGCGCCAGGGCCGCGGTAACTCTTTCGAACAACCCGCAGCCGCGACAGGCTCTGGCCCTAGTGGGCCCAGCAGGGGTTTGCTGACACTCTCTGAGGAGCGCGTGGAACAACGCGCGCTGCCGACACGGGCCTGTCATCTCTTAGGAGATGGAAGGACGATGAGCCACCCGAAACTAACCGCCCACAGGCCCACGGTGGCCGGGAGTCGTCTCTCGACACCCGACGCCCGTGGTGTCTGCCTAGTCCACCGCAATGGCCGGGATGGCCGGTGCGGACTCGCAGTCGCTCCGCCGCCTCCTTCTCTAGGATAACTGCTTCGCAGAAGGAGGCGGCGGCATCCCATTCCCTCTCATCGCCATGCTATCTTAGATGGTATTGTAGCGTCGATGGTCGGGTTGCAACCCTCCCTCAAAATTATGCGAGGGTCGAGGCGAGGATCAGACATCGCCCATGTCTGATCCTCGCGTTATGCTCGTGAATGGGTGTTGTACCAGGTTGTCTTTCTGACTACATATTTTTTCACACCTAGTTGATATAATTTTTGTTTTTAACTTGTGATATGAACCGCGGTCCTAGTTACCCGTTTTCATTGTTGATGTTGTAGATTTGTGACTACAATAAATAAACCATTGCACGTGTAGGTCGGCACGCGCTATACCTATACCTTTTCATCGAATGGCGGCAATAGAATTATTTTAACCCTTTTGTAGACACTTGAGTAATCATTAATAGGTATAGGTAAGGCGTGTGCTAGCTGATATGGTCAAACACGTATTATTTTATGTATCGTATGTGGATCTCCTGTTGGGCATTTCATTTTTGACGACCCCGTTGTCGCTGGCATATGAAACCTGATCCGCGTACGAAGTCGCGGGCAGAAGCTAGTAACAATAATAGCCATATCGTAATATAGGCACTTCCCGTTTTTATATAGATAACTGGGCTAGACATGCATTAATTCAAAAGCTCCCACTTATAGATAGGTAAAACAATGCACAAGTATCTTTAACATTATGTCTATTGAAGTGTAACTATGTAGAAGCAGAAGTTTTTCACATTCTATTGATATTTATAACCTGCCGGCCTGCTTGACTAAAGTTTTCATTGCTTGCAATTGCTTTATGTAGGTGTTATAAATTTACAACCTGTTGATTTCCATCCTGGGCAAATTCAAGGACGTCGACCCAAAGCAACAATAAAATTATTTACCGAATTCCGTCAATGTATACTAGCCGTATTTGAATGTGTTAGTAGCCTTAGTAGATAAAATTAATCCGTTCGTCAGTCCGTGTCGTTTGCGTTCGTATGAAAGTGCAGCGCGGTTACAAAGCTTCTAACACATTCGAATACTATGGCTAGTATACTCTGACGGATTTCGGTAAACAAAAATGCATATTTTATTGCAGATTTGGGTCGAGAATCATTAATATAACTACGTCCTTGAATTTGACCAGGGTGCAAATCAACAACTTCTATAATTACTTACTGGCTGTTTTCCCGCGATCTCACCCGCGTTCCGAGGGAATTTCTTCCCGTACCCGAACAACATACTCGGGGATAGTATAGGGCAGCTACACTATTTCTTCTGCTATGTCTATATTCATAAATTCTAAATACATTTAGTAAAATCGTAAACAAGCTAAGTCTTTACATTGAATATTTTTTCAGGTAGGCCCGCTAGTGTTTATTTTAGGAGCATTTTTCTAGTTTCAACTGCCTATTATCAAGTCATCCATGTAAAATTTAAGCCGCTTCCCAGTGTCTGATTGAACTGAACTTTTACATACTGATAAAAATGTAGCACTAAACTAAAAAGTATAAAATAAAAATAACTACGTTAACGTAGTAATAACTAGGCACCGTCATCAAACCTATTATTTTAATAATCTTTTAACTTTTGACTTTTTAGTTTTTAAGTCACTTTTTTAGGGTTCCGTAGCCGAATGGCAAAAAACGGAACCCTTATAGATTCGTCATGTCTGTCTGTTTGTCTGTCTGTCTGTCTGTCTGTCCGTCCGTCCGTAGTCCGTATGTCACAGCCACTTTATTCCGAAATTATTAGGACTACACAGTTAAAACTTGGTAGGTAGATGTATTATATTAACCGCTTTACAATTTTTGTACAAAAATAATAAAATAATAATATTAGGGGTGCTCTCCCCCCATACATGAAACTGAAACTAAAAATTTTTTTTTTCATCAAACCTATACGTGTGGGGTGTCTATAGATAGGTATTAAAAAATGGTAAGTACTGAGGTTTCTAAAACCATTTTTTCCTAAAGTCAATCATTTTAGAGTAAGACACTCCCAAAGTGCCAAAATGTGTGTCCCCACCCCCCTGTAATTCTTAAACTACCAAAATGAAAAATCTGAAAAAAATATATGTTATATGTAGATCTCAATAAAAACTACCAACCAAAATTAGTTTGAACAAGATACAGTCAGTGGTTTTTGAGATATAGCACTTTTTCAGTAACCGCAAATATAACTTTGTTATTCATATATTAGTATGAAAAACAAAGTTATTTTTTGTTGTCGAGAAAAGTTTGTGTTTTGGCTAATTGTAGGTAAAAAGTACATTTACTTTTCATAGATAATGAAACGGAACCCTTCGTGTGCGAGTCCGACTCGCACTTGGCCTGTTTTTTAACGTAGTTATCTTTATTTAATTCATTTTTTTTTTCATTTTCATTCGAATCTCGAAACTGTTGTCTGGTTTGTGAGATGAATCATAATACAGTTTTAATTCAATATTAACTAATATTATAAATTAACTTTGCCTTTTTGTCTGCCAAATTCCAGAAACAATTTAATATTTTGTGTACATACATATTAGTTTCAAGCCGGGGAAAGAACAAAGGAGCTACGTCGACAATTCATCTATTATAATTTTTATGGGATTTGAAATTTATTTTTATTCATAAATCCCGTTGACAGATAACACATTTTTGCTGTTTTGTATTCAATACATTAGTTCTCTGTTGGAGAATGAAGACAGGCTCTATATAAAATTCCCAATGCTTTGTAACTCGTATTTCGAAACTAGATGGCGTTGGGATCAAATTGAATCGCGCTATGGTTTCGTTCACAACGCCCCTCATAAGGCCCTCATAAAATGAGGTGCGTAAAGGTAAGTTCAATACTATTAAGTGGTAAATATTATAACTTCCTGGTATCGAAAGTAACTTAAAGTAACAAATTTTTGAAGGGTACAGAAAACCCTGTATATAACTTAAATATTATTAGCTCCTACTGTTAGGTGACTTTAGGTTTGCTTATAGTGTAAACCTTCATAATAATTTTTCTGCCACTAGAGAGCGCTTCGTGTGCGTTCGGCAGACACAGCTATTAGATAGCGCAGATTCCTACCGAAAATATTTTTTTTTTTGTAAAATTGTACGTATTTAGTAGTGTTGATTTTATTGTATAGCCAGAGAAAGGTACGAAACTCATTGGCACCAAGAAAAAGGCTTCTGAAAGGTATTTTCCACGATTTTATTGATCTTATCTAATACAAAATTAAAGCAAAAAAAGAAGTGCTACTCACGTAGACAGGTTCAGAAAACCCACATTGACTATTTATTATTAGGTACCCACTAATTTCAATCACACAATAGAGACAAAACTTTGTGACAGTGTGCGTTTCTTTCTTCTTCACTTCAGGCGGCTGATCGCATTTAGATGAAACTTGGCAGCAGTATACAGGTTTACTTGTAGTTTGTCATATATTCGAACGTTTTTTTGTTATTATCTTACCATTTTGAAAACTATTGGCTAATCTTCTCAAGCCTGCGACCAAATCTAGTAATTTAGTTATTCTAGGGTCCATGAATGAACAGTTTATTTTCGTCCGCACTTAGAAACAGCACACACACAGCCTGTATAATGGATTACGCTTCTTTACGGTAAAGTTACCGTTTATGAATAGCCCAGAACATAAGTAACTTTTTCCCATTCTTACCTATGCCTAATGTAAATTACTTATTAAATGGCTCATAGTTTTCGTTTCTGTGTTAATTTTCAATATTACTAATTATGGTGCGTAAAAATATCAATTACGACGTCGACAATGTGTTGGAATGAATCCTGTTAAATAATTACTTTCCGAGAAATCTGTAATTAAATGTCAAATTTTGGGGTAACTTAGAAAAATCGTAAATTTCCAATATTTTGGAAACAACTGAACTTCGCCCACACATACCTACTGGCTTAATTTGTCGCTCGAGGGCCCTTCTATTAGTTGCTTCCATTTGTTTCAGTCACCCTATAGAATTTACATCGGAATAACTAGGCAAATTTTTAAGCGGGTGAAGCGGGGAGTCTATTATAGTATAGCCTAGCTAGGATGGCGCGTCCTACACTAAAGTCCTGCCCAACTTCCACGGAAATAGTGACATGCCGGCAGGTCTCTGGCCATCGTCACGTACCAAACCGTTTGGTTCAAGTACGACTGGAATGCCAACGGCAACAAGAGCGCGTCGGATCACGAAGGACGTCGTTGATGTTCGCATGCCGTGGTATGCGGCCCGCACTCCGACTGCACGACAAGCCATGTCATCAGACCAAATCGAATCAGTGACGATTCCTTTTAGGGCCGAGAATTTTGAGACAGAATGATTTATATTGGTTGAGCCGATTCTGAAATATAAGCCAAACATAAGGTCAGTATTATTGGTCTATTCACAGATCACAACAATACGAATGCGGTTTCTGCAGGCGGTGCTCCGTCAGGACATGTCCTGGTTTGATACGGATAACGAGTTCAACTTGGCATCCAAAATGTCTGAGTGAGTTTCCCCACGCTTCTCTAGTTCATGATTATCGTCACTATACATAGCTATACTTATGGCATTCAAGATTACCCCAGGGATATTTTCAGAAGTGTAATAAGAAAATCACCCCACAGGAACTTAATGAAGCTGAAGGAGGGGATGAGCGAGAAATTGGCTGTGGTGGGTAACCTGCTGGGCACGGCGATTATCTCCGTCGCGTTAGCATTCCCACTGGGCTGGGAGCTGGCGCTAGCTTGTATCACCGTCATGCCCTTTTCCGTCGCCGCCTCCGTCTACCTATCCAATGTAAGTATTTTTACCATGCGGAATATTTGCGTTTGGATTATGACCCTACAGACCAAGGGAGACAAACATTTTTGTGATATACAGTTCCCCTTTTGCATAATGACTAAGTAATTATGTGATTGCCTTTTATGAAGCATGTGGCATAAGACACGATACCATTTCTCACAGCTATACCACGCTATACTCTCTCAAATATTCTAAAATAGATGTATTTTAGCGAACCGATATTATATTTAGAATCGTAACAAAACAATAACTAGCTCACCGGTAGGTAGGTTATTAACTGCTCTATAGATTCAAATGTTTATTGCACACCTCAGCATGAATTCCAAAGATACATTTTCATCGTGCTAGGGCTGACTCGTGTGTAAAATTATTTAGAATTAACTCAGCCTCCATTTTTTCATCTAGGTACAATACACATAAAACAATCATAAGCCATCTTTGTAATGATGGTTCACAACGTCCTTCCTCGTTCTGGTCTCCTATACCTATTACACCATCTATATGGTTCATACATATTTTGGCACTACTCTAGTTCTGGAGTTATTTCCTGAGACTCAGTGCTTTTCTTAGGTTATGTTTTACTTCTTTGCATGATATGTTTATACAGTAATAAACAGCGATTCTCTTCGTTATTCCTTACATTGAAATTGTCTTATCTCAGCTATGTCAACATCCATAAAGTTTCTGATGATAGGAGGCAATTCAATTTCATTACGAGTATTAATAAACACTTCCTTAATTAGTAGATAAGCAGATACTACACACATGGGTTTCCTGAATAAGTTTTATCTAATCTAAGTAAAGCATGTGTCCACTATTGTCAGATCTAAAGCCTCTCTACACTATGTTTACAAATCAATACACTTGAAGTGATCTGCAAAAACTTATTATCTGTAATTAGTAAGGGTAAGACACTTCATATGATTTATAGAAGAATTACATTATTTACATTTGCTATTGCTATTTTGTGTTTAAGTATCAAACAAAATCGTCGGCACGTGAGATGGAATCTTACAGTCAAGCTGGTAAACATGCTGAGGAGATTCTTAAGTCAGTGAAGACTGTAGCTGCGTTCGGTGGAGAGGAAAAAGAAGTTAAGACGTAAGTGACCTCAAAGAATTTGCATTACAGTATTTATATTATTTAATAGAATTTGCTGTATTTAATGATACAACCATTTTTTAACGATACGAATGTGCGTAGGAATTAGTGAACTCTGAACTATTGTCAGCATTTAAAAGCAACAATGAATTGTTAAGACATGTTTAAAAAATAATAATAAGCAGTCCTAGACCTAGAAATCCGAGCTACCCTGGGTAAGTATTTGAATTCCATTTCTAAGGAATCGTTCCAAAATGAAACTGTCTAAAAAAGACTAATTATCGTAACAGGTACAGATCTTTACTGGACCCAGCTGAGAAGTATGGGCGCAAGCGAGGCTTGTACACAGGCATCGGCAATGGCTTCAACTGGGTCCTCACATACTGCCTCAACGCGATCGGCCTTGTGTACGGGATTCGACTGGTGCTGGACGACCGTGAAAAACCAGAAGAAGAACGGAGATACGTGGTCGGCGTTGTTTTCAGTGTGGGTTCCCCATTATCTTAAACTACAAAATCGTAGGCATTCTTCTTACATCCGTGCTGCATGTCTTTTACTTGACTAGAAAATCTAAATACCAAATCTAAATGGTAAATGTACCCCAGGTACTGTTCAGCATATACATGGCAACTCAATCGGTCACGCTATGTGTGCCTCACGTAGAGGCATTCGCGGCAGCCAGAGGCGCTGCGGCCAGCATCTTCCACCTGATGGAGCGAGACCCCAAGATAGACAGCCTGAGCAAGCAGGGAATCAAACCACGTAGAGTTGTGGGAAACATAGCTCTCGAAAACGTTGACTTTAGCTACCCTTCCAGACCGAACGTTCAGGTAAATACGTTTTTGGAGACAAGGACGAATATATGCACATATATGTTGCAGTTGTCGAACTCATTTTTGAGTGAATGTTGTGACGTATTACATTAATAGCTATCTGTATATAAGTCATTCTAGTATGTATAGGTATTTTATGAGAACAGTTTTTTAACAAAAGTTGAAAACACTTGCAATAGGACAGCACGCATTTAATTTTCTACTCCTCTCCTCTTCAAGTGAACCTTATTACAAACATTACAAACAACAGTGAATAATATATCCTTTTCCTGAAATTATAATTTTCTGAGTAGATTCTTCTTACTTGAGTCAAATAGTCTTAATGATTTTGGCTTTGTCAGGTACTGAAAGGATTTTCTCTACACATAAAAGCTGGGGAATGTGTGGCTTTGGTTGGATCATCTGGCTGCGGGAAGTCGACAATATTACAACTATTACAACGCCTATATGATCCCCACTCCGGCTCTGTTAAGCTGGACGGCAGAGAGATAAGAAATCTTAATATAGGATGGCTACGGTCATCGTTAGGTTTGTATATATCTATATACATAATGTAATCATTATATTGAGGATAATTATTAAGAATTCGTAACAGAATTCAAACCAACAGTTTCTAGAATTTTCGTCTGTATCTGTTTCTTCATGAACACACGCTAATCTCAAAGATTAATTTTGTGACTCAGATGTCATGACCTTAGAGTAAGGCCGCGACAAATTGAAATGTTATAAATCTTATAACATCTCGGTGTTTCCTTATTATCTTATAATATGAGTAACATTATCTGGTAATTTTCAGGAGTTGTGGGCCAGGAACCGGTGCTGTTCCGCGGAACGATTTTTGAAAACATTGCTATCGCTTGTCCGGAAGCAACTTTGCCAGAAGTTCAAAGAGTTGCAACAATGGCTTACGCACATGACTTTATCATGAAGTTGCCAAAGGTTTGTTAATTTTTGTCATGCATTTAAGATATATTTCATACTAGCCATTCCTTGCGGTTTCACCCGCGCGTGACGTCATTGACATGTCATTTGTTTTTAATTATATGAAAGCATTTTTATAAGTGAGAGAGAGAGAGACAGAGCGCTTAGTCAAATATTGTTGTCTTTGTCATTATGTGCGTGACGTCATTGACGTGTCAATTGTTTTTGATTATTTGAAAGCATTTTTATAAGTGAGAGAGAGACAGAGCGCCTACTCGAATATTGTTGACTTTGTCATTTTGTGCGTGACGTCATTGACGTGTCATTTGTTTTTAATAATTTGAAAGCGTCTTCCGTCAGTTATCCTGAGGCATATTCAGCAGCGATTGAGAGATACGAGAGCCAAGTTCAATCTTGTTTTCTTTATCATTCGCGCACGACATGACGTCACTGATGTGTCATTTGTTTTAACACATTGAAAAAAAAATATTTTCTAACTATATTAATTACTAGCTTTTGCCAGCGGCTTCGCCCGCTTCCCGAGGGAACTATTTCCCGTACCCAGATAAAAAGTAGCCTATGTGGTTCCTCAGGGTCTATTCTATATCTGTACAAAATTTCATCAAAATCGGCTCACTGGTTTAGGCGTGAAAGCGTAACAGACAGACAGAGTTATCTTTCGCATTTATAATATTAGTAGGGATTTAAAGTAACACAGATATACGATGTTACGGATGTTCTGTTTATTATAGGGCTACGACACAGTAATAGGTGAGCGCGGCGCGTCACTGTCGGGCGGACAGAAGCAGCGCATCGCGATCGCGCGCTCGCTGCTGCGCGAGCCGGCCGTGCTGCTGTTGGACGAGGCCACCTCCGCGCTCGACCCGCACTCCGAGCGCCAGGTGCAGGCCGCGCTCGACCGCGCCAGCCTCGGCAGGACTACCATCATGGTCTCACACAGGTACAAACATTGTGTTGTTGTAAAATTGTAGGTAAGTGCAGCATTTTTATCTTTAGTACAGTATTTTGACTATCACATCGAAATAATGAAATGGAAATGTTCAGTTTATCATAAAGTTGCTAAAATGCCACGTTACCATTATATTACAGATTATCCACGATATTAAATGCGAATCGTATAATTTGTATGGATCAGGGTGCTATTGTAGAACAAGGAACTCACGAAGAACTAATGAAAGCTAAAGGTAAGGCAAATTGTTTAAATATTGTGTAAGTCTCAGGCCAATCCCATTCACGCTACCTACTAATATAGACATCTAAATGCAGGTTTCTACTATAAGCTGGTCACAACCAATAAACAAAAAGGTGAACCCGAATCACCTGAGCATTTACCGGAATTACCAGAAAATGAGCAAGAAGGCGCTGTAAACAGTCCTATGGTACGCTCCGACGTCACCAAGCGCGATGCCCAGAGAAGACGACTAAGTAAACAAAACTCTGTGATAGGTAAATATTATGGCTATTTTATGCAAAATCCACCCAATACCTTTACCCGCAAATTTTTATGAAGCATTCCAGATATCGGAGCCTCTATTATTTTATTTATTTTACAGAATCTCACGAATGGATGCAAACACCTCGAGGTTCTGTAACATCAGCCTTGTCAATTGGATACCAGGGCTTTTTGTTTAATTCCGATAAAGATAAAGAAGAAGATGATGTTGAGGTACTATTTCAATCAGATTTTTCTTGCCAGCTATCCCGCTTGATGGTACGGATTATTATCATACCATTTGTTTTTATAGGAAGCTGTACCAGTGACTGGATGGAAAATATTGAAATTAAACTCACCGGAGTGGGTCTATATTACAATTGGTTCTATCGCAGCGTTTCTTCAAGGTGCTTGCTTTCCAGCTTTCGCATTACTCTTCGGGTTTACCAGTGGTGTAAGAAAATTTACCAATTATGCCTAGTATAATATCAAACCAACAGACATAATACTATCACAAAATAATTTGATTGTTTATATTATTAGATATTTGCACTAACAAATCGTGAAGAATTAATTTATTTGGGAGACTTATACGCGGGCATGTTCGTGTTGGTGGCGGCGATTGCAGGCGTGTCCATGTGTCTCCAGAGCAGCACCTTCACCACGGCTGGTTTGAAAATGACCACCAGACTTCGAGAAGCGTACTTCAACGCTTTGCTTAGACAGGTAAACTAACGATTTGCAGCTATCTAAGCCCACGCAAAAAACATCTACAAGACATCTAACAGTGCATAGGTAAACATATGGTACTTTTTACAGGAAATAGGATATTACGACAAAGAATGTAACACAGTGGGAGCAATCTGCGCAAGATTGAGTGGAGACGCAGCAGAAGTTCAGGGTGCTACTGGCATGAGAATTGGTCTCATCCTTCAGGGAGTCAGTTCCGTTGCTATTGGCGTCATAATGGGATTAGCTTTTAACGTCAAACTTACGCTTGTCGCCACTGCGTTCCTACCGATTGTAAGTAACGTAACAATTTTGACCGCATATTAATTACCTAGAGCATTGTCATTTGATACCAATAAAAACATTGATTATATTCTACAGATGATCGGCAGCATTTATCTCGAAGGCAAAATGTCGCAAAAATCTCAGTCTGATGAGCGAGACGCTATGGAGTCGGCCACTGGCGTCGCAACAGAAGCGATCGTGAGCATCAAAACTGTACAGAGCTTAGGTGACTTTTCATGTTTGTTATACATACCTACTAAGCAAAAGGTCGCAGGGTCGTTCTATAATAAAATGGAACAATCAAGTGAAGGACTCCTGCACCTCTGAATTATATTGGAATGTAAGAGATGCGCCAGATGGTAACTAGTGAGTGAAGGCAATTAATTATCTGGTTCATGAGCAATCAGACATGATGGATCATAAGAAGTATAGGTACCCAAACAAGGAGTTGATAGTTTAGGTTACATTTTGTACTTCATCATCTTCGCCATTGGCCCCAGAGAAAATTGAACAGATGATTGTGGCAGTGTAGTAGTGCCGCATGCATTTCTTTTTGTTGCTGAATAGACCAGTCGCCACATTTCGTCTTAGGTGAAACGTGATTCATCTAAGGATTTAGGATCGTCAACGGTGGTGATTCGAGGCCTTATCTGCTTTATGTTATCGATCCACTCATTTCCTACTTAGGTACACGAAGCTTCCTACTTTTCAAAAATTTACAACAAAGCAGACCAGCAATATCAGATTAAAACCATCATTTCAGGTATAGAGACAGTTTTCCTAGAAAAGTTCCGCGACTCATTGACGCTCGCTTGTGACGCTGTGGCAAAGAAGTCGCGGTGGCGTGGCTTAGTGCTGGGCTTGGGTCTATACGTGCCTATGATAGCTTTCTGTTGCGCCATAGTGTACGGCACCATACTGATATCTACGGGGGAGTTGGAGTACAAAATTGTTCTTTTGTAAGTGTTTTATTGCATTAATTACTGCACTTGAACCCTCACTATCATAGATATATCAATACTTTACCTAGAGACAAACAATAAAAAAATATATCGTTTTCGTCACAGAGTAACAGAATGTGTGATGTTTGGAGCGTACATGCTTGGTCATACGTTGGTTTACGCAACAAGTTTCAACGCAGCGAAAACCTCAGCGTCAAGGATATTGGGACTGATCAACAGAGAACCTCTGGTTAAAACACATGACGGAGTTTCTGATAAAAGCGATTGGGTAAGTATATTTTAGCACTTTAATAGTGGTAGGTACTCATGCTTTGTATCTAAAATTTCGTTTAATTAATGAACTACCTCGATGTTATAGGTCGCCACCGGTAACTTTACCCTTAAAGACATCGAATTTAGTTACCCAACGCGGAAACACCAGAAGGTACTGAAAGGAATAGACCTACACGTGGATGCCGGCAAGACAGTGGCTCTAGTGGGCCCGTCTGGCTGCGGCAAGTCCACCGTGCTACAACTACTCCAGAGATTCTATGACCCTGACTCCGGAACTATCGTAAGTTCTGTAATATTTTCTAATCTTTTCAATTAGATCATTATATTTTGTACACCGCACTTACACATGCAAGTTTAACAGGTATCTTAGCAAAATAAGTATGACAAAAATGCGCACAAGGATTCAACCTGTGATTCCATAGTACTTGTAAAATCCGGCTGCCATCCAGAAGAGAGTCCAAAAATCCTGAAATCTCAGGACAAATATGGAGATATGGTAGCCCTAGCTCGGCCAGGAGCATCGGAGCATCACATTATCGTAGATTATCGCTAATTTCCTCAGATGCACTCACATAACATATCTTGCTATTATAATTATTGTGTCTCTGTGTGCAACACGTCCTCAATTTTTTAATCAACTTTGCTTTTTAGTGTTTCGTAGTCAACTAGAAACCGTTGTAGTTTCACAATATGCTGCTTGTCCGTTCCGTGTTTTCACATGGCTCTAGAAGTCGGTGTCTGCAGGTCTGTTGACTGTGTTTATTTTGCCATCGACTTCTAGAGCCATGTGAAAAGTTTTATTTTATCCCTTTCAGTGTTTTTTTGTGAAGTCGGTTTTGTTTTTTTGTAAAAAGTTTTTTTATTTTATGCTTTTCAGCTGTCGAGTCTAAAACTATAATATCTTTAATACCCATACCCACCCACAGTGACAGTCGGTCCCGCGTAATAGTATCATCGACGTAGAAAAACGTACGAAATTTGAAGAGTTCTCTCAATTCCTCCAGGATCCCATCATCAGATCCTGGTCTCCTTACCATGGGACCACACTGACATCGTACTCTTTCAAACACAAAAAGTATTTTTCAAATCGGTCTATAACTGCCGGAGATATGGATTAACATACATAAAAAAAATACGGTCGAATTGAGAACCTCCTCCTTTTTGGGAAGTCGGTTAAAAAGAAAACCATCCGTTCGGGAGGGTTCCTGATAAAGTAGTCACTTCAGAGGGGGTGGCACGCTTGATAATCTGTCGCCATTCCTCTCATACTGCACTCGGGAAGCGGACCATTAGTTGCAGTCTCAACTTGATCGATCCATCGCATCGGTGAACTGCTGCGCACTCTGGTGCCGTTAACTTACCTCTGCACCACAAGTCGTTCCACAGAAATGCCTTCTCGATGTGTAATATGTCCGAAGAATGAGAGAATATGACTTTGGACGATGTAAGAGAGTCGCATTTTAGTGGCCTTTGTGATATTTCTGTTTCTCCATCTCTTGTGCCGATAGCCGAACAGCCATGCGCCCCGGTTGATCTCATCTGCACATGCACTATTGTTGCCACCTACTCCACGAATAAAAACATATGCGCAAGCGCTAAAAGAATATGATAATGAAAGCAATGGAAATGGACAATGGTTCAAAGAAAAAAGAATCGAATATGTTATTTGGGAACAAAATAAATGGTTGATACAAGAGAATAATAATATACATATAATATAATATTGTTCAATATGTTTTATTCTGAGGCAAGAAAATAAAAAATATTTATGTGTCATGGATACGGAACCCATAGTTCGAATCCCACTTGTCCAGTTTTATTATGAAAACCTTTTTATAATAATGGGTGTTTAAATTTCACCCACATTTGACGTCCGATGCCGCCTATTCTGTCCGACGAGTGTCCGACTCTATATTTTTTTGACATAATTATTTTGTCAACTACTGATTTTTTTTTGACATATCAACAACTCAACTATTGAAAAATATAGATCGATTCAATTGAAACTTTCTATACATTAGACTATTGTGACGAGCGTTCCACCTACATAATATATATTATCCTACATCTCACAGATATGGGGAACATACTCGGCTCGTTTACCTCTAGACATCTTGGTTTAGTAGCGGACCAGCAGCCTACTTTTAAACCAGATGTTGGCTTCCCCAAAAAAAGGTCCAAAAGGGGTGTGACTGCTACCTCGGAGGTTTTGAGTTCGGCTAAAATCCCTGTTAACAAACGAGACTACTGCGCTGACCCATTGTTGGAGTACCAAGTTTGTCGTTACAAAAATATGCCTCTGTTGTTCCTTTGTCAACATGAGAGACATGCTTATCTGACATGCGAACAAGAAGATTACGTGATTAGGATGAAAGAATTTGAAAGAGAACGCAGACTACGAGAGAGAGAATTAAGAGTAAAAAAAGACGAAGTACCTCCAAAAGAGGAGCCTCCAAAAGAATGTGAAGAAGAAGAAGAGGAGTAATAGACTTTCAGGGGCAATTATTTGAAGTAAAGTTATATTTATTAAACTGTTAGAGTAATTTGACTTTCATTTTAAAGTAAGGTTGTTGCTTTATTATATTTTTAAGGATAACAAATCTTAAAATAATTCAGTGGCAGCTTAGAAACACAGACACAAAAGAAAAATCTAACAAGATATTTTAGACCTTACTTTATATCGGTTCCATATTGAGCATGTGAATTTGTCCAACAGAACCACCATGTTGGTGGCTATAACGTCTATTATCATTTTACCTGAGCAGGAGTTAGACGGACTGGACAACCGCAGTGGCATGACACTGCCGCGGCTGCGGCGCCAGCTGGGCGTGGTGCAACAGGAGCCCGTGCTGTTCGATCGCACGCTCGCCGAGAACATCGCCTACGGAGACAACTCCCGGAACGTCTCCATGCACGAGATCATTGAAGCCGCGAAAGCCGCAAACATACACACCTTCATCTCCTCTCTTCCTAAGGTAATCTATTTTGTTGTATACTTGGATTCTATTTCAAGTCAATTCACAAAGCAATTTTTTCACAGGATTAGACACCTTGCTTCATACCTATTTATAATTATTGATTTTATTGCCCCCAGGTAAAATAGTGGAACAAGGAACTCATGCTGAATTATTACAGCTAAAAGGCAACTACTGGCGAATGTGTAAAGGTCAGGAGACCTCGTGAATAATAGATAAGTGAAATGTGGGTTTTGAATAGTATCGTATTTGACGTACCTATAATATTCAAAAAGAAATTCTTTCTGCTAAGAAATAACAAAATTCAGTTCAAACTACAACAATAAACCATTTGTCACGACAATCGGTATGACGGCAGCAGAATCGCCATTCCACAAGTCGACAACCTTGAGCGCTACGTCCAAATACTTGATTCGTTTATTTTCCTTAGCTTCCCGAGATTCTCGTCATGCGGAACGGCGACATTTGTTATCATCTTACTCTATCCCTACTACTTATATCAGGCTTATTGGCCCCGATATTCCTGTCAGTGATGGATGACAGATCGATCCCGGTGCATATGTATGTAACCACTGGAATATGCTCATTTTCGAAAACTGCGTCGAGTACATACTTGTACTTACCCCTGCGATACCTTCAAATTAAAAACCACAAGTTTGTATTGCAGAGAAAGTTACTGGTGAATGATATGTTCATATGCAGTATAGTTAGTAGATATAGTTCATATGCAGGTACGCATCATTAGCCAGACGGGAACAAAGTTTCTGTCTTATTTGTATATTTAACGTGTGATTATGTGTGAATAAAGCGTGTTCCAGATGATTATAATCAAGTGTCCTGTCAGACCTTGGTGGGGACTCGGGAACCACTCGGGAACTTTGTAGTATCCATCCGCGTTTGTTGTACCGATTTTAGACAGATTACTTTTTTGTCTGGAATGAAAATAACGTGCAAGGTGACCTCATATAGAACACATGGTTACAACATCTGGAATGCGTTTAATTATCAATTTGTGTAGTAGGCTATGACTTTTAAAGATGTTATTTATATTGAATGTTAGAACTGAAATAAGAAAAATAATATTTGTATTACATATTTTGTTTTATTTTGAATATCTTCCTATAATCGTCTCTCCACATAATAATGGGCTACTTATCTAACTCACAATATCACTTCACGATGCTTTCCCTTTTTGGCAATACCCTGTAACTTTTTAAATGTAGTATAATTGTATCGATGTTAGATAAAGCTAAAGCAACAAAAACTGCCGCTGACAGCGAGGAACAAGCAGTGTTGTGGCATTCTGTTTGCTCTAGATTTCGGATCTCCCAGATTATATTTTGTGAAACTTCACCACACGCAATATATTCAGAAAATATTTTCTGGAACTCTAGGATCTTACTCATAAACATTTAACAATTATTTAACTTTTCTAAGCCGCTCACAACACCGCGCTCTTCTCAATCGTCGGCAATGTTATAAAAACATTTAACACTGCGAACGATATAAACTAATAGAAAAGTATATACATCTATGTTTATTTTATACAATTATGGGAAAATAATATCAAAGACAATTAGGTCATAACATGATTCCAAGACACGTAAAAAAAAATCATCGTGTTACATACACAAGTATGTATATAGTAATTAATGCATTTTTTTAAATCTTATCATTTTGGCTATATTTTTCTATTCCCTTAACAACTAAGTGATAAAGATAGAACATAAACTTCAATCAAAAACTGCATAACATCACTTAGGGTGAAGGAACCCAACATTGAATTGCGACGACTAGTGTTAAACTATCCATTTGTGATACTATTTTAGCAAAATAGTTGTACTTTAACAAATATGAATATAAAAGCTAAGACTGCAAAAGGAAACAGAAAAAATGGGTGTTGCATATTACCTTGCCATCACTATCACTGCTCGACGAATCACTTTCACTCGTTTAGGAGAACTTTTAATCTATAATACCTCATGTTTTCTTGCTATGTAAATTGAATAGACGACATCTTTAAGTTACAAAGAATCAAATTAATTATGCTACTTAACACACCTCTACAAATATAACTATGTTGCAATGGGTTTCTCATTCAATAACAAATTTATAAATTATATAATGAATATTTTAACCGGACCAATAAAACGCAAAACTAAAAATAAATTCATGAAACATCTCTTATCACTCAAATGTAAACCTAAAAATTACTTGCGCTCAACAGTTCGGAAATATTTATGGTAGCTGCATATTTTATCATAGACCAAGGGTATCCGAAAACCGTTGCTTAATTTTGCTGCATGAACTAAATTAACCGATATAAAATATTTAATGGAAACTTAAACAAGAATGTAATTTCAATGCGCCTATGCTCGCTACATAGTACAATCACGGGTTAATAAAATCTTATCAAAATTTCACCACCTTGCTTCAACAATGTTACTACCTCGCTTTTGAAGTCCATGGTATTTTGTACCATACACCCATAATGTACACTACTGACATATACTTACACTAACTATTTCTAATTATATTTACATCAATTACAACAATTTTAGTCATTTTCAGCCGATTGCATTAAAATATCTTGTTACAAATTAGTGAAACGTAAACGATTCATTGTTGATTTTTGTTTTACGTCTCTAATAACGCGTTTACTTCACCACTACATTGAATATAAGGTAACAGGTACACATTGTTTGATGTTGATTTTGCTAATTTAAAATATCAAGCGTGAGTAATAATATTCAGTAAAAATTGCATGAATTTTGACGCAACCCACCGTTATGTATGACGAAGAAAAGTTCCACATGCCGAACAACTGCGGTGCGACAAAATATTCCGAAAAATATGAAAAAAATAAGGACCTGTTGTGCTAAAAAATTGCCTATTTTATTGTGAATGCTAGACAAAAAAAATTGACAGATTCGGATACGTTGATCTGCTGTCGTCTGTAAATTCAATCGATGACAGTTAAATTGATGAGTGGATAGATATTCTAGTGCATAGTATATTTTATGTCTACCCACTATTATGACAAAAGACAAAATCTTATAACCATGGTAACAGCTAATGGTACGCCAAACCGTGTATGTACCACTACAACTGGTAAGCACACCATAATTTCTGATCAAGTTCAGCATGTGAAGCTCTTCAATTTGCACGACTTTGTACGAATCCCACGACCGCCTAATTGGCCACTTGATTAATTTAGAATCAACATCACATCTCATATAAATACATTTGAAAAATTAAATACACATGCTAACGCATTTTGGCGATCTACTATCTAGAATTTACATTATTACAACTTGTTTACATCGATGTCCCACGAGAAAAAATGTGGGAGCCGTTTTGACGGAGTGGCCTTATAATATAAAATGTAGCAACGCATGTTTAAGGTGTTGTCGTTTCCTACATTTCATATAGCAACAATATTTCAATTGCGCGGTTTTTAGCCACTACGGTAACTTCTTGCAGATTTACACTTTCATACGGCTGTCGAGGACGCGTTCCACTAACGCCAAAGAAGAAAAAAGAAAATATCACATTTTCGTTATACTCTGTGAATACATAAATATAATTTGATAATATAACCCGCCACGGCTATTTATTCTATACAACCTAAAGGCACTGCAGTTTTATCATTGTCATTCCCAACTATTTAAGGGACGAAATCGCGGCTAAACAAGCACGGTTTTTTCATATTTTAATGAGATATTTTATTGGCTGTGGAGTCTTGAATTAGTTCATCTGCCAGGCGTGCAGCCCTCAGTCATATACATAAATAGCCATGTCGGTGTAAATTAGAACAAATAAACATAACAACAACAAACTGAAAGCGCAAGCCCGCTTAAAATATATTTATCTATGAAATGTAACATAACGCGAATAATAATGCGAAAACGTCAATGAAAATAATGTAAATACATTAAAGTTTATGTTTAATATAATAACGTTAGATAAAGTAATCACGTATTGTAAGATACAATATGGTAAACCATCAACTGACAATAAAATTCATAGTTCGTGAGCACTAAAAACGCAAAAAAACGTAACATAAAAAAATACCTAGTCACTAAATTCAGTAACGAGATCAAAAAGTGTAAAATTATATTTTACAAAAACATGTTCTTAGAAACGCCTGAAACATACGCGAAAAATGGCACGTACCGAATCAAATAACGTGTAGATATTAAAACATAATAACACTTTGGTTTATTGATTCTGTAATAGAGCTAAAATACAATAAAATTGTTTTAAACAATATGTACTGAATATAGTGTCTGCTAATAATGTATTTCTTTAAAATAATAACTTAATGTTCGATTCATGTATTCTTGTACATTTTTTATATAAAGTTTGTTAGATATTGCACAGCCTTTTAACACAAGAAACAAGAAAATATATAAATCAATATACACACGTTTCCATAGAAACGTACGAAGCGCCTGAGCATGTATGATGTAAGTATTTTAAGTTTTGGTATAAAAAGTTATAATGTTCTGCTGCGCCTGGAGTCGCGAGCACATCTAATACATTAAAATACATGGCGTCAGCTGCACTTTCCTAACATTTATATTTATACTAGTAAATATAGTAAACAAATTGGCAAGTTAGTGTACGTATGGTACGCGTTTGAACTAGGCTATAAATAATGTTGGTCGGCGCAGCTCACTGCGGCATGTGCTGGTGGTGCGCGCCCGAGTGCGGCGGCATCTGCTGCGGGTAGCCGGTGATGGCGCGCGAGCTGCCGCCCTCATAAACTATTTGTGCCGGCAAACGCTGGTTCTGCTGAATATCCTCCGGGTGCACGTACGGCCCCTGAACCTAGTCGGTCAATATATTATAGATACTTTATATTTCCTTTATGCAGGTGATCGTGGATCGTGGTTTATGTACGTGAAAATGGAAGTGAACTATTCACTTTTTAAGGAATGACATATGAGGATCAATTCTAGTAACATGTACCTATTACAAAAAGATTATAATCTTTTTTTAATTATTGCTAGGCAATATTTTTTCTTGCTCGATTATTTTAGACGGCTCAAGTGTATTATTATGTAGAATTATTTTGGAATAGAACTATTTTTTATGAGAATTGACCCTTAGATTAATAAACGCATTAAAATGATATAGACGACGAAATGATATAGATGAAGAAAAGGCAAACGATCCTTTTCTACAAACAACATCTGCAGCTTTATCTAAACACTTATATGCATATTACATATTATATACCAAATACTACACATAAAAAAATAACATATTTAACTATTACTTACTTAAAAAATTTTTTTTAGTAATATTCTAAGTGCAGCATGCTAATGATCTGATCATACTTTACCTATGACAAATAGGTCAGGAGGTTGCAAGTTCTATTCGACTAATGTCTCGTTATATTACGAGTTTAAATAGTGAACGTTGATGGATCAATGAGTGATAAATAAAGAGTACAGACAACAGCAGGTCACGGAACCCGAATCTGTCAAATTTTACCAACCAAACATTAATCTACCACTACTGTGATGAGGTTGAAAATCTATTGTAGAAATTTGACAGATTGTGGTAACTTGATGTGCTGTCGTCTGTTTCGAATAGATGAATAAAATAAAAAAAACGTATATGGTACTGGTATAGGTATACTTACGTTTATAAGCGGCTGGAGAATGCCGAGCCTGGCTAGCAACAGTTGCTCCTTTACCTGCCGCAGCTCTTCCTGTTGCCTGACTATCATTTGTTGTAGCTCCTCGTGTTTTCGTTGCAACTGCTCCTGCCACAGCCACTAACTTGTATCATGCAATACGGTGCATTGGAAAGCCTAACTACTTTAAGTTGGTTCAAAGCAAAATCAATACACATTGATATTGTAACCACAGAACATATAAAGGAGGTTAGAGGGGCCTTGTGGGCGGGGTACGCGCGCCGCGATTATGAGCAGATGCTCAACGCCAGCCGAAATTCACTACAATCGCGCGTTTGTTGTGACAGCGTACGACGCTCCGAAAAAATATTATATTATGCGTGTACGTCAAACGCAGTGATTGCACTAGTGTGAGAACCAACAGCAAACTCACGATGTTAGTGCGTGTTGTTTATTTGTGTGCATAATCCGCGTAGGAATTACACTCATACTTGCAGTGAAGTTAAAGAGTGGGAGACAAACGGCGACACGCGTTCTAATGCAAATCAGGAACTATTTCCTTTCTAACCTCTTTTATCTGTTCTGTGATTGTAACCATGCGTACTTGAATCTTTAAAGTAATTGTAGGCTTACGCACATCGGGATAATGTAGCAGAAGATAATGTCGTTTATACTGCAGTATTCCGCGCAAGAAGGGCTGCTGCTATAAAATCATAATAGGTTAACGTGACCTCCAACGTCGTGCCAGGAAATCTTTTCCGAAGACCACGTCATTAATTCCATTTAAAACTTTAGAAATACCAAGCTGTCGTATTCGTATGTGATAGATTTGAATGATCTTTGGCTATAATTGAAATCCTCTGCTATACTTTCCCAATATGTAGTTATAGTATACATTATACTGGTAATATAGTAACGTAGGTGGTTGTATAGTCGTGACGCTCACCTGCATCTGCGCCTGGTCGGGCGACACGATGACGGGCAGCGGCGGTATGGACAGCGGCAGCACTCCAGGTACGCCGGGCACACCCACCGCGCCCACTGCGCCCACGTACGGCGCGGGGTCTAAGTACTGTGCGCCGATACCGTGCTGCGGCGCCGGGGCCGAGTCGCCACCCTTGTGCGTCTGCAATTCATCGCATTTCATAATAACATGTTTAATATAATAACGTTAGATAAAGTAATCACGTATTGTAAGATACAATATGGTAAACCATCAACTGACAATAAAATGCATAGATCATGAGCACTAAAAAGCAAATCTTGTAGAGCTCAAATGAAATAGCTTCTCAAAAGTCAGCCATTTGATACGTCGCGCATGCGCAGAGTGTAGCAAACTCGCACCACGATTGAAAAATTAAATTTAATTAAAAAATAAATAAATAAAACTCAAAACTATGACCGTGTGGGTTCCGTTTTGCATAAGTAGGTCCAATTATTGTACTCACCTCGCGCATAGAATTCCTCTGCGAGGAGCGGGAGTCGCCTGACAGTGAAGCGGTATCGGAGCCGGTGAACCGCACGTGAGAGGCGCGGGTCCACGATGCACCGGCGGTTGCAACCGTGCCGGCCGTGGCGACCGTGCCCGTCGTACTGCCGGCCGACGCTGACTTCACCGAAGCCGGCTGGAAATAACAAATAGCCTCTATTGTTTCATCTATACTAAAAAATATCATCATAAATAGCCTAGCCTGCAGTTTCACCTGCGCTTCAAGGGGAATACTTACTGCACCCAGATAATATGTTGTTTTCGGAATGTATAAGTTGTTATACAAGATAAGTTTGAATTTCCTTTGGCTATAATTTTAACCAAAAATAGGGCAACTTTGCCTAGCAATGTTTAATATATCATATATCAATATTTTGCTTAAGAATAAGGCTCTAGACAGACAGACAACGTTTCAACTGCAACACAGTTGTGTCAACTGCATTCAAACTGCAATTTGCAGTTGGATTGCAGTTGAAATGCAGTCCGTGTGTCTAGAGCCTAAATAACAATCTGTACATATATCATTGGAAATATTTTTACGTTAAGTAATTAACTTTTTTAAAGGGTTCTAAATTGGTGTGTAAAAAGATATTGCTAAAAGGTTTTAAAATTCATAGTTATTAACTTGTCTGTGAACGAATGGAAGGGATTTTTCATGACCTTCGCGCATTTACATCGCACGTTGTTATGCGTCCCTAGCCAAATTATGATAGTGAACTGGGGTCTTAGGAGGGCTGCCAGCTCGCTAACAGCTGTCTAAATTTGCGACATGAAGATGAGCAATATTGACTCGCTCAGGGCTATAAACTTACACTAACTTGTGACAGCGGTTGATATGAAGAAGTGCCGAAAGCATCGCTCGCCTCTGACATATACGAGGGTGACATAGACACCATAGCGTCATCAGACGGAGCCTCTTTCATCACTCCTCGATTCACCTCCGCTTCGCTCACGGTGTCGGCCTCAGCACCTTCCTGCTTCATGCTCTTGGCTATATCCGCGTAACTGAAACAAATATATATTTTTTTAATTTAGGTAATTACCAGGCTTCGAACCAAAAATATTTGCGACCGCACCTCATCATAACCGATAAATCAAAGTTCGTTACTTTGATTTATTGAACAAGTTATTTTTATTTCAGTTGCAAGTCTGGTCTGACCCAGAGAATCTCGTCGACTGCTGCACATCGAGCGCAAGCATTTACCAATTAAAGGAGATTCGNTTTTATCTGTTCTGTGATTGTAACCATGCGTACTTGAATCTTTAAAGTAATTGTAGGCTTACGCACATCGGGATAATGTAGCAGAAGATAATGTCGTTTATACTGCAGTATTCCGCGCAAGAAGGGCTGCTGCTATAAAATCATAATAGGTTAACGTGACCTCCAACGTCGTGCCAGGAAATCTTTTCCGAAGACCACGTCATTAATTCCATTTAAAACTTTAGAAATACCAAGCTGTCGTATTCGTATGTGATAGATTTGAATGATCTTTGGCTATAATTGAAATCCTCTGCTATACTTTCCCAATATGTAGTTATAGTATACATTATACTGGTAATATAGTAACGTAGGTGGTTGTATAGTCGTGACGCTCACCTGCATCTGCGCCTGGTCGGGCGACACGATGACGGGCAGCGGCGGTATGGACAGCGGCAGCACTCCAGGTACGCCGGGCACACCCACCGCGCCCACTGCGCCCACGTACGGCGCGGGGTCTAAGTACTGTGCGCCGATACCGTGCTGCGGCGCCGGGGCCGAGTCGCCACCCTTGTGCGTCTGCAATTCATCGCATTTCATAATAACATGTTTAATATAATAACGTTAGATAAAGTAATCACGTATTGTAAGATACAATATGGTAAACCATCAACTGACAATAAAATGCATAGATCATGAGCACTAAAAAGCAAATCTTGTAGAGCTCAAATGAAATAGCTTCTCAAAAGTCAGCCATTTGATACGTCGCGCATGCGCAGAGTGTAGCAAACTCGCACCACGATTGAAAAATTAAATTTAATTAAAAAATAAATAAATAAAACTCAAAACTATGACCGTGTGGGTTCCGTTTTGCATAAGTAGGTCCAATTATTGTACTCACCTCGCGCATAGAATTCCTCTGCGAGGAGCGGGAGTCGCCTGACAGTGAAGCGGTATCGGAGCCGGTGAACCGCACGTGAGAGGCGCGGGTCCACGATGCACCGGCGGTTGCAACCGTGCCGGCCGTGGCGACCGTGCCCGTCGTACTGCCGGCCGACGCTGACTTCACCGAAGCCGGCTGGAAATAACAAATAGCCTCTATTGTTTCATCTATACTAAAAAATATCATCATAAATAGCCTAGCCTGCAGTTTCACCTGCGCTTCAAGGGGAATACTTACTGCACCCAGATAATATGTTGTTTTCGGAATGTATAAGTTGTTATACAAGATAAGTTTGAATTTCCTTTGGCTATAATTTTAACCAAAAATAGGGCAACTTTGCCTAGCAATGTTTAATATATCATATATCAATATTTTGCTTAAGAATAAGGCTCTAGACAGACAGACAACGTTTCAACTGCAACACAGTTGTGTCAACTGCATTCAAACTGCAATTTGCAGTTGGATTGCAGTTGAAATGCAGTCCGTGTGTCTAGAGCCTAAATAACAATCTGTACATATATCATTGGAAATATTTTTACGTTAAGTAATTAACTTTTTTAAAGGGTTCTAAATTGGTGTGTAAAAAGATATTGCTAAAAGGTTTTAAAATTCATAGTTATTAACTTGTCTGTGAACGAATGGAAGGGATTTTTCATGACCTTCGCGCATTTACATCGCACGTTGTTATGCGTCCCTAGCCAAATTATGATAGTGAACTGGGGTCTTAGGAGGGCTGCCAGCTCGCTAACAGCTGTCTAAATTTGCGACATGAAGATGAGCAATATTGACTCGCTCAGGGCTATAAACTTACACTAACTTGTGACAGCGGTTGATATGAAGAAGTGCCGAAAGCATCGCTCGCCTCTGACATATACGAGGGTGACATAGACACCATAGCGTCATCAGACGGAGCCTCTTTCATCACTCCTCGATTCACCTCCGCTTCGCTCACGGTGTCGGCCTCAGCACCTTCCTGCTTCATGCTCTTGGCTATATCCGCGTAACTGAAACAAATATATATTTTTTTAATTTAGGTAATTACCAGGCTTCGAACCAAAAATATTTGCGACCGCACCTCATCATAACCGATAAATCAAAGTTCGTTACTTTGATTTATTGAACAAGTTATTTTTATTTCAGTTGCAAGTCTGGTCTGACCCAGAGAATCTCGTCGACTGCTGCACATCGAGCGCAAGCATTTACCAATTAAAGGAGATTCGACGCAATTTATAAACGTGTTCGTGAATAACGATTCGAATATAGAATACAACAGGATAATGGGTTACATCGGGAGGAGGACCTTTGAACGGTATTATATTATTTTCTGCATACATCTTTTTATGCACACATACGAAGGCCTGTAGATGTTATTTGACGACGACGTATACAAACAACGTATCAAATTAAAATATTCCATCTGAAACACTCCGTATGCACCTTTAATGGACAGTCTAATATGTTATACAAGTTGCTTGGCCAAGGAACCAGAATCCCTACGAGTCGCATTAAATGCCGCCGAAAGCACTCTCAGCAACTTTGACAGCAAAGGACAACGGGCAAAAATGTATGGAGGTTTTATGTCAGTATTTCCAGGACCAAGGTAAACTCTTACCCTTCTAGTATCATCAGGCTCGAACCCAAATCGAGACTATCGCATAATATTTTTTTTTGCGATTGTTATCGGTTCCATGCAATGTGTACCCTATCCTAGACGATACATTATGACGAGCGCGATTCCCGTAACGTGTCGGTGAGCACCTAATTAGCCGTCCTGTTCGGACTATAGTCATGCCATCGCCATATTCATGCAATCGATTTGGCACAGTATGGCAGCTAACAACACTTGAATTTTGTAGCCATAAACCTATCTCTCGGGCGGTTAAAATCGGCTGGCGTCTTGCAGTCAGTTGTCTATATCGGTCTTGCCGTATGGTTGTACACCTTCCTCGACCAGGGTGCTGCTCAGTAGGACCTCCCGTGCTAGTGTAACGCTGATGAGAATGGCAAATAATGCTTCTGTTGACACCAAAGTACCGATATACCTGAAATTTACTTCTACCCGCTTGCAACAACCCTATAGCTCTTGCATTTCATCCGCGTTCAAATAAAGCCGCTTCATGACGTAAAGAATGTCTTAAAATCCAATTTATTTAAAACTGTTTTCAAATTAGTGTTTAAATCATAAAATTTCATTTTATAACCAAGTTGGCTCGTTTTCTTTGTATTATTGAAGGGCGATGTTCCATCTAGACATTTATATAATCAAAGAATTTAGTATTCTGTACCAATTTTATGATTTAAACACTAATTTGACAACACAACACGCACACATGTGCGTGTGGGCGTGGTTTTTCACGCCGCGCCTACGTAAATAATGTTACCAGCTACTACGATTGTCCCATAAACAACATTAAAAAAAATACTAATTAAATAAAATGATGTATTATTATGTAGTTTTATTCAGTTTTAGTGTGTTATCTATACATATAATAAAACAGTAAAAAAATTCTCTGTGTCTGTACATTAAATATTTTTACAAAACAAAATATGTAGGGTTATTAAGAAATGAAAAAAGAAGAATTTGGAAAAAAATGGTCTGTTTGTATATTTGTATGTTTGTCTGTTTGCACACGCTAATCTCAGGATCCACTGGACAGATTTTGATGAATCTTGGCAGACATATTTGGAGGCACGGCAGTGCCCCCGCCAAGTCGAGCGCAAAGCAAACACTGCCGTACGATCCTTTACTGGAACCATTTCACTGCATTTTGGGGCCCCTATTTGAAAACCTTTGGATAAGACCAGAACGTAGAAATTTTCGTCATCCAGAAAGCTATAATCACATACTTAAAAACCAGAATTTCAAGTCTGTTTCACAACAAGTTAAGAAGCTAAGCGAAAGCAAAGTTTCATTCATATTTTCGACACTCACTCACTCATGATCTTCAAAATAGAACTAGAACTTCCCATAATCTCAGAGAGCTGAAATTTGGTACAGAGTTAGGGTTTAATGGCCACATAAAGGGAAAACTACAAAAACTAGGATAATCGAGGATCTGGAGTACCTGGTAACCCTGATTAGAAAACAGAAAAGCCCAACCAAAACTACTACAGATATCAACATACCGCCTTAGGTTTATGTCAATAAGCTCACGTTTCTACAAAAAGAAGTGAAATCCCACCAAAAACATACTGTAAAAAAAAAACTAGCCAAGTCTCTATGGAACAGCTTGTTTATCTCTAAAAAGTAATGAAATCTAGACAAAGTCGTGCTGAGTCTTAGGTTTCATACTGCGATGTTTTTACTACAACAATTAATGTGATATGACTGGCCGTTGAACATTCTTTATAAGTAACTGGGTACAAGTCAGGTCTTCAGCTACCTACATACCAAATTTCATCGTAATTGGTTCAGTAGTTTTTGCGTGAAAGTTTCTATGGCAGTATCTGTCAGATAGCTGTTTAGAACTTTACCTGGAACCTGTGAAACTGGCGTTTAATATTTTAGGCAGTAATGTAAAATTAAAATACAGGGATCACATAAAATATATAAGGTACTAGTTTCCGCCAGCGATTTCAGCCGCGTCTCGTGGGAACTATCCGGACAAAAATAGCCTATAGCCATAATGAGTGATGTATTTAGTACGTTTTACCCTTCCTACATAATTCCGGCACTTTAAATGTACATACAGCTAACTGTTAGCTGACAGGAGCTTACCGCCGATCAGTATAGATCGTATCGCTTTACTGTCAATATACATTACGCGCGCTAAGTAAAAAACAAATAACAGCGATTAAATATTGAATTATGTAGAAAGGGTAAATCGTACTAAATACATCACTTATATTATAACACATTGTAAAATTGAAATTTGTATGTGTTGCTTAGACTTTTCTGTTGTGTGTACTTTTGAAGGTTTTCAAACGTAATTATGGTTATACGTTTATCTTTGCCTTTCAACTGCAACATGAAAAAGTTCTGTCAGTTTGATGGGTACAATTTAATATTCAGTAGTACTCAATTTTAAAACGTAGTTATAATAATAAATACAAAGGTACGAATATGCGGATTAAATTACTGATACATATTATTGTTCTAATAGTGATCAATCAGCACTCGTAGTGAGTGGACTCTGGTTGTAAACATTCTTGTTGGCAAATCCACAAATATCACTCGATTAGACATGTGCTCAATTGCATTCACATTCAGTAATGGGAGAGACGGGTTTTAAGTTTTTACGTTACTGTAATGTATAACTTGAATGGAAAGTTTAATCGTATTGATATAACGGTGTATGTAATGATACACGAAAAAAAAAATAGTATCAACATACCGGGTGTCCCTCAAAGTAAGGATCAAGTGGAACAAGGGGTCATTTACAAACGTTTTGACTTCAGAATACGGGTCAAATTTTGGACTCGTCACAAAATTATGGCCAATTTTAACAAAATTTCAATAATTTCGCGTTGTGGTCGAAGAAAAAGTCATTAAAAAAAATATCAATAAAGGCTTTTGGTGTATTTTTCTTTTCAGAATGTTTTTGAAGAGTTTATCTTTTTATGGGTAATGCTCTTGATGATGATGGCGTCCTAGCCGATTATCGGCCACGGCGGCTGTTCTCATATAAGGAGATCAGCCAGCTGCGCAGGACATATTAATATAGTGCACAAGTATTTGCGCTGACACAGGTGCACTCTCTATTCCCTCACTCTCATAACCCGATGGGACGGCAATCCAACACGACCGGTGAGAGATCAGGCGAAATCGCTTTGTGGGTTTTAGAAACTTTCACAAAGCAGCCCGGAGTTGGAAGTTGGTGATTGATACACCCGTGCATCGGAGAGCACGTTAATGTCGGTAATGCTCTTATGCAGGTACTAAATATAAGCATATAATAAAAATAGCTTTTTCTTAAAAAAATGTATTTCTTAAATACATAGTGAATTTTCAACAGATTTTTATGAGAGAAAAATATTCTGGGGAAATAAAACACGAATTAGGTAAACTTGTCCACCTTTAAGAGATTTTTTTGAGGCATAAATTATTGCGATATTTTTAATAATTTCAATATTAGAGGTTACAACGAGTTTACAACTCCCATATAACATGGAGTACTCAGCGGCTGTTGCCACAGAGTATTGTACGACTGTATGATTTTGGCCCGTCCAAAATTTGACCGACATTCTGAAGTCAAAAAGCTGGTAAAAGACCCTGTCCACACACGTTTCATTCGATCCTTACTTCGAGGGGCAAGCTGTATTTAACTATTTATCGGATATAAAACTAAATACCTAGTGTAGATTAACCATAGCAACAAAGCTCCCTTCATAACGTCATAATTCAAAACCGGCCAAGTGCGAGTCGGACTCGCGCACGAAGGGTTCCGTTCCATTATCTATGAAAAATAAACGTACCTACAAAAAATAACTTTGTTTTTATTTCATAAGCTTTCAGTTATCTTAAATATTTACATATACCTTACTATCTAATCTAATACTCTAATACATATGAAATAAATATTAAAATACGGCATCAAAAAACTCCTCTTCATCGCTGCCCACTGTAAGCGTACCCAAGAGGCTGGCAGCATTACCACGTTGAATGGCAATGCTTATTTTTTGTCCAAAGTAAAAACCAGCCCTTGGGTCGCTTGAAGTGTCAGCAAGCCGCTTAACTAATTCCTTAAAAACGAGGTGAGCACTTGGACCCCACGGCCCGAGAGTTTCAACCCCAAACGGCTCAAAGGTATAGTTGCCTACGAGGGTACTATATTTGCGCCGTTTGAGGTTCTCTGCAGCCGCAGCAGCGGAACCAGCACATCGCGCCGAGCTAGGAAGGTGAGATGGTGCAAGAGTATCGACGCAAGTCGCGTCCCATACTAAAGACCTACCCATCTTCCACGGGAATAACGACATACCGTCTGGTCTCTTGCCATCGTCGCGTACCAAGCCACTGGGTTCTAATACGGCTGGTACACCGACGGCAACAAGAGCGCGACGAATAATGTCATTAATATTCGCATGCCGTGCAAAACGGCCCGCGCTACGGCTGCAGGATAAGCCGTGGTGTCCAAGGCTGCTGACAGCTTCCCCGCAGTGGCAGCGATGAGGAGAGCAGCACGGCGCACCCAGACGCAGGCAAACAGCTAGGCGAAAAGTAGTGTCGTCAAACAAGGTGCCTATGTTTGACGACGGGAGTGCCAGAAGCCATAAACCCGACTCCCATTCACCCACAGCCAGTAGGCGCGCTCGCTCTGCAGAATTAATTGACGTTTCAATTAATTTTTTCCGAATAACTCTGCAGAGCGGCTCATCCCACTGTCTCTGGGAGGACGGGTTGGCGGGTAAATCCGTATTCGGGCAAGTGATTTTCCAAGCGTCTATAGCCTCAGTCAGACATGGNGTGCCTATGTTTGACGACGGGAGTGCCAGAAGCCATAAACCCGACTCCCATTCACCCACAGCCAGTAGGCGCGCTCGCTCTGCAGAATTAATTGACGTTTCAATTATTTTTTTCCGAATAACTCTGCAGAGCGGCTCATCCCACTGTCTCTGGGAGGACGGGTTGGCGGGTAAATCCGTATTATTACTTCATACAAATATATGAATAACAAAGTTATGATTTGCGGTTACTGAAAAAGTGCTATATCTCAAAAACTACTGACTGTATTTCGTTCAAACCAATTTTGGTTGGTAGTTTTTATTAAGATCTATAACATATATTTTTTTTAGATTTTTCACTTTGGTAGTTTAGAAATTACAGGGGTGGGACACACATTTTAGCACTTTGAAAGTGTCTTACTCTGAAAAGATTTCTTTGAGAAAAAATGGTTTTAGAAACCTCAATCTCATTTTTAAAGACCTATCTTTAGACACCTCACAAGTATAGGTTAGATGAAAAAAATTTTTTTTAGTTTCAGTTCCATGTATGGGGAGCCCCCCCTCTAATATTATTATTTTTTTATTTTTGCATAAGAATCGTAAAGCGGTTAATGTAATACATCTACCTAGAGTTTGAATTGTGTAGTCTTAATAGTTTCGGAATAAAGTGGCTGTGACATACGGACGGACGGACAGGCAGACAGACAGACATGACGAATCTATAAGGGTTCCGTCTTTTCCATTCGGCTACGGAACCCTAAAAAGTGACATAATCATTTCTGTTATAATATTTCAACACATATTTAAAGGCTCTTTTTCGGTTAGTCATACTAATAGTAATCTAGCTTCACAATATAAAGAGCAGTCTAAATAAGTTAGGCATTGTTCAGACCAAACGTATTGTCGGTCGCTGACTGTGAGCACGCGTTACGCAGTTTATCGCTTTTCAATATATATTTAACTTTTTGTACACACCGAACCGACTATACGCTATTACCTAGTGCGTTGTCGCTGACTCTCGGTGTTACCGTAGCCGGAAACATCTAGTATATCAACGACTAGCCGTTTTCCCGCGGTTTCACTCGCATCCCGTGGGAATTACTGCCCGTACCCGGATAAAATATAGCCTATGTCACTCGTGGATAATGTAGCTTTCGAATGGTGAAAGAATTTTTAAAATCGGTCCAGTAGTTTTTGAGCCTATTCATTACAACCAAACAAACAAACAAAGTTTTCCTCTTTATAATATTAGTATAGAAAACTCGTAGCGATAGAAATTAAAATGGGTTGGCATCGGGCCTAGTAGTACTTTCGATTCTTCTTTCTACTTCTTTCTAAGTCGATCCTTTTGTTAAAAATTTTAAGAGCTTCATATAAATTATGACAAATTTCAATCCCTAGTCAAAAACTAGGGATAGACAGATTATAGAAATCGGCCATTAGAGGAATTACTTTTAGTTCTCAAACAGGGCGCTAGTGATTGGCGAGCTATCGAATCGTGTTTATAGCGGAAAGTACATACTACTTAGACGAGCGATGGTGTTATTCCATATTAGTTTATTTAAAATTGGTCGTTTCCTCTTATTTAAAACGTGTCTGCTACCATTACATAACAAACTACGCAGACACATCACGCAAACTTCGGTTACAATTGTACCTGCATAATTGCATCTTTTTATACAATGTCATCAATTGCTTGCATATAGTGGTTGTAAGCGCGACCGCGTTGCATGGTGTTTCGAGATCGATTTCAAGGTCAGGCCGCAATCGGTTTTAATTACGAAAATTTCGACAAACGAGCTCAAAAATTGGTTGATTTGATTCTAAGCAATTTCAATCGAACTCACTCATAAGAGATGCTATTACGTAAAATATAACCTATTTTAGTTGCGGTGGCGGTCTTGAGTTTATATACTTGGGAGAGCTCATTAAATCGTCATCTTAGAAGAAGTCTAGCATTACAAGAACAGTTTGTAAGCTCACCCCTTGCACCTGCAATAGACAATACAAATACCGCGCTAATAATACGAACCTTACAACTCGATGAGTGCACACTACAAATTCCGGTTTCGAGTTCCATTGATGATACGTGATGTAGAATCGAGTCTGGAGCCATATCCACTGCTGCCCTTTTGTAAGGAATCGGTAGTAACACGAAGTTGATTCACCTTTTTGCATCACTGAAATGCATGATATTCATCATGTTATTCAAAGTTCTAGTTTATATCAATAAAATAAAAAATCCGTCTAATATTGGGTATAATATAAACGAGTAAGTGTGTATGTATGGATATTCGTTCCTCTTTCAAGTATTAAACTACTGTGTGGATTTTGATGAAACTTGACAATAATATACTTTACCAATACATCAAAATATATATGCTATTTCTTATCCTGGTGGGGGAAATACATCCCCCAGGAAGCGGGTGAAACCGCTAGCGGGAGCTAATAAAAATATATAATTTAGGACGCCTTCAAAATGGGCGAAAAAGCGACGAATATAACTTCATCTCACATGATGGATATTTCCCACTTAAAGTCCTATAACTTTAATAGATACAATATGAAAGCAAATATACTTACAAGCTTCGTGGCACGTGACGACTTTTTCTAAATCGTCAAAGTGGTAGTAATCGTATCCCGAGGTGCCGAGTACCTCGAATGGCAAATAGCCAATGATAGGCGGAGCACGATGGTCCAGAAACAGGAATTTCCATTCTAGACTATGTCGTGAAGTGAACTCACTGCGGCTCGAGTCAACCAGTGACACGTCACGGATCAATTGTGGAGTGTATAGCCGTCCCGTACATACGAACAGTAACCTGATAAACCAATAAAATTCATCATAAAAACCTACACGTATGTGTAAAATATTAAAAAAAAAACACTTAAATTCGGCGTTCGCTTTTTAAACTAACTACAAAATAGTACGCTTTAATTTTTTGACACTGTTTCTCGCGGTTTCCCCCACTTCCCGGGGAGAGTTTTCCGAACCCGGTAAAATATAGCCAGCCACATGGTACTAGTGTAGCTTATCAACAGTTTGTTTTCAAATGAGTTCAGTACTTTCGGAGCCTTTCAAACAATTTTTTTTTTAAATATTATATTAGTTTATTTAAATCGAACTTTCTTACCTGGACTCATGGTCTGGTGTGTAACTTGGCAAGTCATCATTCTCTAGTGATTCCATATTAGTTCCTAAAAGAAATTAGGACACTTTTCACAGGTGATATAGATAACTTAAGTAGTCAAAGGTAAGCTTTTAGTTTATTCTGAAGAAGCCAGTTTAAAAAATAACTGTAATGTACTTACGAAAATGACCGTTAAATTGTACAAGTTCATAAGTGGTTTCATCTCTAAAATCCAATGATCCCCTTTTCAGATGACACTGGAAACGTATTTCGTTATCTACAACAGATAAAACATTGATTGCAACATACTGTCTCACTTTATTTTCGATAAATTCCTGTAAACATTGTACATACATATAATACATACTGAACAAAAAAATTATAGCAGGTACGAACAGCGCTCTGGTTCATTGTCATTCAAGAGATTTCGCTTATTGAGTGAAATGTAAACCTGATTAGTTGGTAATATTTCTAGTGATTACTCAGCAATAAAACAAGGTCAGTAGTCTACACGATATTGAATGCGGGATATATTATATTATGATCAAATAACACAATTATGTATAAATTTACGTCAAAATAGAGTAAGTAAACGCGCAAGTTGGACAAACACAGTCCCACAGAAATTCAGTCCCAATGCAATTTCGCCACAGCGCTTGCAAATAAAAAACGCAACACAATAACATGCTCAGAATAGGTACTTATATTTATAATTATGAAAAACTACTTAAAATTGTTGGTAGTAGCAATGCACACTACTTATTTAAACATGCTGAAGTAGAATAAAGAGTAATTCTTATGCCCAGAGACTTGTTCGAAGAACTCATTATGGTATTTTTTTATTTTCTGACTATCAGCTTCCGTGACTTCACCGTCGCCCCGAGGAAGCGTAGCAAACAAACAAATCTACTTTCGCATTTATGCTATTAGTGAAAAAACCAAAACTTACACTATTATTCTAATATAAAAGATCTTATTTTACAAATAGGGCAGGGACAGGTCAACTTTTGTACAATGAACTTTCTCTGAACAAGTAATTGATGATACAACATAATAATAATCATAACTCAGCTTCACATTTTACAAAATTATTATTTTCATAAAAATACATAAGACAAGCTGTTTCTCACGGTTTCACCCGTGTCCTGGGGTTACTACCTCCCGCACCAGGGTAAAATACACCCAGGTTAATTGGTCTTGAAGCCAATTCCATGCAAACGAACAATAATTTTTAGGCTAGTGATCACTAGACAAAATTATAAAAAAATATAATTCATAGCAGAAATGCACATTATTGCACAGGCCCTATTCTCACTCAGCAGCGAAAATTTTGCGCATGACGCTGTCACTAAATTCATTGCGAAGCAGTGATTGTGTTTAAAGCATACTAGTAAGTCTATTCACTTTCGAAGTTATACCATTTCCTAAAAGCCAATTATTATTGAAATAAATATATGTAGCGAAGTATGTGTAGTCAAGGTGAATGCTTCGACTGTTTGCGGGAAATTCGAATGTAAAATGGTTTCTAGATATTTTACCTAAGTTAACATTACATTAAAAATTACTTTAAATTATATTATGATAACAAATTAAAAGACCACTCCTTATATTTAATGTTAGCTTAGATACATTTTCAAAAAACGTTTCATCATAAGAAAAAAGCTTATGGGTTCAACAGATTTAATAGTTTCTATTCTCATGATATGATATGTCCTAGCAAAAGTACTTTGAATTAAAAGTTATGTATGTCAACCTTTATTCCTTAATTAAATACTTATGCACAGCACTCACAACTGTATTATTACTATTTATTGGTTTGGTAAAATTTCCGATCACCTTCGCTGTGGCAACAGACATTACTTCGCAAATGCTTTCACGGTTTATAATCACAAAAAAATATAATTCTTGATTCCATATTGTTTATGCCATTGCTATTCAGCTAAATATGTCTTATTGCTGATGTAAATTAATAATTAATGCAAACAAGCATAGCAGTGTGACAATAATCCTAAGACAAAAAAAAACATTTATTGATGCTTACCTTTACCCACTGTGTGCATTGGATCTGTTGCCGTCCGAGGATTCTGCAGTAGATTGTACAAGCTTGGCCGATCATCTTCACACGCTAAGTCAAATATACTTTTATTTACTATGTCAGCCTGCAAATATTGAAAATAATATTTTATTACATTATGTAAGATACAACCTTGACTATAAAGTTAATATTACTGCATAGTTGAACTTACAGGATTGTGACCCAGCAACGATGTAATGCTTTCCGATACATAGTAGATTTGACCAGTAGCAGAGAACACCATTACAAAACCTTCAAGGGCCTCCAACACTAAATATGTAAATTCTTCATTAGACAAAAATGCAGGTTTCCAATCTTCTTGGACATCATGAGCTCTTGATCTAACAGTAATTTCTAAAACAATTTTGTTATTATAATTTGGGGAGGGAATCCATTTAACATGCAAGTATTGGTATAAATAGAAGTTAAATAAAACCGTTTATACGTTCTAAAGAAAACCCTGGCATTCATTTCCTCCTTACTACTTTGATTAATTCCATATTTTTTTATTTAAAAAAGACAAATATTAATAACTTTCTTACCATTGTGGTTCTTCAAAAATGATATGGTGGACTTTAGAACAGTAGATTTGTCCATTTTTCTGTTATTAGTGGAAACCATAGCACTCAGTTCGTTAACTAGCATGTTGAATTGGTCTCTACGCTTCTTCTCGCTCAAGTTACGAGTCCTCCTAAAAGAGAGATGAATATACAAAGTGATGACGACAATACAACAAGAAAACTATATTTATTTTATTTACCAACAGATGTTACAGCAGTACAAACATAACAATAAATCTTAGCTTTACTGTACACCTAATTATAAGTAAACACTAATGCACATTATACTTATTACACAAAGGACACTAATTGTTATTTTAAGACTGCGCTAAAATTTTTTGTGAAAAAGTTTGTTGAGCAAGCAAATCCTTGAATTAATCTTGCAACAAACTTTTGCTTCACAATCTCTCTCCAAATCACTGTAGAAGGAATGCTAAGCCTGAGCGTATTTGACTTATCACAACATTGAAGTGATTTAATAAGTTCTACTTAGTTTAAATAAAATATTGAGTCAAAATACTTAAATGGATCAATAGAGAGGTGCAAGCCTTAAACAAACAATGATCTTATTCATCAAGAATCTGTCTTGCTAGGGCTAAGGCTAAGGCCACACCATGCTTATTTGTCAGTTTATGATTAGTCAGAAGTAAAATCCTGAGACAACAGTAAGGCAAGAAGTTTTAAAGAAGACAGTAAAAATAGTTCTTTACGATTTAACTTGCTCATGTTTATGGTATACATACGCAAATATTTACGTACCTTTTCGTGTCGTCCTTATCATCTCCGTCATCGTCCATGGTGCTGGCACTTATAAACGGAGTCAGCACTGGGATTGCAATCACTCTTTATGTATTTAGCATCGCAAATATTGCAATGGCGAAATCATCCACCTGACACAGCAGGCGCTCGGGTGTTGTACCGACTGAAAACATATCCAACTCCCCAATTATTATAAGTTCAATAGACAACTTTTTAGTAGTACTAACACAACGCTTCGATTGATACTTTAGATGCTATTTATGTAAGATGCATTTACTTGAATGTGTAATTGGAAAATGAGCTCTGTGTACCAAGCACTGCGTCAATTTGTTTTCGATCAAACTCTTTTACTCACGCAAAACAATGCCACTACGCTCCCGGAATAAATACTTATTCTGAACACTTATTATTAATTACAATCAGCGCTTGTTGAACACTTTTTAGCAAAACGAAAAATCCACAAAAAAACTGTGAATGAATTCGCTTCGTTCGCTTGAGATTCGCACTCGATGACTCGAGCGAGCGAGTCGCACGACAATCGACATTAACTGCCATAGACAAAAGTTGTTTTTTATAATTTTAACTCTAGTAGGAAGATAAGAGATAAGCTTTATGAAAGCAAATTATTTAATAATTTATAATATAAATATATTTTTAATTAGACTTTCATATTATGGTATGATATTAGATATTTTTTTAATTGGTAAACAAAATACCGCGAATGAACATCGATTGATTTTGAACTTCGAATGAAGAATATTCCATCCAAGAATTATGTAGCGATGATTCCTACTGGATTCTAAGCTTCAAGCAACATCGTTTTGTACATACATTTGTATTCTAAAAGCTCCAAAACCACTGAACCAATTTATAATATTATAGATTTTTTCGTTACCTGTTTATATTCGTCATAATTACGTTGTAGATAATATATAACAGCATCATGTGTCAGAGTAAACATCTATCATGGTAAACTATGTAGTATAAAAACAACTAAAAGGCATTTTTTTTTCATTAATGTAAAGGTTTTTTTTATTTCCAAGTTTTATTGACTTTAAATAAAATAAAAAGGGTAAAGTAAAATACAAATAAAGAAAAACAATTTTTTTCACAAAAAAAAAAAGAACTCCGAAACTTCTTACAATTTAAATGTAACTGTAAAAAACGTTTTATTGCGAAATATCATAGTTTCGTCAGTTTATAGTTCATAGTAAGAAGTTTCGGAGTTAAACAAGGACATCAGAAATTACTTTGTGGGATATTATAACCGCCAATCATAAGATCACGCCTCATATTGAATGTTAACTTAGGTAAAACATGAAAAAACCATTTTATATTTGAATTTCCCGCTTCTAGTGGTCGAATGCACCTTGAGGTGAATGCGACCACTAGAAGCGGGAAATTCAAATATAAAATAACTCAGGTAAAACATGAAAAAACCATTTTATATTTGAATTTCCCGCTTCTAGTGGTCGCATTCACCTTAAGATGGTAGAGATAGCGAGAAAGAGCGACTTAAGTAATCGATCGCTCTGGAATCAACTTCTCTCTTTCTTCTGGAAAAATCTTCGGTAAATATATTTTATGTATAATAAAATAATTGAGTGGGTTCAGTTCAATAGTTTTTTTTTGTATCTAACCTCCATACAAAAGAACAATGATTGAATCATTGACATAGTACATATACATCGATGGATTGAATGATATTGCCAAACTATTTCGTGTGAAACTCGATGTTACTCGCTCGGTGTAACGTGTAACTCATTTCTTTCGATTTGAAACATCGTGGTCAATATGAATTATTTATTTATTATCTTTGAGAGCGTTAAATATAACCTACTTCTATTTTTACAATACAACACTGTGGTTTAAAAAAAAATGCCAAGGCCAAGTCGTCGAAATTTTTGTCCTACGCTCCAAGATGTGTTTTGTTTTACCCTCTTTCACACCTACCAGCATAAATGTAAAAAATGGCATCTTAGGGGCGGATTTAAAAATATTAAAGTTACATATTTTTTTATGTATAATTAAATTAATCTGTTCAATAGTTTTTTTTTATGATATAAAACTGAATACATCATCTACATCTACCCTCCATACAAAAGAATGATGATTGAACGATATTGCCAAATCGTTTTCTGTGCCACTCTGTCTCGCTCGCTCGGTATTGCTCATTCAGTTTCATTCAGTGTGAAACATCATTTCGTGGATAGCGGTCAATGTGAATTGTTGAGTTTTCATCTTTTGAGAGCGTTTATACTTCTTTTTTTTAATATAACATTGCGTATTTAAAAAAAAATGCGGCCAAATCGTCGATGTATTCGTCCAGCTCTCCAAGATGTGCAGGAGGTAACAAAATTATTTTCTTATTTTACCCTCTTTCACACCTACCGGCAGAAATGTGATTATATTAGCCCTTTGTTACAAAAATGGTCAGTGGTTCATCTTAGGGGCGAATTTAAAAATATTAAAGTGCTATTACGGTTACGTAATTCCATGTATCGAAATGTTCTTTTGAGAATTGTGAGGGAAACATTATATTATCCTCGCCACGCGGTGATTACGTAAGGAAAATTTGGGTAAGGCTGAAATTTAATGGGATAATGACAAGACTAGGAACTGCTATGAAAAATGAGAATTGTGATAGCGCGCGCAATGCAAAGCCGCTGGCGTGTAAACAAGATAAACGTAAACACGGAGTCGCGGGCGCGGCGCCGCAGTGCCCGACCGAGGACAACAACCGAACATCGCCAACCTTTGTTCACACTAAATTGCATAATTATTATATAATTTGATCGGTTTTCTGGGCTGCCGATGTTAATCGAGCAGGAGCAAAAGTGGTGTCCTACTTTGTCGTCTATTTGAAACAGTTCTTGCAAATTCAGATTGACACATCCATGCTATTTTACATAACTTGTTAATATTTACGTAACACCAATACTAACATTACTATTGGATTAGTTATACTACGCAAAGATGTTTTTATTATAGGGTAGTAGTAGTCATGAATACTGGTGTTTCAGGATTTTTTTAAAATTTAGGCTGTAGGGTAGAATAAAATTTCTTAGCGCCGGTTTACACTTAATTAAGTAAGCGCCGCGCTACCAACCGGTATAGGTAGGTGCTTACCTACCTAGTGTTGTTTTATTGCTAAACCTATAGCTGTATAGGTACTTACGTCTTCATCCAAGTTTTTTTTATTTTAGTACCTAATAGTTACTATACGTAATTTACTTCGGGTAAGTGCCTGGTTCAGGACTGTATCTACCAATAGGTAGGAACCTAGGCGGCTGCGGTGGCTGTCTACTTAGGTAATCGACCCACACTGAAACATATTAACTAACACAATAGGTATTTGACTAGGTAGGTACTTGGTGATACATTTTTTACTTGTTGCTCCACCCGTCCTCGTCACCCGGTTTGCCTACGTGTAGGCAACCTATCCACCACCGGGTTTAAGGTGCGCGGTACATTTAAAATTTGGTAGGTACCGGGACGCATAATTTCAGGAGTAATTTTGTACCAAACAACCCAAAATTCAGAAAAACTCAAAACGTAGGTAGGTAGGTATGGTTGCCTACGTTTTGCATTTTACCCTACAGTGATTAACTACTGTACTGTAATTCTTGATCAAAAGTACTAAAGACATTGTCTTCCCACCATCTGACATTATTGTCAGAGCAACACGTACCTACCTACTCAAACAATATTTATAGACGCTACATGACATCACCGTCTACCCACGTATCAATGTTAGATGGGCCTCGCAGTGACCGCTTCAATGAACTGTCGCAGGGGTTATTGCCATATTCAGCACGTGCGCGGTTTCGGAAGTCATAAGCACCTTGCTGTTTTTGTTTTTAGGTAGATAGGAATTTGTTTTTTTATTATGACCCAACACGGTTAGAGGAGAGCTTATCCTTTGGCGGCTACCACAAAGTCATCCAAAATTAACATTCTGTAATTGATATTTTACTCGCTAAAATAGGTACCTATTTAGATTAAGGTAGTCTTTCATTACTTTATTAGATATTCAATTTACAAGTAGGTACCTAGGTATAGGTACCCAGTCGCGTAGTCCGAAACATCGGATCGAATTTGTAACCTCCTGTTCTCTTGAACTCCCATGCTAGATTAAATTTCTTTTCTTTTAAAATGTGCAACATGTGCAAACAGTTAGTAGGTACCTAGGTAATGGCTTTGTCTATGCTTTTTATGGGAACTAACGACACCACTATTATTATAATTACCTATATTCCCGTTTCATTTGCTGCAAATGCTGATAATTCCAACTTAATGTCTTCAGTAAAGATTATTTCACAGATTGTTAAAGTAACTAATTTAACCTTAGGTATAGGCTATAGGTATTCCAGATGTTTCCTGGGGTCATTTCACTGAATCAGTTTAGAGTTTTCTTAAAATCACTAGATTTGCTTAGGGAAATGATATAAAATCGTGTTGTTATTTTAACATCCTCCGTGATTTGATCAAATCCCTTAGCGATTTGACCAAATCCCTATTTTCATCATATCCCTGCGACATATACATGTATACCAATTATAAAACAAAGTCCTGCATTATAAACTACTGCACCAATTTTCAAGCGGTTCTCACCACTCGATAGTTCTCGAGGTTTAAGTATGTATTTTTTTAAGTTTCTGCAATTATTTCTGTGTACATCACTGCATAGTATAAAACAAAGTCGCTTTCTCTATCCCTATACGCTTAATTAGTAGGTACGCTTAATTCTTTAAAACTACGCAACGGATTTATAAACAGTGCGAAGCCGGGGCGGGTCGCTAGTTAACGATATTTGTTGAAGATGTCTGGAAAAAATGTGGCGTCTGGGAGCTTTCAACGAAAACGCTGTAAAATTATTTTATTCGGGTGCGGGAGATTTTCAATAATGTTTTGAAAACGTCAGAAAATTATTTTCCTACATAAAACGTGTCCATCGGCCGTTTTTTGATAGGACAATAACCTATCTTTAATGACCACTTCGGTCGTAGGCACATGTACTTCTTTCAAATAGTTGAATGAAGAAAAGTAACTAAGAAAAGTCGAAAGTGTTGGCACACAGCACTAGTAGGTATCTACGTACTATAATGACGATCACCTTCCAAGAGACAGGAAATCACCAAAAATAAATTGTACCTAAATAGTATTAAAACTGCAAAAGAAAACATTGCAAGTGATGAGGTACTTATCATGTCTACTATCTATCTATACTATATCTATACATATAAATAACTAGCCGTTTTCCCGCGGTTTCACTCGCATCCCGTGGGAATAACTGCCCGTACCCGGATAAAATATAGCCTATGTCACTCGTGAATAATTTAGCTTTCGAATGGTGAAAGAATTTTTAAAATCGGTCCAGTAGTTTTTGAGCCTATTCATTACAACCAAACAAACAAACAAAGTTTTCCTCTTTATAATATTAGTATACCTAGATAAAATAAAGCTGATCATTTTGATTGTTTGAACGCGCCAATCTCAGGAACTGGTCCGCTTAGAAAAAATATTTCAGTGTTTAGATAGCCCATTTATTGAGGAAGGCTATAGGCTACTTTTTATCTGGGTGCGCGCAGTGGTTTCCACGGGACACGGGTGAAACTGCTGGTGGAAACCAGTTTACTAAAACCAAAAAGTTTCCCACACATATTTGCAGGTCTTTTCACGGATTTTCTTAACCATATCTTTTTACGATTTACATAATATGTATATGCGTGGGTATCAAGATATCGATCGCTATTCGAAATATATTTGTAAGTTTACCATTGTTTTTATGTGTAGTCACGTAGCATTGCAATCCAATTAAATCCCAATTCGGGATGATTTAATTCTACCTCCTCGAGAGTAGATAACATACACTACTTATACAAGGTTAAACATTGCTATCTTATTAATATGTTACTGATTCTCCTCTTACACCTATCTTGATTTATGAGAATGTGAAAGATGTTGTAGTAGTCCAAGTTCACCGAAAACATATACGTCAGTTTTTGTCATCGGTGATAATGGGTCTCGATAGTCAATACTCTACTTAATTACAAAAATGTACTTGTACATGTAAGTACGTATATAACGGTTATTTTTCCCGCTGCAGTGAATTGGTTTAACGTTTGCAATAGTTAAGTTACGATAAAGCAGTAAGTAGGCGGTACATAGCGAGTGCAAGCGAGGCATGCGCCGCGGTACAGAGTCAGTGTGCCAGTAGGTCACATTATGTAAGCCCACCGCTTACTTCGTTTTGCGTAAGAATCGTTGTAGGCAATACTATACCACAGACGATGATTAATTTATGTATTCCAAGGAATCATTACGGTACCTATCTTACTGATAAGACTTGATTAGCTCACATCAATTTATTGAGATAAAGTTGTGATTCATTCCTTACCCTACCCATCTTAGAAGATCCGAGAGTAGTGATTTAGGCAAGGTGGCGTGAATATGAAGATGGTTATCTACATAGAGGTAAATACCTAGAGGAGCAAACCTCGTTCAAATGCGTCGCAAAAAGCGATGCCATTTTTTAGATGCGACGACGTAGCTTTGAAACTTTAGACAACAAACTGACATTTGAACAAAAAACGTATATCTGTCTCTGTCACACAAGTCACAAATACATAACTGTCAGTTTGATTAGACAAAGATGGCAATCTAAGCTTGCAATGGCGGTATGGGGTGGCCTACCCATGTGAAAAGTTACCCATTTTTTTTTTAAATATAAAAATAATTTATAAATATAAATTTAATATTTTACTCATGAATTTCTGATGGGATGAATAATAATTTTATTATTAGTGAAATTATTGAGATAACCTCATTTTGAATACTTATTATTTATTATAAATCATACTTCGCTTTGTTAAATTATATATTTCTTAACGGAAGTTATATTAGTTCCAGTCATTTAATACGGCAAGCTGCATCTTCATCCTATAGTGTGATTATTGTTACAAAAATATTTAAAATCACTTATTCAATAAATAATCATCATCTCCCACAAATGTGGGAAACTCAAACGACCCTTCTTAGTGGTAACACTGAACCCGCTATAAAAAATCTTACATTTTATATATTTAAAAGTATTTTTAAGTCAATTTAAACAACAAGCTCACGCGGGAAAAATAATTCCGTTTTATTTTGTAGATAAGTGATTTTTAAGCGCAGTATTTTACTACGAATTCGGCCATTTTTTCCCCCCTGTCAATCAGTTGGCGTCCGATAGATGACTGATTTGACATGACACAAAACTATGTCTTAAGACATAGTTAGAGCTGTCTGGCTACGACGCGGCCATTGCTTCTCTAGGTATTTACCTCTATGGTTATCTACCTACTTACTATTTGACACGGACGAAACCGGGAGCAAAAGCATAGTTTCATTTCCTATTGCTTACATACAAAAATAAAGGGTTTATAAGTATAAAATCTTGATGTTTACATTTAATAAATTATAATGAAGTTTCGCCCTGTTATCGGTCAATGACCGTGTTGCTTGTCATAAGATAATATCTAACTTCTACTTGCCGTTCCTCCAAACGACACTTCGTTTGAATATGAATAGGCGTTAAACAATGGATTAAAATTTTCCTAATTAATTAGTCTTTTATGAAGATTTGCTACTCTTTGTACTAAATTAAAAAAAAAAAACGTTTTAAAACGTACTTTTTATTCTCTTTTTTTTTGTTTCGATGTAAGGTTGTGCCTTGGTTGTACCTTTCGATAGCCAACACTTTACACATCCCTAATAATTACAAAAGCTTCTTTGATGAACTGTATATTGTTTGAACCCTTCTTACTTTGCAAAGAGTTGAATAAGATTATGTTACGATTTCGAGCGGAAAATTTATGTTTGCGTAATTTGTTACAGGACTCCGACGACGAAGCGTTTTATGGGTCGAACATGCCCGTTGGCTGCATATTGTTTTCATCCACCGAGATCTATGTAAGTTTTATTCAGTATTCATTGCGTAGTCGACTTAACAACTTCAATTATAATACCCTCACATATAATGTAGAAGGGGTTTTAAATAAGTATTGATCATTAGCTTATTTTAAATGTGCTGTGCGTCAGCGTAGGTATACGAATCTGTAAATTTTTACCAATCGAACATTAACGTTCCACTATTGTGATAAGGTTGAAAATCCGTTGAAGAAATTTGACAGATTGTGGTAACTTGATGTGCCATCGTCTGTACCTGTTCCGATAACCCATGCACATCAACTTCCCTGTGCCTGTGCCTGTGCCTTCTCAAAGGTATTAATAATATTGATTGACAGTAACTTATAAATTCACTCGTACTTACATCTTTTATAACTTATTTAGTGATATGTATACCTGTATTTGTACAATGGTACCCTATATACTTCAACAATTCTTAAAACATTGAATCAGTTCAGGGTTTTTCTACAGATTGAGAAACGTGATAGAGGAGCGTAATATGTGTTTAGTGATCCGAACTAATTCTAAATGTTACCAAGTGTCTTATGGTGTATAAAATCAAAACTTCTAGGCTGCTGTCCAGAGAATCTCCGCGATGCGTCCGCCATGTGACTGTACAGAGGTGGGTGGGAAGTTGTTATGCACATTATTATGCACGTAGCTTCACTCTTCACGGCCGACATGTCATTTTTATTTAGTTATCGCTTGATTTTTTCTTTGCGCTTTTTTCAATTCTGAACTCATCTGTTAGTGTATTGTAGCACCTACCAGCTTTATTTATCTTCATTATGTGTAACGTTTTGCAATTTATTATTATTTTCTTTCGCTTTTGGGATTGACATGTTGTAACATTTACATTGACTAGTTTTAATTTACTTCGCAGCTGTAATGAAGCCCATTTCATTAATTTTTTGTTACATACACTTATAGTAGCTCGGCTGCAATGCTTCTACGTGTATTTTATGTATTCTATTAATCTATCTATTAATCGCATTTTCATTAATTCTACTGATTGCGCACTGCGTCTTTGCTTAGTAGTTCATGCACTAGATACTATTTTCTTCTACCCTGGTTTGTTTATACTTTATTGATATAATGACTATATGTATAATTATGTAATAGAAATCAAGTTCTCTGTGTGAAACAGTGTTGTTATTTAAATAGATATGAACTTCTAATTACTGTACAAATATATTACCGAAGTGTAAGTATCAATCAATCATGCGAAGTTTGCAAAGACAGAATAGTGTGAGGACGCCAGGCGTCGCTTATTTTCTCAATTAAAATCCTGTAAGATAGTATGTTCCGACTTTGACTGTTTGCTTACTCATTAATTTGTACCGACCGAGGCTGACGGTCAATTCTCATATATCAACTGATCTTAGAAAATATTTTTTGTAAAAACTCGGTCAAGTGCGAGTCAGACTCGCACATAGAGGGTTCCAAATTCGCGTTTGTTGTATGAGAGCCCCCAAAAAATGAAAACTCTATAGTTTTTAGTGGTTGTTGTGAAAGCGGCAACAGAAATACATTATCTGTAAAAAATTCTGCCCTCTAGTTATCATGGTTCACGAGATACAGCCAGGTGACAGGCGGATGGACAGACTAACAAATAAGTCATAGTAATAGAATCCCGTTTTACCCTTTGGGTACGGAAATCTAAAAAAGAAAACATAAGCACTTCGTGGATTAAAAAAAATGTTTACCTACCATCAATTATGGTTATATTCATTTTTATAAATTCTGTCGAAGTAGGTACCTATATCTGTGAATTGACAGTCGGTACAAATTAAATGAATAAGCACAGACATCGTCGGAACTTTATCTTATGGCATGTTGTAATTAGTTAAAAAATAAATAATATCTAGCAGCCCTGGGAACTTGGTCTAGAGTCTGGATATAGCACATAATTTAAAATAAAATCTTAAATTGGATGCTGCTGACTGTGAAGTGAGATGTAAAAGTCAAAAGAATTCCGTCATGAAGTCTAAATATTACAATGTTCGTAGTGACCTAAATATTGAAGTAACAGTCAGAACGGATGGGCGCAGTGCAGTAATCAGTGCTGCGAGTAGCGGTCGCGTCGCGTGTCGGTTGCATAAATGAGTGAGACGTGCAATCGGCTCGCGTTGCGTCGGAGCCGCGCCGCGGAGGCTCGCTGCCACCGCGCAACCGGTTCCGTTCTTCTGGGCCAAGTTCACATTTTGCATCGCACTACTTGTTTATTTAAACTTTTTTACAAGCACTCACTGTCATCATTAATAATTCGAGCTAAATCTCTTTTAGCGGTATGCTTCATACTTAAAAATTAACTTGAGGAATTACTTATTTCTTAGCTATACCTACTAACTAGCGAAAATTGGCGATTTGACAGCTGTGTGATCATTACACGGCTGGTTAAGGTCAAGTTATCGTTAAATCAGTATTAATCGAGCCTTAGAATTATTATGCATATTTGAATGACCTAGAACAAGTAAACACTTTCGTACCTACATAATTATATTATATCAAAAGTCAAACGTTTTTCATAATTCACACGTATTTATTATTGTAAAAGGTATATCAAACTTAGTATCGTTTCTTAAGTTGGCTTTTAAAAGGCATTTTGGTAGGTAACATTTATTATGTTAAGATACAATGATGTTTTGTTAGCAGGAGGTGCCGATAGAACCTTGCTTACGACCTGAAAGTCCGAACTCTAATATGATGCATAATCAGAGGCCGCAAATCCGTTCTTCCACTCCAGTGAGAAGTAGCGCCGACACTGCACCAAGTAATGCGGATATTAGTATAAATGATCAAAACATACCAGAAGACATAAATTCTAATGCCACACCACCACGAGAGTCGCTCTCCGACATTGAGCTATCACCCATACTCGTCTGCAAGCATAAGCCGGGGAATAAGAACATTACACGGAGAAAACTACTAACTACGCCTGAACCACCACTGGTTAGACGACGTCTAAGTTTTTCCCAGAGAATGCCAACGCCAAGCGCAGCCGGCAGGCTTATCGCCAACAGAATAATTAAGTATGCTCGCTGTATCAGAAATATTCACGAAAAGGAGATGTGTTGTGTCAGCTGCGGCTTGCTTCCGACGAGTCCGGTAACAGGGCATTGTGGTCATACGCGATGCTTAAAGTATGTTTAATTAATTTTTATATTTTGGGACAAATTTGTAATTCTTTTGGTAAAAGCTGTGGTGACATGTTTTACATTGTTCTTTTTTTGCAGATGTATTAAAATTGAGAAAAAATGTCCTTGTGGCAGTAAATTTCCGGAACCCAAACACTTCAACATATTGATAAGGGACCTGGTTGGAAATCTTACTTGCGACGGACAGTCTTCAGGGTTTGTAACATATTTTTATGCAATGATATTTACCAGTTTGTTGTTTTAGACATGTTGTTTATTTGCTACTTTTATTTTGCCTAGATCAAATGATTCAACGTCAAGTAATGCTAACCCAGAAGGGTCTGAAGATATAGCTATTGCTACCACAGCCTGGAAATTGTCTGCCATAAATGATCACCGGGATTCTTCTAAAGAACCGACTGATGGCAACGCCCAATGTATTGAGATGGTGTCCAGCGTCACAGACAACAGCTCTGCTGCATTCAACTTTAGTGGGCCTGCCGTGTCCGCTAATGAAGCCCAAAATCACTCGGGTGAGTATTTTTTTTAAATTCATGCGAATGTTTGCACTCTAAGCAAATTTACTTTGCTCACATTTTTACTCTTCTATGTATCGATATATTTCTATATATGTTATGTTAACTAAGCACAATACTCATGCTAGAGCGAATGTCTTTTTTGTGGTTTTTCGTGTATTAACGTTTCGAGTGATATTTTTTGGCATTCTATATTCTTACAGTAAGCACGTTTGCTGAGCGATTTCTTTATCTATTTTTCGCACTTTTCCTAATAACCTAACTCCTAACTTTTTCTAAACGCTTAATCAAATTCAGAAACGGATGAGAAAACAAATGCAATAAAATCAGCTTTAATTCTATAAACCGAGAGTTATTTTTTTGCAAATAGTTCCTTTGAGCCTCTATATCACTAGAGTTTTACAAGGTGTTGTAAGCGCCAATGTTGTAAAAAATAAAACCGTAGGTACATTAAACGACTGAAAAAAACTAAAAATATTTTTACTTACAAAAAAGCTTTTTATACTTTATACAGTCATATATTGTACCTAGGTATCTAAAACTCCTCGTTAGTCTGATAAATACTGTGCAGAAAACCGCATCAAAATCCGTTCAGCCAAACGGGAGCTAATCGTGCGCAAACATACGTTCAGGTCAAACTGAGAACCTTTTTTCATGTCGATTTAAACCTCGAGCTTAATCAATTGAATCATTACTTCAAGTAGTAGTTTATTTGTTTATTATGTATCTGTGTAAAAAGTCCTATCAAGATTGTTTTCATTTCGAAGTGGCTACTGGAATGGAGTATAGTAGTAAGCGCCAGCGCGATGTTAACAGGATAGGGTGTTCCCCACAGAAATGTTACTTATTGTTAAGATTTCTATAGCGCTCCCCCACCGGGCACTTGCGTAACCTCATATAACAGGCTTTAGTTAAGGGATTACTTCTTGCGTCTTTCGTTACCTATTTATCTTTACAGGTATTAGCTGAATCGAGCTAGTAATCATTTTACTGCAACCAGTTGAAATAAGTCTCATTCGATGTTCTTATGATATTTGTTAGAATAATATTAGATATTTCTAGGTAACTTAAAAAAAAACAAAGTAAAGACTCGTCATTGTGGAAACTGGCCGACAATGTGTTTTTGAAAACCGGATGAAAAAGTTAGACAACGACACTGTTCCTGTTTCAAAACATTAATTTCTTATCAGAAAGGGTGATTCTTTTGCAAACTTTTTACAAAAGAGGAAAAACGTGTATCAAGCGCTTTTGAAGGGAGTCACTCGAGGGGAGCAGGTTATGTAATGGCAATTGTAGGTTTTGATTCCCTAAATGCACAATCCTTACTAATATTATAAATCGGAAAGTGAGTTTGTTTGTTTGTTTGTTTGTTTGTTTGTTTGTTTGTTTGTTTGTTCCGCTTTCACGCCGTAACTACTGAACCGATTGCTTTGAAATTTTGCAGACGTAAAGTTAGAAGTCCGGATTAAATAATAGGGTACTTTTTATCCCGAAAAAAATAGATATTCCCGAGGGAAAACAAAAATATTGTTTGCTTGATGGATGGATTGTAGATGGCGCTGTGTGTCGAACCGAATTCCACGCGGGCGAAGCCGCGGGCGGAAAGCTAGTAAATTAATATTTCAACGTGACGAGTTCTTTGTCAACTTTTTTTTATTCATTTCATTTTGTATGTCTCGCATTTTTTTCCGAATCTGTGAAATTGGATTTCGTATCGCACCCACGAAACACAATTTTGGTAAAAATGAAAAATGATGCATCTGCAATGCGATATTCATTTCTTAGAATAGAATCAATTCCTACTTCTTCTTCTTATCGAGTGAGCTGCAGGTTTAATCACCTAACAAGCCCTAGTGTCAGAGTTTTCTCAAATCCGCCTGACGGCCTCTGACGTGGATTTATATGCGACTGCTACTGAGTAGCATTCGGGGACGCCGGCTTTACGTGCCCTCCCAGACACGGGGGTGTAACACCGCCAACTTCCAAACTCCAGGCTGCTTTGTGAAAGTTTCTAAAACCCACAAAGCGATTTCGGCCTGGCCCGGGAATCGAACCCGAGACCTGTGATCGGCAGTCGCGGTGTGCGACCACTAGACCAACGAGGCAGTCCCCGAATGCTACTACAAACAACCTACTCGAATATGTAAAATTTTACCAAAGCTTGAAAATCTGTCTGTATATTAAACTTGTAGTTCATATATTTAAATTCGTACAACTGAAATTAACATGAGTCATACAAAACGTTTTGGTGTTCACAAAATTCATCTCGGAACAAAAATTTACAACTGGTCAAATATTTAGGGTTTTCTTGTACCTCCCTTATGTAAATCTTGGCTTGGTTCCTCATTCTCTCGCTATGTCTATGTAACGTACAGATTAAAATAAGTCGCCAAATGTCACAGCTTTAATATCCAAATAGATAGCACTGTTAATTTAATAGAAATTATAGCGTCTTCCCAAAGCAGGATAACATCAGCAAAATTATTGCTAATCACTAATAAACATTTAACCAATATACAAACCAACATACTATTTCATATTATTACTGACATCTGTAGAACTTTCCTACAATATAGGTATGTATTTATTACACGTTTACCAAAAACTGTTACATTTATTTTCAATAAATCATCAATAATATGGCTATGTAACGTATGACTTTTAAATTTAGTTAGAACTATAATTTCTTTAGAAAAAGTCTTTACCTTCTTGCTATAACAGTTACGTCAACTCGACCGTAACTTTGAAACTATTACATAACCCAATCAATTTATAAATAACCTTGAAATATTCTTCGTTTGTTAACGGTACAGGATCTCTAATAAAAAGTTGTTTTACTGGAAACTAATCTGCCCTTTTCTCAAAAACTATCTTCAAGATGTCCACTTCACGCCGTGGCATTGATTATAATGAAATCAGATATAATGAGGCGTTAGGAGGTGGACCTAGGTACAATGAAAAAGACCCATCGGAATATCAAAATTATGAGAAAATGCTAAACATGTACTTGGTTTGTTTAAAAAAAACTCTGAAATTGCTGTCCAATTTTGCAATTTATTAACCAAGTACTTGTAGGAATCCTTTATAAACGGGATAAATTATGAAAAATAAATTAATATTTAGACGTGTAGCAGCGCCACGTCGGTATCGCGTGGGCGTTTACGACGATAATCGCGCACCGACAAGGCTATTATGTAAATCGGCCATTTGTTTGTTACATTGCTGTTATGTAACAACATTGTCGACGATGCAATGGAGAACGCTGGGTCGCAGGTTACGTTACGCCCGTTATATAGGTCTCAAGTATTCGCTAGGCGGCCGCGATTACTCACTACTTAGCACGAAATGTAAAACACGGATCCAAATGATTCCCTCGCGCTTATCATCTATTGATAAACCCGGTTCTGAATGTATTTTACACAAAACAAAAAGAAAAATATTATTATTTTACCTTCTAATGTCGCGTTTCTTCATTTGTTGATAAAAATCGTCTTATTCACATGGAATAATATTTTTTTTAACCCATTTTTCATTTATTCTTTATCGATTTACTTCGGTCAATACTTAATGTGCTTTTAACTTCCTTTTTGTCAATTTAATTTTTGGGGTTCTGTACCCAAAAATGCTATATTTTAGAATTCGCTGTTCGTCTGTCCGTGTGTCTGTCACCAAGCCGTATCTCATGAATTGTTCCCTTTGAAACGTTTCCAGCTCATGTAACATTATTATATTATGATATTGAGGGGCCTTCCCAACAATTAACGAGATTTTTAGGCGCTTAGAACTCGCAAAATGATTATATAGATAGACGCCTTGGGCTTGACCTAGCACTTTTTCTTTGGTGGGTAATCAACAAATGAAAAATGTGAGATTAGATTTGACTTGCCAGAATAACTTAATAAAATGACTGATCTAATGAAACTGTCTAAGTTACATCTAAGTCTAACCTACTTTTAGATCTCACATTTAAGATAAAAACAATTGTCATAGGTATCCAATAGAATACAGAACTACAGTTTAATTTGCCCTCTTTGAAAACAAACGGATTACTTGCACAATAATTGGGGGAAACATTCGTAAGCGAAACTTTATTTCTTTTGCAAGATCAAACAATTAAGTTGGCGAGGACTGCCGTGAAATAACGTGATGTAATGAGGGTCTGTATAACAAAGTTGGTAATTTTGGCAATGGGACCGCGATCACGTGACTGCAGCGTCTCCAGTCACGTGACCACTGCCCTGGTTGTTACCACCTGGGGACCACAAGGTACGAAATCGCGTGACTGTTAACTTTTCTTCTAATATTAAATCTTCTTGTTGTTAGGCAATGTTCAATGAGGAAGCTGTTCATACTTAAGTTTGCGACATTTTTCAAACTTGTTGAAATAAGCTTAAGCAGACGGTATCAAGTTTGTAAGCAGTTGTTTAGTACATCGACGCATCTTATTATACCGTATGTAAAAAGATTTCAACTATAGTAGGCTTCAGTTTTTAAACGTAATTAAAAATAGATTTCTAGAAATTAGTATCAATGAGGTATGCAATGCAACTTCTAGTACCCTTTCATTAATTTGGAGTTAAAAAATATATTTACATAAGGGCATCAATGATAGTCTGCATGTCACTGTCACATTTGTAGTCATAACGGCGGATGGCCTTTAAGTGACCTCATTAAATCTTGTGCAGGGTAGATCGGTAAAGCCGATGACGTAAGGACGAACCTACTTGACGCGAAGTCGACTTGAGCTTGCCTTCGAGCTGTTCTGGACATGACGCAAGCGCTTGTTACTTTATCAATTATCTTTATTATACTTAACAATAATTATGGACGTAAACTTTTTATACCTTATCTATAAATCTTAAAAGCTTTGCAGCTATCTGTTAAGTTCCTTTAATTTCAGTCATAAATAAAAAAAATAACTTATACGTAATCTTATTGAAGTTCTTTATGATGCAAGAAAGTAGTCAACAACCTTTGGATTTTTCTTGTTGTTAAAATTAACATATATCTGTAATTGTAGGTTTATATTTTAACCAAAATAACCAGTTGTGAATTGAAGTTCCCACTTAAGTGACAGGGAAATTGCTGAATACCTACAATATCTGAACAATAGATTTTGAATTTCAATAATTTATAAAACTAGTCTAATTTTGTAGGAATCAGTGCGTTACTTGACTGAACACACGCGTACAAAAACACTAATGTGTTGCAATTACTAGGACACATCGTTTACTAGTGCAATCATAACTTAATTCGACGTTAACTTTCCAATTTGCGCAAGGTGACAAGATATCGATAGTTTGTTTATATTGAATTCCAATTACAATAAATAATTTTAAATGTTATCACAGCTTGGATAATAAGTGGAAAGTTTTTCAACATAGTACTTAGACGCATTTGGTTACTTAATGCCTCGTAACTCTTCCTGAAGCTATTACTGATAATTCCTATTATATAATTTGTAAAATAAATAAAATACGTAACAATTGGCTGCGTAATATAGGATTGATCATGAAAGACTTAGGTCGTTGTCAACTGAGGCAGCGGCGAACTTGAATGATTTCATTGTGAACAACAAGATTTCTGCAATGCATGCGCCGTTAGCGATTTTTATGTAAATCATTTAAATATTTAATGCTTACGTTAATTTAATTGTCAAAATATCTCCTGTACCACTTAACATTTGACATTTCTTCATTAAGAAAGATTTATGCTTTAAATATAATTAAAAAAAATAAACTAATATAAAACCGTTCGTTACAATTTTTCTGCCATTATAAATAATTTGTTTGAACTCAATATCATATCTCCACGATTGATACGTACCAAAATCACAACAACCGGTTTGGCAATAAAGCGTTGCTACTATTTCACATAACTGTCACCGGTTGCATTGGTCGCGACCTTGGCTTGCTTTTCAGAAGTGGAGCCGTAGCAATACGCTGTGCGCTCGTAACTCACGCCGGCCTTACGTAATGTAACACAAACTCTGACTCCATTGCTGGTTATATAACAGCGTATTATGTAGCCGTGTGGACAAAATGTCACAAGACGTATGGGGCTTCTTTGTTAAGTTCGGTTCTGTAAGCAGCGTTGTTTTGAAACATTTATCTTAACGCAGTTTGCTGAATGGATGTGTTGCACTGTTATTTTTGCGGCGAAAATTATGTGATATTGTTATTCATAAAATATTCGTCATTGTTTGTCATACACATGTCGTTATAATTGTAGTTTGATTATCTTTTACAGCAGGTTCGAGTGCGTCACGCAGCCGACTTGCACTGAAACGTCGCGCGCGTAACAGCACTTTCAAACGGCCAACTCCCATGTCGTCTCGGGTAAACAATATGTATTATTAAGAAAATAGTTATATAACTTGTTTATAGCACTGTATGCACTTAATTTCCACTAACTGATAAGTTCGTTTCGTCATCTATATGATACCAAATCAAATAACACAAAGCTAGTTATTGGAACGATATGTTTGAAGAACATTGAACGATCTCGGGTTATTGAACTGTACGGCTAGTTTACAAAAATAAAGATATTGTGTGCTAAGTAAATTTATATCATGATAATTAATTATCTCAGCTAAGCATAATAATTGTGTATAAGTGGAGTGGAATGATATAGTTGTAAGATGGGCTGTTTCTATAGTGTATGTGTTGTGTTTATCCAGGCGCGGTACAATCACGCGGTGGAACTGCTGCGGGTCGGCAAACACTTCGACGCTGCGCCTCACCTCGCCCTGGTGGCCACCTCCGGTCAAACAGATTTCCGCCAAGCGCGCAAATTATTAATTCAGGTATGTTACCTGACCTGTGTTACCTCGGCTTAGTGATAGCCCTAGACAAAATAACTGGAACATTTTATACTCATCCACATTTTTTCAAAGAAGATGGAATAAGAGTCTTCCCTACATTTATCGACGCGGAATGATTGCCGTGAATTTTAGTAAAAAAAATATGAAATCAATGAGTAGTAACAAAACAGCAACAAAGACTATAATCTAGGTTTTCCTGTACCTATTTCCCGTGGAGTGGGAGTTATTTAGGTTAAAAGTAAACAATTATAGTATCCTGTAATTGGTAAGATTTATAAAAAATAAATAACTGTCACTGAAGTACCTAAATATGAAGGTTAAAGATCATCAAAATAGGCATTTTTATTTTGCCCAGAACTTTTGAACGGGGCCGTACGGGGACAAGGTGCTTGGCCATATGCCTTCACTAATGTCTGAAAAACAACCCCTGAAAGTTTCATCTTGACCAAATAGAACCGAAAGCTTTTATGAAGAAAAAAAGTTCCATTTCCATACATTGAAAATGAACAAACCCGTTTATTATCGTGTATAAATTTCTTTAAGTGTCAAGATCCATTAATTAACGCATGCTTTGATGTCCCCAACAATCCTACATACTCAAAATCTACCAAAAACAAACTTAATTGGTTTTGGTAGATTTTGGGTCCCTACGAAAGTCGAGCGAATTTTATCGGCCACCGTGCGGCGTCGCGACGCGTCGTCTGAGCCGAGCTGATGCGAATGGTGTTAGTAACACCCTTATTACGTAGGCGTAAAGGCTTTTTTTATCGGTGTTAGCCGATTCCGCGTTGAAAAATGTAGGGAGACTAATGCTAGATAATAATGTTATCTACAAATAAGTCATATTTATCAACAATACAAATATCGCTATACAGATGCCATGCTCCTGTTATTTGTTGCTATTTGTTGTATTATAAAAGGTATTCAAATTAAAAAAGAACTCTAAGCACAGTTGAATGAGGTATTCCTCGAAGCAGATTTTGAGGTAGATTTTGTGCAAAAACATGTAAATTCCTGTCTCTCAGTCAGTTAACTTATAATTTTATTTTTGTACGACTCTCAAATACCACCACTTAAATAGTAAGAAAAGTGATTTAAATTTTCTCAAGTTGTTAATAATAAATGCGTTTGTAAATAAACATCACCATCATGAAATACCGATTCATTGTTTGGTTTCCTACAACTGACTAGTTCCTTGACATTCAAAGTCAACACTTAGTGGAGTTACTGGGGCGTTAAAAACGGCAAAACCTCGGATCTCTCAGCAACTTTATAGAATTCAATGATTTTTGCGGCAATATGTTGTGAATAACATAAATAATAATGTCTACCTATTTAAAAGCTGTGCACTTAATTTTTAACACGCTTTTATTAGGTCTGTACCTGTATGTAACTAACTAACATGTAATCAAATTTAAGATCACTAATTTCACCATCTTCCAAGGATCGTAGCATCATGAAAATTGGCAGTTGTATGTAGTTCGGATGACAATACAATAATATGGTACTGTCGAACTGATCTCATGATGGAGCCGAAACGTATGAACTGGAACTTCATGATAGAACATCGTATCATATCCGTGTTTGGACTTTTTTGAAAGGTCGTGTAATGAACTTTCACCACGATAAGGTTTCAAGGTCTGATGAGGAAGCCGATTTTTGGCTTTTACGTGCACTTGTTAAATTGTGTTTTTCTATCCAGCTGTGTGTGTCAGCTGGTCTACCCTCTCTAGTAATGAGTCATATATTATTCGAAAGGTTTTTTCAAATGCAGCATTTCGTACTAACATACTACTCACAAATAGTTAGTACTTTAGATGCTAAAGCACTAGAAGTTAAAGCATATAATCGAAACATGTTTTACAGTTAATGTACTCCACCTCTTATCATAAGTCATATATCAATCAAAAGGTCTTTAAAACGCTACATTTACACGCCACTTACCATTTTTTTAATATTTTAAAAGATTTGACTTAACTAAGGTGTATTGCCGTTACTTAATAGGGATTGAAGGAACGATATCTTCCCTCTAGTAATGAATCATATACCAATCAAAAGGTATTTTTAAGAGTTGCATCTCGTCTCAATGTACCACTCACTAATTCTTAGTATTTTAGCAGATATAGCTTAACGAAAGGTAATCGATGATACTTTGAAAGGTTTTGTAAGGAATAATATCCCCCCTCTATTAATGGGCCAAATATTAATCGTTAGGCCTATGTTAGCGCTACATTTCGTCTTAACATACCCCTTATCAATTCTTAGTATTTTAGAAGATGTAGCTTAACTACGGCGTAGTGTCGATACTTTATGTGGATTTAAGGAATGATAGAATTGATTCTAGCAATGAGTCATATACCAATTAAAAGGTTTTTTAAGCCCCTCATTTCGTCTTAACACTCTACTTACCAAGACTTAATATTTGAGAAGATGTGGCTTAGCAAAAGTGTGTTGCCGATACTTAATATGGATTTAACTGTGCCCCGGGATAGTTTTAGGAAATATATTTCACGATCAGTAGGTGCTAATGCCATCAACGCTAGTACCTAGCCCGAAAATAATCGTAGTACGTTGCAACTGCCGTTTCTCACTTCCCGTCCGGATAACTGCTCAAGGTCCCCTGGACTCTTCAAATTGAATGAAACGTTGGAAAGATATTCGTCTTTCTCTATTTAAGTAAGATTTGACGTAAAACTAAAATAAAAAAAAAACAATATTAATTTTTCATATTTTTTTGTTTAAATAATCAAAAAAATAATTGCACAATATAATATTTGGTAGAAGATACGTTTTAGAGTATAGAGAACAAGATCCCGTTGGTTTTATGTAGATTGATTCAGTTACCTAGAGATCCGAGGTTAAAACCCCCAGTAACTCCACTAACTGAAACCAATGGAGCGGTGTCAATTGATGTTAATCACTCGAACTCGAAATGTCTTTGAACGGCTAATTGTATACAACAATGGTTTTTGCTTTGTTGTTTACTTGTACGAAACGAATTAACAATACTATAACAAATTAATAGCACCCAGGTCTCCTTGGCGGCTAAGACAAAATAGTTCCAACTTTTAACTTTGCTGTGTTACGAAAACCGAAATGCTTGCAATTTTGAGCCTTCCAGTGAACTGCTGAGTTACTCAACATGGAACGGTTCAACATAGGCTATGATGAAAGCGGCCTCATTCAGAAACTACGTCAATAATGAAGTACACCTATTAAGATAACTACAATTGAACTGACATAACGCCTGTAGATAGAACTTGAAGATTTTCAATTAGAACATCCCTCAGATTAATGAAAGACAGTAAATGAAGAGTAATTTAGCAGAAATCAACAACTGTATTGCCATCACGCAAACAAAAACTCGTATTTGAAGAAACAAGATGACAAAGTTTTTTTTCATGCCAATTTCAAGCCGCGTTGTAGCCCTCTTTGACAAATGAGTTTCAAAGGGAATGTAAATTTTAAAAGTGCCTTTCTTATTTGGTAGGATGGTAGAGGTCTTGAGGTCGTCTTGGGTCGTAATGACGTTTTATATGGGAGGTCACGGTATTTTGTCATCAACGTTTCTTCTATGGTCTTTCATAATTCTGAGTAACCTTATTCAATGATAAATCATGAATGAGGGTCAATGTCAATTTCACCTTCTGTATGTTACCCATTCCCGAAAAATGATATTAAAAACATGATGGTTTGTTTGCTTATGACGTCACTCAAGATGGTCGACTGTTGACATGGTGTAACAACCTTTCTTCAATGACTCAATTTACATGAAACGATATTGTCTTACGAACTGACTAATGTGAGCGTCACTCGTTACTAAAACTCATCAATTTCAAGTAACATATAAGTTGTTACTTATTTTTAACTTAATTATGTTGTCTAATGCAGTTCGGATGACTCACTATAGTTTGGGTATATCTAACTTCTCCTATGATTGACCTAAGGGCTAACACATGCAATTGTTAACTATTTTATATTTTTTATTGCAGGTACTCACTCTGTTGAGCCGGAAACGTGACCCTAAAATGCTGGCGGTGGAGTTGAATGTTGTTATACGTCGTTTGTCTTCGACGTCGTGGCTGAAACAGGCTGATATGGAGTGCATACTGTGCTGCGACTACTTCGCCAACCCAGTCACCACGCCTTGCGGTCACATGTTCTGCAGATCGTGTCTCGAGCGTACTATGGACTATAAGAGACGATGCCCTCTGTGTCTACACTCTCTAAAAAGATTTAATCTCTCACATGTAAGTAACAAAAAATGTTTTCTCATTGAAGTACTTGGTATTAGATTACTCATCGGCCTAGCCTTTGCTTAACTATGTTGGGTTTGGCTTCCAATCAGTCGGATGCAGCTGAGAACCAGTTTTTTACATGGAGCGACTGCCTGTCTGACCTCCACAGCCCAGTTACCCATTCAACCTGATACCCATTGGCAAGACTGGTTGTCAGACTTTTTGGCTTACGATTACCCGTAATGACTGCTAAAGATCGTCAAATGGCAGCCGGAACCCACCAGTTTATTGTGTATTCCGAAACACGGAAGAACTCGTCATGACTGTGGTCACCCATCCACGGACCGAGTGCGCCAAGTGTTGCTTAACCTTATGATCGACCGATCCCCGCGGCATTGACTTCGCCACGAGCTCTTCATAAATAATAAATAGCCTTCTATAAAACAATAAATAACGTTGATTATTTGAAGATTTGAAAGTACAAAGTTGGTTTTATAACATTTACCCAATGGCTATTAGCTATTATAACACGATTTAGCAGTTTCCCAATCAAGTGTCGGTAAGCGACCCGTGCGCATGTTTCACAATTTAATTGGCAGTCCATGGCTGGGCGTTCTAAACATGGGCATTGTAGTTTCTAAGTATTGTGTGTGTAAAAATTCACACTATGTGGAGTGAGCTCACGCGCATTATAAAATGCTATTGTTTACGTAGGACGTAATAAGCAGGTTACAAGCTAAGTGTTCGATCATAATCATTACTAAACTAACGTTATTGCGTGCGTATGTGATATCCTTACTTGTTACATTTTCCTAAACTAGATGGGAAAAGTTAGTTAGACTAACGGCCCAGTTAGCCAGCGGACAGTGTAGATCATAATTTTATGTGCTACGAGTGTCGTAGCTTCAGCTAGATGCGTCCAATTTTTGTTATTTATATGTATTCCGTAACATTCCGAGCAATAAGTTATTATTTAAAGAAAGCTCGTAGGTCAACCTAGGAGCTCGTGTTGCTATCATTTTTCCGTAGATTGCTTTAAAAACTAAATATTTTCGTACTTTAAATAGTCCGGTTCCTTCTATTGTAATCAGTTACAGTGAAAAACCGGAAACCTAGTCAGAGAGTTATGAAAACAATCATATCCTGTATTGGTACAACTGAAACCTAAATAGCAGCTAAAATAGTTACCTATGTAACTTCTAACGTTTCAGGTTTTTGTTTCATCTCTTACGCATGAACTGCCAGATCTGTCTTTCGTGTCTCAACTATTGGTCACAATGTGCTCCAAAATTATTTTATGACTGGAATCACGTCCAATCATGTAATTTTTGTATCTTGCTACAAAATCTTGACCGTAATTATTTTTTTACCTATCGTGACAGTTTGGCAAATTGGTATCACCTTATAGGAAACGTTTTTTTTGTAACAGTTCAAATGCAACAGTTAATATATTGTCGATTTTCTACTTATTTATAGATTTCAAATACAACTTTTGTGGAAGGAGCACTGAAAAGTATTAATGCTATTCCCTCATCGCCGTTTCCGGAAACAGAACTCATTCCTATTATTGTGTGCACAGTCGGATATCCATCGTAAGTATACGAGCAACTTGTTGTAATTATTCGCAAAATGCAGCTAATTCTAACATGTAAATCTAACATGTATTTGATTGTTATATTTGTACGATAAAACGACATAACTGATTGAGTATTGATCGATAGAGATCCTAGACACGTTAAATTTAGTCCAAATACGCGGAGTAGCACGCTTAGAACGCTAGTACTTAATGAGTTTGCTTAAAGGTTCTTTAACCTGACAAACAGGCAGGAAGTGTAGCCGATTAAAAAAAATATATATTTACTGCTAAACTTATTCATCTGTCTTTTTGGAATCATTTTCACATTACAACTATTTAAATATACTTTAGTATCGTTCTTAACAATACATGTAAGTTTTTAAATATGACAGGATTTGTTGTGTGTGCAGAATTTCATGTCCGCTGTTAATATTCGACGCTCGATACTGTCGGATGGTCCGTCGTGTGCTTCAGACGGGCACTCGGAAATTCGGCATTGTGGCTACCGACACATCAAAGGACTACGTCGACTACGGCACGGTCAGTATATGTGAAATGATTGAAGTAACTACACTAATATATAGATGGGTGTTTAAAATTGTTAGCTTGAATAAAATATAAGTGTCAAGTTAAAAAAAAAATAACTTAAAAATTCTATTGGAAACCCTACAAAATTCAACAATGATGACGTAGATTTGTAATCATGATCGATCTCAATAAAACAATTTTGTAACATTTTTTTATCTGATAATATTTATATGCAAGAAGTAAATCAATAAATTTTAATAATGTGAGTTGCTTAATATTTTGCAGGTATTGGAAGTGCGTGACTGCATTCAGTTGGCGGATGGCTCGTCCATTCTCTCCACCATAGGCTTGTCCCGGTTCAAAGTTGTTGAGAGGTGTATTAGAGATGGGTGAGCATTTTTTTGTGTTTTATCTATACTAGAAAACGTTTTATTTATAAGGCTGAAGAGTTTGTTTGGTTGGTTGAACGCGATAAATTCAGGAACTACGGTCCGATTTGAAAAAATCTTTCAGTGTTAGATAGCCGTTTTATCGAGGAAGGCTATAGGCTTTTTATCCGGGTGCGCGGAGTAGTTCCCACGGGACCCGGGTGATATCGCTGGCGGAAACTAGTTGCGTTATAAAGTGGTTGTATAAACAATTAACTGCAATGAATAAGATAAACTAATCCACAGTTTTAAATTGATCAATTTCGCCATTGTTTTTCGTGGAAAATGTATTATTTGCATTTTTTTTTTACAGTTATGAAGTAGCCCGCGTTCTGCCCATTGTTGATGAGGTTCCTGTAGAAACCATGGAGATGTGGGATATGAAAGTGTTGGGACATCAAATTATCACGAAAGCGCTAGTATGGTTGAGTCGCTTACCAGAGAGCAAGATTGAGGCCATGGAAAACGCGTTTGGAAGTATGCCGCTGGACGAAGATGAGGACGAATGGTGGAACAGCACGGACGGACCTGCGTGGCTGTGGTGGCTCGTAGCTGTCTTACCATTACGGACGCAAATAAAGGTAGATATACCTGTTAATATGATATTGTCAAGATAGGTTTAACTAGCCGAGAATAATCCGGAGTATATCCTCAGTACTGACTGCCCCAAACAACGCGAGCCGCTAACAAACTCTAATATGTAGTGTGTTCACGTTACTTAGTTGCTATTCCCGTTATTAACGACCTATAAAAATGCCTTAAGTGGTCATAATCGACGCTCTCGCATATCGCTATCGAAATTATCTTACGATACCTTTGAAATGTATGGAGTTTTAATATTAATATTATTATTGTTTTGTATCACCCATCAGCTACTTATCCTGTCGACGGACTCGCTTCTCAAGAGGATGAGGGCAGTGTGTTGCACGCTGGAGGCGTTGGATCTACATGCAACCGCGTGAACGTCTGCGAGCCTCACCCCGCCTGCCACACCCTGTAAGCCCGGCCAAAATACTTCCTAACGTTTTCTACTAACAAAATAACAATATTTTTCGAAATAGTTCTACCTAACATCAATATACTACTTAGTGCTATAGTTATACAACAAGATGCCGCCGATATTGAATAGTTTATAACAGTTTTTGATAACATTTTACTGGTTCACATTCTTTATGATTGAAAACAGGGTATATCATAGTTCCCTATAGTTCCGTTCCTGCGTTTAACTGTCGTAGTTGTAGTGATTTTAGAATTAGCCTTTTCACTCAAAAATAAAACAAACCTAATCAATTTTGTTAAAAGATGCTAAATAACTATCGGTAAGGTAATGGTATTAGCTATTTTAAAACCAATCTCGAACCGTAGGAGGCGACTGAACCTCAAATATTATTCATTGCAGGGTCAGTAATGTGATTTAAACCATGTAGCGTAACCTTCCTCAGATATCTAGATACATTCTATTCTTAAATTACTAAATTTATTAGAAGTGAACCTTTCTATTACAAATTTTCTAGAATATTTGGCAACATAGAAAAGTAGCTTTAAATATATACCTAAGTAAGTGGTGTGTTGTGACATTAGATTATAATACATTCCATATTTTTGTTTTGCTTAAAGTTTCCATGATTTATTTGTTTCTACGAATGAATTTTTGCAGTGATGATATATACAATTTAGTGCAAAACTTTGTAGGATATTTATAATTATAGATATCCGAAATTGTCTTGAACCATTTCATAAAATCTCACACTATTTAATTGTTGTATTTAACTTGGTGCACAATTCAGTGATTCGTAAAATGTGGGTTAAGGCGGGTTACGGAGAGAGTAACCATCAATATAGAGTGTAACAAAGTACGCACTGTAAGCACAAGTGAGAACATGCACAATCAAATAAAATAATAACGCAAAATAAAATAAAATTGGATTAGGATTGTGCATGTTGTCACTTGTGCACTTTAAAGGTTGCACAGACGACAGCAGGTCAACGTATACGAATCTGTTAAATTTTACCAATCAAACATTAACCTACCCTCATTGCGATAAGGTTGAAAATCGATTGCAGAAATTTGTCAGATTGTGCTAACTTGATGTGCTGTAACTGAGTCGGTTCTAGGATACGATATGCTTTTATCGTGACTTGAAAAGTTGTTCACATTTTTACTCGAATTCAAAAAACGAGGTTCTCACATCTTGAGTTTGACCTGTATGTTTGTGCGCGATTATCTCACGTTTGGCTGAACTGATTTTGATGCGGTTTTCAGCATAGTATTTGTCAGACTTAGGAGAATATTTTAGGTACACACGCCAGCACATCCTACCTCGGTCTGTCACATTCTTCAATAGATTTTCAACCTTATCACAATATCTTCATCATCATCTTCCTACCCTTACCCCAATTTATTTGGGGTCAGTGCAGCATGTTTTCTTCTTCAATTCTATTTGCCGTAATCTCACAGGTAACATTCTTCCTAGCCATATCGACCTTTACGCAATCCATCCACCGTTTCTTTGGTCCTCCCCTTCCGCAACATCCATCTACATCAACCTTATCACAATAGTGGAAGGTTAATGTTTGAGTGGTAAAATTTGTCTTGTATTGAGATTCAGGTAGGCTGACCTGCTGTCGTCTGTACATCGCAGTCGGTTTTATTTTTATGACAAAAAGTTTTTTTTATACAATTGTTGTGACAAAAACGTTTACTCCTGTTTTTAATACTAATTTGTTATTAAGGTGAATGCGTCGGTCTGTTTATGCCCATTGTACCGCTATATGGTGTTGAATTCCTAGATTCTTAGGATTTCTTTTTTCGATTTTTGTATAAATTGATCATTAAATACATCATCATTAAATCGCTTAAAGGCAGATTTTGTTTTGCTAAATTATTCGGAATTGTATGGATTTTAGGGCAATCAAATAAACTAATTCAATAAAGTGTAACGCCCGAGACACACAAATGTTACAAGTACAACTTAATGATGGTGGATTTACACAAAAATCTAAAAAAGCCAGGAATATTGAATTCAACGTCATCCAGCGGGACAATGGCCATCAACAGACCGTCACATTAACCTTAATTTTGATTTTTAATATATTATTAGTCTATTGTGCGTAAAATTGAGTTAAAGATTCATCCGAGGATATATATCGCTACAAATGGAGTGGTTTCAAGAGCAATTAGAATTCTTTTCTAACCAAAACAACCACTACGTTACTTTAATGTTAATTCTGACTATGGAAATTTTGTTGCAACACGCATGGGGTAACAGGTATAGCTATGGTCTGTTCGCGATAGGAATAGAAAGAAGTTTAATAAGGTTCTTTTAGGCGTCCACTTTAAAATAAAATTACAACAAAAATGATT
>NWSH02000323.1:11403736-11424064 GCA_002382865.2 Heliothis virescens | reverse complement strand
GGCTTTCATTTAATATTGTTTTTTTATAATATTCTGTCGATGTCTAAAATGTAAAAGAAGCAAAAGGTTTTGACGTATTTCTACCAAAACTAAAATCTTACTGTATTCTGTATTCCCTTCATAAACTATTGCAGTACGTGAATTTTTCATTTTGGGAGGTTTTGTCAAATATGATCTGCCAAATTGTGTAAGTACGCCTTTTCTCGTTATAAATGAATTTTCGTGATTTTGTTGTTTATTGTGACTGTTATTATGGCCCGAATTAATAAATCGTTTAAATTAGAGGAAGTGAAGCGGTAACTTCCTCAAGCACTAACATATAATATGATGACAGAGAAATGGCAATCTTGCATTGCTAATACGATTTAAGAAGAGGAAATGTTTTGCCAACTTGATGGTATAATAGATAATGTCGTTGAAAGGTTCATTTTTCACGTAAGTGGAACTTCATCATCATCATCAACAGAGGACGATGACTGACAAAATAAAATTAGTCACAAGTCATCTCCATTGTATTGTTAACTTGAGATTATCTGCCTGTCCTTATCCAAACTACGTTAGGGTCGGCTTCCAGTCTAACCGGATGCAGCTGAGAATCATTGCTACACATGAAGCGACTGCCTATCTGACCTCCACAACCCAGTTAACTGGGGCAATTCGATACCCCTTGGTAAGACTGGTTGTCAGACTTTCTGGCTTCTGACTACCCGTAACGACTGTCAAAGATGGTTGCATGCCGAGACCTATCAATTTATCGTGCCATCTGTACAGAAGCACAGAAGACCTCGATATGACATAAAAAATCGTTGCATTTGTGACTGGGCACGCTTCAAAGCAATTTTCACCGAATGGAAACATTATAATTGTTTTATTTTAAATAGGTTTAACCATTTTTCTTTTTTTAGCATCTTGAATAATAGGTATAGGTATGAAGGGTTGTGCCCTCCAACATGGGTACATATAAAATTATTTTTTTACTTCATGAATTAATTTATTAATTTTGTATAGAATCTGTTCTTCAAACCATACAGACAGGCTTGCATTGCTGGGGAGTTTGTTCCACCATTTCTTCTTCTCTACCCTATCTTATTTTTCTCTACTACATCTAGAAAATAATTTTACAGTTTGGTGGTGTATTTGTATTAATCATTTGGCATTCTAAATTATTAAAGTTGGTTTGTTGGTTGAAAAACAATGATGTCTTGCCATTGTGATAATATTGATAAAGTTGTTTTATTTCGTTTTTANTTCTGACTACCCGTAACGACTGTCAAAGATGGTTGCATGCCGAGACCTATCAATTTATCGTGCCATCTGTACAGAAGCACAGAAGACCTCGATATGACATAAAAAATCGTTGCATTTGTGACTGGGCACGCTTCAAAGCAATTTTCACCGAATGGAAACATTATAATTGTTTTATTTTAAATAGGTTTAACCATTTTTCTTTTTTTAGCATCTTGAATAATAGGTATAGGTATGAAGGGTTGTGCCCTCCAACATGGGTACATATAAAATTATTTTTTTACTTCATGAATTAATTTATTAATTTTGTATAGAATCTGTTCTTCAAACCATACAGACAGGCTTGCATTGCTGGGGAGTTTGTTCCACCATTTCTTCTTCTCTACCCTATCTTATTTTTCTCTACTACATCTAGAAAATAATTTTACAGTTTGGTGGTGTATTTGTATTAATCATTTGGCATTCTAAATTATTAAAGTTGGTTTGTTGGTTGAAAAACAATGATGTCTTGCCATTGTGATAATATTGATAAAGTTGTTTTATTTCGTTTTTAGGGTTCCGTACCCAAAGGGTAAAAACGGAACCCTATTACTAAGACTTCGTTGTCTGTCTGTCTGTCTGTCTGTCTGTCTGTCTGTCTGTCTGTCTGTCTGTCTGTCTGTCTGTACGCTGTATCTCATTAACCGTGATAGCTAGAAAGCTGAAATTTTCACAAATGATGTATTTTCGTTGCCGCTATAACAACAAATACTAAAAATTAAAAAAAGTTATATATTAAGGGGGGTCCCCATACAATAAATTATAAAGACAGTGCAATTTGAATACAACGCCATCTGTTACTCAAACGTGGAACTGCTGCTTGGTACGGAACCCTTCGCGCGCGAGTCCAACTCGCACTTGGCCGGTTTTTATTAATAAACTAACTGTTACTAAACACTGTTGTTTCACGCCATTCACCTCGTGACGAGTACCTAGATAGGAAATAATTTACTGTATGCTATACATATTATTTATTAAAATTATTTGAACTTAACTTGAAACAAAAGGTTTCGTACTCCTGCTTCTGCGAGCCTCTTTTTTCTAACGTTATCGTGAACAGAGTATAGTTATACATAAACTAAGTGGTATATTTAGGTAGATAGCTGAAGACTTTAAAAATAAAATACCAAAATTTATAATCAATTAACTGTAGTAGTAATATAAAAGCACAAAAACAAAAAACTAAAATGTGTTGCCGAAAAATGATTGTATTTTGGCTAGTTGTGTAGGTAATAGATACGTTCATTTTTTACATAGAGAATGGTACGGAACCCTCCCTGCGCGAGTCCATCTCGCACTTCGCCTTTTTTTTTGTTTTTACACAGCTATTATATTACTATTTCTGTTGATTGATTATAAATTTTGGTATTTTATTTAGTCTTCAGCTATCTACCTAATTATACCTCTTAGTTTAAGTATAACTAGCTATGCCTATTACCCCATTTAAATTACCTTGTCAAAGTAGAAACTACGCGGAGATGTCATTATGCGAATTTTTCATTTTAAGAAGTTGACATTGTGAGAAGTTGACGTTATGAGAATTTGTCATTTTGAGAAATAGACACTATGAGAATTTGACATTTTAAGAAGTTGAGAAGTGGACATTTTGCGATCGGTTGTCATTTTAAGAAGTTGACATTATGAGATGATACGACGCATGGGACGTCACTATCAAAGCGCTTTACCACAGATTTGTATAACACATCTGCCTGCCATCGGCACAACGGAATGAGATGATATTATCGCTCTATAGTTTACTTATGTATACTTTAAGGTTGCATGTCATTTGTTTGTTTAGTGTCTCGTAAAAATGTTTAATGTCTCTACTATCTTATGCCCTTATTGTTTCTTTGACACAAACCTTTTCTAGATAAAATTCTAGATGGACAGATCATGCCATAAAAAAGTAATCAAAATTGAAAACACTTATATGGCTTGATTGTCACATAGCTTTATCTGGATGGCATTAGAATAATTAGACTGTTATTTTTTTTTGTTAAATTTATTTCTTAGATTTTTATAATATCATCTTTATTACATTCAAATACTATTTTGTTAACAAGTAACGAATTCTATATAAGTTCGCGTATATTCCAAAAGTATTTATGCTTTAGCTGATTTTTGTTGTTGCCTTGCTCATTCCAAAGTTCATTCCATATTCCAGTGGTCTATACTGTACTATGGTAAATAAATTATAGCGTTCGTTTTCTAGTTTATGCTTTTTCATGAAATGTTTTAGTTTTAAGTTAGGTATACTAAATTATGTTTTGTTATTGATGGATGAATTGTAATTTTGTGTTTGATTGATGAATTGTAATTTTGTGTTTGATTTATAGCCTAACCTTCAAAACCACTAAACAGAGAATGGCATGATAAGATCAGTTTGCGCGGTTATTTATAGAATTAGCTACATAGGTTCTCATGAATATATAAATCTACATGTTATAATCTATTTTAGGACAATTTCTCTCTATACCGTTATCAACTACTGAACTACTGACCTGACCCTGGTTTCATACTATCGGCAAGATAATCCGCCCGACATTTGAAGCACGAAACGAGTGACAAAATGACTCTAGTTTGTAACCATCCTTAGTTATTTTGTACTTGTAGTAAGGCCGCCGATACGAATGTCGCTTGCACCAGATGGTTTGGTCATGTGAGCGACATGCAAATCGGTAATTCCTAGATAGTTAAAGTTCATTTCCGTGCATCGGCCTATGACAAGTGTAAATTGATTTAAAAAATTAGACTTTGTTTTTAAATGGTTCATAAGTGGAAGATTTGAGAAAAGATGCTTCTATCGGCCGCGATGCATGAAAATGTTATTGTATCTATATTACGCTAAACGTTGAGACACGAATGTATTTTCTCTAAGCCTGTACATTTTTCCTGAAATATTTTTGTGATCTGCAATCATCGGCAATCTAATTTTATTGTTCTATCAGTTTATTTTGTCATAGAAAACGCAAAGTTCAGATCTCATCGAAATATTTAAAATAAGCGTTAAGTTAAAGTAAGGTTTAAGTTTAATAATAATATTATGTAAGAACCATTTGTTCAGCCATTGTAAGGAGACGAAGCAAATTTGTCCGCGTCATCTGACGTCATAAAACTTTGAATAGCAGTCGTTTCAAGAATAGAGTTTGTTAAATCTTCTTTCAGGCTGTTATATGTATTTGATTTTACTTTTTTACGAGAGAATTATTCGTTAACTAAGCCAGATTCGTCACCACCACAGACATATTGACTAGACTACGTAAGTGTATGTAAGTATTTACACCTATGTAGTCTAGTCAGAAATATGTCTGTGGTCACCACGTGCCCGCTTCAGTACAATATTGCACACAATTATTATACAAAAATACAATATTGTACTGAAGCGTGATCCCAAACAAGTGCTCAGTCTCCTTTTGTACTTAACCACATCATTCCTTTGATTGATGTAAAAAAATGATCTCATTATCATTAGATCATTGTATTATATGGCTAATCTCACAAGTTGATAGTTCGTTAAAATAGTGTAGTGAACAAATTTAATTACGTTCAACAAAGCTGAAGTGATTGCTGTGATTGAAATTAAACTTATGTTTCATGTCTTTAATTAAGTTTGTGATACGATACTTTTTTCCTAATAAACTCTTACAAATAATATTGGTTTTTATTTAAGCACTAGCCCCATAAACGGGTCGTCAAAATTAAAGACCTGGAATTTCTCGAAACATCTCGCGCGTTTTGTTGTTTTCCCGTCCTTGGGGAAACAACGGAAAGATTCGCAAGACAATTCGAGACGTTCCAGATCTTTAGTTTTTAACCGACTTCCCAAAAAGGAGGAGGTTCTCAATTCGACCGTATCTTTTTTTTCTTTTTTTTTATGTATGTTCACCGATTACTCGAAGATGGCTGGACCGATATTCAAAATTCTTTTTTTGTTTGTGTAAGTCAATAGGGCAAGTCCATCAGACTGAACAACTTTTTCTAAGACGTCATTCCTATATATGTTATGGTGTAGCTGGGCTCTTGAGGCGCGTACGCACGTACGAACACGAACATAGCGAACACAAACACCAGACCCGAACATTTGGTTCGTACGTATAGGCGCGTACGCACGTACGAACACGAACATAGCGAACACAAACACCAGACCCGAACATTTGGTTCGTACGTATGGACGGCATATTCGAACACGAACGCAAACATAGTTCGAGTCGAGTTCGCGAACAACAGTCGTGAACCTCTGCCGCGCCCGCACCCCGCCCAGATCTAGGTATACGAACAGTTTTGTTGCGTAACATTTATTAAAGCTCTTCGAACACCGTCCATACAGAACACACTACAAGGATCGCCGCGAACATGTTTGACGAACAGAGTGTTCGATGTTCGATAGTGGTACGCACGTGCGAACCAAGTTGTTGCATATCATGTAACGCAACAAATTTGTTCGTACGTGCGTACGCGGCTTTGGAGATACAGCAGGTGTTCCAGAACTTTGACTTTTAAAGTCAATAGAGTGGGTGCTCATCAGGCTGAACAGCTTTAGCTTAGAAGTCATTCCTATAGCCTTAGAGTGTAAACCGCGTAAGTGTAAAAACCTTAACTTTACGGAAGAAAGAGGTAGGATGTGCTTTGCGAAAAGTATTCATGTTAGCATGTACAATGTAGCAATATTTCACAGCTGCCAGATGCTCAGAATTATAATCATTGTTCTGAGGTCAGCGCCAGCATCCAAATCTCGGCCAAGTTTTAAAAAATAGCAACCCTGTATAAAACCAGCAGCGCCAGCGCTGTCAAGACTTGTCATGACCATTTGACCAGCACTCCAAGGCCTTGGCTGTGTTGGCAGCTGTCAAAATTGAAATGTTTTGTCGCTCGTGATGTCCGTTTACTTTATACTGTAATGGTATTAAAATAGTACACTTATGGGTTTGTAAATAAGTGTCTCGTGTCGGGTACGTTAGTACATTATATACATGCACGTATATTTAATAAAGTCCATGGCTCCCCACCATCCAGCCTGAAATACAAGGTAAGCTTTACTCTGGTAATATAAGTAAGCTGGTTCACACATTTTGATTATAACGACCTCTATTAAACTCGTAATTTACTGTAAAAATAGCCAATATGTTGTTCTGGTGTAAAAGCACAGTCAGCCTCAAATACTACTGAAAAAGATCCCAAAACTGCTGATCAACGGAGCCTCCATACTTTTACACAACACAAACGCTAAAATTATGCGAAATTGTCTTAACATTCTAAAACTCAAAAGGTAACTCAATGAATACCTACTCCATCGACAATAGTAGTTAATAATAACGAATCCATAAGTATTCAGTGAGAACACTAATAAACGGAAAAGTAGTTCAAAACCAGTAAATTCAACATTTTGATGGGTACTGTCCTACACCTAAACTATTGTAAGGTTTAAAAGTAAAATAATGGTGTGATGTGAAGAATGATTATCATTTTGCAGATTTAACCAATGTCTGGATAAAACATGGTATATAATATAATACTAATTTCGCTTGTAATAATGATGTGGCTGCCGTGCCTCAGGGAGGGAGTATGGGCGAAGCCAGGACCAGTGTATGCGAGGGACCGCAAGAATCGAGTATTTCAAATAACTCCAACAGGAAAGTGTTGCGAGAGCCTGTGTCAAAACAAATGCTAATTCATAAATATTGTTTTCGTTTTCTTGTCTTCACTGAAATACAGTTGTGTAAGTAAACATTTACATAAACTTCGTTTATTTTTAGCATTACGTTTAATATGAAAACTAACAATACAGAAGGGAACATTTTTAACAGTCGATCTGTGTGTGACGCTGTGACGTTGCAGTGTAGGTATCACACATAACATTTCACTGAACATTTCAAGAACTGCCTCGATGGTCTAGTAATCGTATAGCTCGACTGCTGTTAATCGCCGTAATTGCCGGGTCAGGCCGAAATCGCTTTGTAGGTTTTAGAAACTTTCACAGAGCTGGACTCTGGTAGTTGATTGATAAGCCCGTGCAACGGAAAGGACGTAAATGTCGGTCCTGCGCCGGGACTCTCTCCGGTCGTGTCGGATTGCCGTCCCATTGGGCTATGAAAGTGAGAGAATAGGGAGTGCACCTGTGTTCGCGCAAATGCTTGTGCATTATCATATGACCTTACCATTATATTATGAGAACAGCCACAGTGTTCTGGCCGACAATCGACTAGGACGCCATTAAAAAGAATTCAAGTGATGCGTTTGCGGGAGCTCCGGAAGTGGTAGCATGTAGTGTCAGGCAGTAAGTGTCTGATACAGTGTCGGCCGACTGCTCTGAGCGTAACTCAACTTCAGCGGAACTCCGCGACACGACGCGTCATTTAATATGTGAGAAGCATGATTTTGATCCATTTTCATGCAAGAAGGTGCGTTTTCATCTCTATTTACTTAGTTTTTTGTACTTTATGTACTCAATTGTTTGTGACTCCTAGACCTGTGTAGACCGGCTCTCAGGGTCAGCCTACAGCAGCCTGCAGCAACACATAGTATGGTCCGAGAAAGTTGCGACATCCATCTAAATCAATGAAGACCTAAGTATGTACCTACTTATCTAATTTGTGACATAGCATATGGAATTTTTCAGAATAAAACCAACGGTTGGGGTTGTACGACATTTAATAATTTGAAACTACTTAAAACACTTCTGATAACAGTAAATATTATGTTGATTAGACAACTTTATAAGTACTTATATGAATTATCTACCTACTTAAACCTTTATCACCGTTCATAGCACCTTTCGAAACCTTTTTTATATTAGCATTCCTTGTAGAGTAGGCCTGTAATAATTCATATACATACTGTTTTAAAATCTAGTTCTAATATGGTCCGACAAGGCGAGCAAGTTGATAAGTTGGATTATATAGCGATGAACTGCAATTTCTAGTAGGTATTTAGGCTGGACTACATAGACTGGAGTCCATGTGTGGTGAATATAGGTAAAATATCCAGTGATCCTCATTCCTTACAAGCCTTGTTGGACCAAGGGAGCAAAATGACTATTGTTTTAAAAGTGGTAACACACACATATATAATATTTTTTTCAAATTGAATATAGGTAAATGTATAACTTTAAATGTCATTTTTTTTTCTTTGACTTCCATCTAAGTAACAAATACACATTCATAATTCAGAAATTTATGTAGACAAGTACGTTGAGCGATTACATCTACAAACTCTGGGTAAGTAACGGCGAAATACTTTGTAATTAAAGTATAGAAGTATACCTATATCTATTGATTTACTTTCTTCTTCTAATAAAACAGACATTGAGTTTAGCAGCGGAATACCTACAAGCAGAATATTTACCTATGTGTGCACTGTAGATCTACCATAATAATTATCAATATGCCGACAAAATGCGACTCACAGGATTACCTACATTGTTTATGGATACTATGTAAACATTTAATATTTAATTAATCATATTCATTAAGTATAACACATGTAGATAATGATAAATATGACATTAAACACATTTATGGCTACTATGCCATTAAATGACATTTTGTAAATTTTCATTTAAGTAAGATATATTATCTATAATTAGGTTTTATTATCAAATATCACTGCACTGTTAAACGTCTTTATTCACCTCCTATCCTCACCTAGGTAGGTACGTCATCATAGTCGCTACCTAAGTAGGTACCAATGTGTGTGGTATACGGATACCTTCATGCTCGTTTCTTCAAAACAGAATCACTATTTTGGATTATACTTCATCGTTTTACCTACTGTGTCAACTTGACACCTCTAGATCATTTTTATCGTATACAGAGCTGATTTTTGAGATGATCATTATCACACAAATTATTATGATAAGACAGTTTTTTCAAGAATACATATTTATCTATATATACATAATATATATGTTTATTTTCTTATTCTTAGATAGAAGTTATTTGATTAATTATTGAAAAATCTGCTCAAAATCTTTATCTTAACGAATAATCTTATTAATATCATTAGACATTTCTGTCGAAAATATTTGATAGGTATTTACAAAAAGATTGTTATCACTACTATGATATTAAAAATGTATAATGCTTATAGCTACCAAATGGTACATACCTCCATCATTTATCTACTACATATAAGTAAGTACCGGTCTCCCTACGAGACTGGTGATGATAGAAACATTGAAAATATATGTTGTTTATAGTCCTACTTTGACATTTATATTATAATATAAAAACCATTAAGAAACTATTCTATAGATAGTTATAGGATTAGGAAAAATCTGTTAAATTTTTCTGTGAAGATAACTATAACTACAAAATATTTTTTTACATTATCTATAAATATTTATCATTCAATATGCATTTCTACGATAGTTAATAAATATATACTTAGTGTTTGTAGAAGAAATATTTTTATTGAAGTAAAGGTACAAGGTACCACCCATTTACCTAAATATTCAAGATTAAAGTATACAATTAAATCCTACACAATAAAATATATTTGACAATACAAGCTAAGCTAAGCATGATAGTATGCACAAAACCGGTGATTATGTTTAAGCTGATCGTTTAGTAACACTGAAATATGTATCAGCTACCAATAGAATGTACTAGATAATAAATTACGACAATAAACACACATTTTTTTTTCAATATTTGTCTACGGCAAATCGCAAGTAATAATACTAAATATGTAACGTGGTAATAATAACCACTACTGAATAAAAAGTCTGCTTCGACACACCAGACCAATTCGCTTGAATATTTAACTATGGTGGTGACCACATAGAAAACTACGAGCACCATTCGTAAAGCCATCTGAAATGTAGTTTTCCGGGCTGCATTCAATCAAGTACTCTGCGCCAGCGTTGAAGTCAGTCACCTTTGTCATCCTTCTGCGAGCTCGGGCTCACCGAGCCGCCCTTGTTCCTGTACAAACAACACAATTGACAATGCCCCGAATATACTTTGGTACACTATTCTATCTAACTAACAGTGTTGTAACGCAGGGATTGAAAGTCTAATTTCTAGTAATTAATTTGGATAATAATAATGCACTAAGTAAAATATTGCTAGTTGCGCACGGTGCTCACTAAGAAACTAAACTAACCTAAGCTAATGTGAACTCTGCCGGGGTTGCGAGTTGTTCGAAACAGTTACCGACCCAAAAAAGGCTCCCGAAGGAACACGGTGGGTTTTAGTCATTCTGATAATTTCCCATCGATAAAAAAAAGCTAAGGTGAACTGATCAAAATGTGCGTTACATTTTGATGCAGTAACTGTCACTGCAGTCGCTCGAGTTGAAAGCGAAAGCACATTGGTGAGTGAGGACTGAAATAAAAAATAAATGCGAGTATAATGATAAAGGTACGAGCCGTTGGTTGTTGGATATGCTGTGAGAGTCAGTTCTCAAATAAGTGTATTAAAATGAAGCATCGTCGTGCGTGCACTCAGTGCGTTGTTAATTTTACCTAGTGATACCTACTGTATCCACAAAAAAGTCCCTGTGTCCATAACATTTTATTTCTAGCAAGTTGTACTTATGTCTCCACTATAAGCCTACTGTGATTTTCACTCGGGATAAAGCCTTGTTATAAAAAAATGTGCAGGAATTTAAACATGAACCCTACGATGCATGGTTACCATCTTTTGATCGTGGTTGTACCCATTCTAATCGTACCTAGACTTAATCAGTAAGTTATCACAGAATAATTATTAGCTAAAGTACGTACTTATATCATGACTATAAATATAGTTTTAAAAGGTCTCGTCGTGCAACTTGGTGCACATTTTCTTTTGACTCTCCTCTGAAGAAGGTTCGTGTTAAAAACTATTCCTTTTATCTCTAAGGTACTTACCTGCGCCTGTTTTATCACTGTAAGCATTGTAATTGTACCTGTATACTTCCTTAGAATGCAATAAAGAATACTCTATGTATATATCTATTAAAAACCAAAAATAAGCATAGACTAGCTGTTCACCTCGGTTCCACCTGCGTCTTGAGGGAACTACAACCGCACCCAGAAAAAAAAACATTGAAATGGGTTCAACAATTTTGACTTCAAAGCGCGACAGACACAATTACTGTTAAATTTGTCATATTATTAAGGATTCTTTAAATAAGTACTATATTACCTACTTGTGCTGCCATCTCAAAAAGTTGGTTTGGAAAGTTCGTTATGTAAGATGAATATATAAAATGGGAAGAAAAAAAATATTTACACTAGAAACTTAAAATCTAAGAGGGCAGGTGTATGCCATTTACAAAGCACCGTGATGGAGTAAGCTGTCTCTAGTGAAGGAACGGCAATGAAGGCAGCTATAGCTACGATCTAAGTTATCTTGCCTTGTAAACGTCATCACCCGCCAGCACCTTATATGTCATCCCTCGCTTTTGGACTGCCAGCTGCCCGGACTGAAGAATGAACTGACAGAACATATAAGCCCTCTGAGATCGTCATTACAAATATTTCTTACAAAATTGCTACTGGTACCCAAAACCAAATGTTAGTCAACTTAAAGTTACATACAATAAAATAAATATTTAAACATGTTCTTGTTACCTTACCTGGTATTTACTTTTTTGGACTTTTTGTCCGCATTTTCCATGCTCGTTCCAGGGGATTCTCCCTTGTCGGCCTGTACAAATAAAGTGGCATTAATTTACAGTTTGCCTTAGTTGGAACATAATTAGGTGCGGATTCCAATGTGACGTAAAATAACTAAATTATCGGAAATAATTTGCTTGTTAAAATTACAACATGCTTGTTATTGTTATTTACAATTTGACTGTTAGGGGGGTTGCAACATGACTGCTAGATATTTTTGGGATACAATATTTCGTTGAAGCAATTTCGCTAGATATGTTAGTCATTCGATGTAACAAAAGTCTCGTGCTCAACATGCTGTTAGGTATAATCGGTATAATTGTCGCATTACAAACATAACAGTTAAAATAAAAAATCATAGGTACAATTAATATCCTGCCTATCCTCTTAACAAAGTATAACATATATTTTAGTGACCAAACATAATACAACTGAAAAAAACAATATAAGGTTACTTAATATTTGTAACCTTAAATGTATATTACATTTGTAAAATACAATATTAAATATATAATTCCTAAATACTATGACAAAATATGTAGTTAATGTGGATAGCTGCCACGTTTATTATATGATGTTCTAGCAGGTTCACCAACTTGGCTTCTTACTGACTATTTTACGTACCTGGGCTGATTTTCTCCACTGAAATGAAACACCCTACCTAAAAGCACACTCAAATATTTACAAACAATAAAGTAATTATGATGCGATTAATTATACCTAAAAGAGGCAGCTATGTATAATGATCCTTATTTATTACATAGGTATTCATGTTTACTGAGTGAAATATGCATAGATGCTGTTGTTTCATCAAACTTACCTATATTACAATGTTAAGTGCATTGTTAGATAATAATATACCTATTATACGAAATAATATCAACTGATATTTTTACAAAATAAAGCTTGCTAGATGTTTGCAGATTTTACTATGATTTTTGTAAGCATATGTAATTTTCTATCCGCATCTAATAATGTCACCAATGTTTTAAACTATGAAAAGGGATTTCTTTAAATATAGTATATACTTATGATACTTATAGTTAATGTGTGTAAAACTACAAAACATTTGGTAATGCTCTAGAGCTCAACGTGCTACATTTGGAGAAGCGTACATAAGTTGCACCTACGTAAATGTTTTAGTTTCACATCACCTTAGATCCTTGACTTGTTGAAGGCACAGCTTCAGCCTGCTGGCTATTCACGTGGCCCATTTTCAATAATGGTGGGTTCTTGAATGAATACGAGAACGCCAGTCCTCGCTTCAATGAAGCTCTACAACACATTACTTGTTGTACATACTTTTTGTCATTCGCTCCGCTTATTTTTCCTTTGTGTTAAAAAATTACAATCAAAAGTGTACTTGATGAACAATTTTTCATTGCTTTCTCTTTGTATTATTAGATTTATAACATAGTATGTTCAACAGTGGTGGCCATAATTTTCAAGAATAATGAGTTCTAGAAGCCTGGTTGGCAAATGTTAAGACCTAATCATGTAGTTGTCAATCATAACGAATCCTGCAATAACATTAACATGAACTTTGAAAATAATATCCATAATTGTCGAAAATTATATTAGAGGGAATATATATGGACAGGCAATCGCTCTATAAAACTGTTCTGAAAATGAATAAAATATAGTTCCTAAGTGAGGAACCGTGAAGTTGAAAGAGTGTCTATGAAGTTTGTTCCCAGTTTTTAGTTCGCAAGAACGTTTAATTGTATTTGAAATAAAACCCTTTACTTAAACTTGATAAGTAATAGCTATGATAAATTAATCACATGGATCGATTTTTTTTTAAGTGAGGTCTTCTTCGCATTTTAGTTTTAGAAGCGACCATAGCTTACTAAGCTGGTAATTTTTACACCTGAACCGAAACAAGTCTTTCCGAGTGCGTTGGCAGTATCGTTTTGATTGACGAACGGAATTTCGTAACGGAATTGAATTTAAAAAAATGAGCCTAAGAATAGCGACAGATAACTTTCAAATATGCCATTGAGCTATGTATTAGACTACTATACAATTAGTAATCAAGATCTATGTTTACATATGTATTTTCCGCGCAAACAAGTATGTAGTTATTTTCAAACATTTTCGATAGTTATAATAATTTCCAATATACTTGTTATTCGTAGTCTAAACAAAGCTTAATTATCACATTTCATTACTAATATTTAGCTATTACATATATACATTTACTTTCTTTTGAAGTAGCCTAGAGAATGAACCGAGCAATGTGTAGGTAAATATGTTGAATGTAATTGGACAAAAGTAGTAAACAGCATTTTACTACTTTAGCACCCATATCAAAATTCTTCAAAAATATTTAGGTATCTGTCATACTATTATACTCATATTAAACAGCTGGATACAGAATGCTCTGGTCATTTTCGAGGTCAGTGGTATAAGAATCCGATGACACACTTAGCAAATTACATCAACGGTCATCGAAATCTTAAAACCAACTAGGTACGGCTAAGGATATTTACAATTATTTATACAAAGTATTTACAATAATTTTATTAGCAAATATTAAGTTTTTTTTTGTGTTAAAAGGTATCTAAATCTGTTTAAAACAGATTTAGGCAGTTACACAGCGTCTAATTTTTATTTTATTTAGTCTTACGTTAACACTGCAATGCCCGTGGTCGGGTGACTACTTTGTTAAGCGTCAAAACTGTTTTGTCTTACTAAATTATTTACAGCATTTATTTCGATGCATATAGTAATCAATCGTTCTTTTTGTGTTAACTTTTTATTCCTTGGTTCGTCGTAATGGAGGAAGCGATTGAGTAACATGGGTGTACAGACGACAGCAGGTCAACGTACCTAAATCTGTCAAATTTTATCAATCGAAAATTAACCTTGGCAGATTGTGGTAACTTGATGTGCAGTCTGTACCAATGGTATGTTCAAAAATGCAACCTTCGCGTGTTGTAGTTTCTTGACCTTAGCTTTAGATTTTGTGAATCTATTAGGAATGAGAACTTTTATGTTCCAAATAGCAAAGTAACCTGGGATCGGGTTTAGTATAATTACAATAGAAGACAAGCGAGGCTTTGCAGTGGACGCGGTGCAGGTATAAGATTGATTCCGCGTTTGTATGGTGACAATAAACGTAGATGACAAGTAAATAAAGAATATTGTTACACTCGTTATTAGTAGTTTTTTCATAAAATTAGTAATGGCATTAAAGCTACCCATGCAATGTTTTATGGTTAAGCATGTCTAATACCAAAATAAATGTTTACCACGACTTTAAACGTTAAGTTTCTCTTTTACTATAATAATAACATGCACAATAAGGCTTTGCACAGGAATAACTTCAAGTTTTTTGAATTTTCAGCTTAGCCCAGTAAAATTAGCAGGAACTAGAACAAAACCTCTGAACTAAAGCTAGTTTGTATCAAGACACTTGTGATAAACCAATTTTTGGTATTTTGCGACGCGACCATGAGATATTTTGAGACTTTTGAAGAAACTTTTAGGCTGTCATGACGAATATATTTACGTTGCATTAATTGTCTTTCATTCTGAGGTTAAGACTACCAATATATTCTGTTATTTTGAGGGTTAAATGCTAATTTTAGTGAGCTGACTCTTCATTGAAGTTTTCTTATTCTCTATAGAGAGTAGCAATTAGCAGTAACTAGGGAATGACATGCTGAAATATTTTATATATAACTATAAAAAATATCTCATAGGTAGGTACTGCTTGAAGCGATTTTTCATCATCAATAGAAAAAATACAGTATTAATCTAGAACTTATATAGATAGGTAGGTACATTTTAAATCTTAGAAATGAAACCAAAACTACAGCGGACACCAGAATTGTGGTCAAAGACTATCCAAAAGCCTGGGTTGCAAGTAATATGTCATTTTCTAGTAGAGTTTTACGGTTTTACTACAAAAAACCCTTTTTACTGTAGTTTTGGTACATTTATATATGGTGGCTAACCTATTGGCGAGATTCAACCCAAACTGTTAGCACATATTTGTTAATAAAAGCCGGCAAACTACTAGCACGGTTCACTGTTTATTCGCGAATGCCGCTACTAGCACGGTGTTCGCGAATGCCGCTACTAGCACGGTGTTCGCGAATGCCGCTACTAGCACGGTGTTCGCGAATGCCGCTACTAGCACGGTGTTCGCGAATGCCGCTACTAGCACGGTGTTCGCGAATGCCGCTACTAGCACGGTGTTCGCGAATGCCGCTACTAGCACGGTGTTCGCGAATGCCGCTACTAGCACGGTGTTCGCGAATGCCGCTACTAGCACGGTGTTCGCGAATGCCGCTACTAGCACGGTGTTCGCGAATGCCGCTACTAGCACGGTGTTCGCGAATGCCGCTACTAGCACGGTGTTCGCGAATGCCGCTACTAGCACGGTGTTCGCGAATGCCGCTACTAGCACGGTGTTCGCGAATGCCGCTACTAGCACGGTGTTCGCGAATGCCGCTACTAGCACGGTGTTCGCGAATGCCGCTACTAGCACGGTGTTCGCGAATGCCGCTACTAGCACGGTGTTCGCGAATGCCGCTACTAGCACGGTGTTCGCGAATGCCGCTACTAGCACGGTGTTCGCGAATGCCGCTACTAGCACGGTGTTCGCGAATGCCGCTACTAGCACGGTGTTCGCGAATGCCGCTACTAGCACGGTGTTCGCGAATGCCGCTACTAGCACGGTGTTCGCGAATGCCGCTACTAGCACGGTGTTCGCGAATGCCGCTACTAGCACGGTGTTCGCGAATGCCGCTACTAGCACGGTGTTCGCGAATGCCGCTACTAGCACGGTGTTCGCGAATGCCGCTACTAGCACGGTGTTCGCGAATGCCGCTACTAGCACGGTGTTCGCGAATGCCGCTACTAGCACGGTGTTCGCGAATGCCGCTACTAGCACGGTGTTCGCGAATGCCGCTACTAGCACGGTGTTCGCGAATGCCGCTACTAGCACGGTGTTCGCGAATGCCGCTACTAGCACGGTGTTCGCGAATGCCGCTACTAGCACGGTGTTCGCGAATGCCGCTACTAGCACGGTGTTCGCGAATGCCGCTACTAGCACGGTGTTCGCGAATGCCGCTACTAGCACGGTGTTCGCGAATGCCGCTACTAGCACGGTGTTCGCGAATGCCGCTACTAGCACGGTGTTCGCGAATGCCGCTACTAGCACGGTGTTCGCGAATGCCGCTACTAGCACGGTGTTCGCGAATGCCGCTACTAGCACGGTGTTCGCGAATGCCGCTACTAGCACGGTGTTCGCGAATGCCGCTACTAGCACGGTGTTCGCGAATGCCGCTACTAGCACGGTGTTCGCGAATGCCGCTACTAGCACGGTGTTCGCGAATGCCGCTACTAGCACGGTGTTCGCGAATGCCGCTACTAGCACGGTGTTCGCGAATGCCGCTACTAGCACGGTGTTCGCGAATGCTACTGGTAACATACGCATTTTCTAACTGTTTGCTTAGCCAGAAGAACACACACATTTATGTGCCACACGCCGGTGGAAAGTCGCTTTGTCATACAATGTTCTATGTAATTTGATACATGTGATTATCTACCACTTCAAGGTAGAATCAATGCCAACAGTGACAACAATATAAAGCATGACCATTTGAAAGTTATCAATAATTGCCAGTTGTTATTTTTCTTAATCCCTAAAATTTTGTCCAAGTAAACAGATCAGAGATTACTAGGTATATATTCGCCTTTGGGTTAACAAATGGTGCTCGACAGCAAAAGTGCTGACTACCGATTTTAACCAAAATCTTTAAACTGAACAAGACATCAAAATTAATTAAAGATTTTTTTTAAATAACTAAATGCGTATTTATATTGTACCTCATATCTGTGAAATATTTGAATTAAGTAAGGTTTGCGTACAGGGTTATTTATTAAAAAAAAGAACATTTATTTTTCAACGTGATCATCTTTCCGCCGAAATAACTCAGCAAGGCGCCATAGTAATATTCTGATCTCAATGATTGATTATTAAAATAAAATAAAAAAAATGTAGTTAAGTGCCAATTATGCTCGGGATTCTCTATTTGTTTATGGCCACCATTGTTTTATAGCGCTGCGTATGAGGAGAGTAAGGCCATCTTCAGACTTCAGGGCTTAGGTGGTCGTCTTATATGATTCAAGTCATCGACCAAAAAGATGCTCGTGATGCACGGCAATACATAACACAGGTGAACAACTTGTGTCACCGTTCTGTTGTCAGTGTGCACTATAGCACCTTATATAACCTAAATAAACGATTACAAAAGGCACTTGAAGAGCATATAATATGCAGCTTTTAATCAAAAGATGTTGTAGACTTTTCAAGTAAGAGGCCTACCTAACTATAGTAGATTCTGAAATTTGATAGGTAGTCGCTATTTGTTGTCACAGTATGCGGTATCGCGCAATAGGACAGGGATATACCTGGAAGGGCTGGGCGGCGGGTAGCTGGTGCCGCGTTGGTCTGGGCTGAGATAATGCTGGTTCTGCTGTTGCTGCGCAGACAGGCGGTTCCTCATCAGCAGCTCCTGGTGCGACTGATACAGCCTGTCGGACGCCGTCTGAGGGCCGGAGCTATGTAACACAAAGCTCTTGAATATGAATTCCGTTTTGTAGTAAAATTGTAAAGAAATTTGTAATCGGAACCAGTATTTTCAATTCACTGGTCTCGACAAATTACAAACTTGCAATACCTGCTTAAAGGAACGAATCGTCTGAATGGATGCTCAAGTACCTACGTAATTTATCGATTTATATTTATTTCAGACTGATTTGAACAGCTGTTTGAGCTCACGATAGTTTTAACTGCACGAGTCTTATGCATGTATAATTCGATCGATTATTTGAAATAACACGTTTGACTGACGGTGATGGGCTAACCGTATAGTTAGAACCAATGTACAGACGACAGCATATCGACCTATCACAATCTGTCAAATTTCTTCAATAGATTTTAAACCTTATCGCAATAATGGAAGTTTCTATAATAATAATAGAGGAAGGTAGGTTGACCTGCTGTCGTCTGTACAAATAAGAGGCTCAAACTGATGTCAATAGTAATAAAGCAAAGGATTTTTCGTTTCGTCTCTTCTACTCATATCAAACGATGATACTCTTACTCTTCGCATCGAAGAGATGTAGCGAAGGTTATTTCTGATCGCTACGGGTCCGAAATATCTTGGAAATTTTAAACTTAACCAATTAGCAGTGCATACAAACTTTGTAATCTTAAACTATACCGAGCCGCATCGTAAAGCTGTTAACTTAGGGCGTAAGTATTTTACCTATGTTGTGGTCTGGGCGGGGCGGCGGCGGCAGCGGCGGCGGCGGCGGCTGCGGCTGGGTCGACGGTAAGGTCTGGCAGGCTATGCACGAGCGCCATAACCACGTTCTGCGGCTGAACTCGCAGTGTGTTGCGTCCAGAGCCCTAGGAACCGTAGTTCTTTAAGCACGTATTATGTCTAAGCTTCTTTTTAGGGTTCCGTACCCAATGGGTAAAACGGAACCCTATTACTAAGACTTCGTTGTCTGTCTGTCTGTCTCCAGGCTGTATCTCATTAACCGTGATAGCTAGAATGCTGAAATTTTCACAAATGATGTATATCCGTTGCCGCTATAACAACAAATTATAAAAATTAAAAAAAAAAAACAATTATTAAGGCTGTTGATTTATATTAATTAATTGAAAAATTGTATACTAGTAGCGCCATCTATTAGAAATAATGTGCAACTTAACTAACTCACACTTGACCATTCCTATTGTACTTTTTTCATAGATAGTACGGAACCCTTCGTGCGCGAGTCCAACTCACACTTGGCGGGTTTTTTACTTTATTTATGATTTTAAAAACATACTTACCTACTATTACNACGGAACCCTTCGTGCGCGAGTCCAACTCACACTTGGCGGGTTTTTTACTTTATTTATGATTTTAAAAACATACTTACCTACTATTACATACTTATAGGTAGATACGATTATTTAATGTTCCTTTGATAAAATAAAAAAGGGCTAAAAAGTTCATTAAGTAAATTAATTTGCAGGTTGAACAGAATTCCCTTCCGAGATTCTGAGATCTAGAATTTTCTTCGCGTTCATAATACAAAAATAGCTATAATGAGTTAATATTTAGACTGATGGGGGAGTGGAGTTTCATTAGTAGTTCGTAATGGAGTGACCACTAAATCAACGAACTTCACAATTATTGATCTATTCAGGAGCAAAAAATTCGTCTGTTGACGTCACACCCCGATAATATTATGCTAATATGGAGGTCAATAGTTCAATTGCATCGATATTGTAGGTACCTGCATTATTAACTGTGAGGGGAACGATTCTTAGAAAATAATATGGCGATAAACTATCACAACAGTATACCTACTGTGGCGAAAAAGGCTGTGAAATAAAAAAGAAAACCCTTTTCTGCTACATGATTTATTAC
>NWSH02000323.1:11390882-11403427 GCA_002382865.2 Heliothis virescens | reverse complement strand
TACATAACAACTACCTATCAATAACTAGAGAGAACAGAAGAACCAACCATTTAAATAAAACCTAAGAATAGTGAAAACTAAATAAAGAACTAAGAGAAAGAACTAATTATCTAAACAAAATATAAATAAGATCATAAGTTAAAGAGGTACTTGAATGTTCAGAGACATTTCAAGTGAAAATAAAGTGAAAGAAAACAATGAACACATAAAATAGAGTGAATTTGAGAAAAAAAAAAATAATAATTTGAAGATCAAAATAAAATTCAGAATCTATATTAATAATTTCGTCAAAGGGTACGGTAGACTCGATCGAAACCTTATATGAATAACAAAACATAAAAAAATATTATTTGAGTCGACAACATATCCGCAAAATTCGGATTATGGAGGAATTTCGTTAAATTGCAATTGCGCTGACAAGCACAACAGTCACCATCTTGGGTAGTTTATCGTCAGTCGTTGACGTTTCTCGAAAATATTGTTTTTGACACTTTTTTATGATATACTTTTTGTTATGTGTTTTTCTTTAAACCTAAGATTGGCCGATTGCGATAAAACCATAGAAAGAAGAATACTAACCATAACCTTAAAGTCCGAATTTTAGTTCAAATGTCATTGTCATTCCAGACGAAGAAATATATTACAGACAATGGCTGTATGGGCCTCAGCTCCCTTTGCCTGTCCTGACAAGGACAAAAGAACAAAAAAAAAAAAGTCATTGTCATTTACTTTGTTTGGATTACACACATCATTCCGAAAATCGTAAGTATTTCATAATGTTGAAAAAAAAAATTGCTTGAAAAAGCAAATGGCTTTGAAAAATACCAAAAATTGAACACCGAACAAAAATGTGTGGTCGATACAATACTAAACGCTGTCAATAATTCCCACAGAGAGAAAGCTGTTTTACCTTGACGGCCCAGGAGGAACTGAAAGGACTTCGTATTTACAACATTTTACATATTTTAAGATCTGAAAATAAAATTTGCCTACCCATAGCGTTTTCCGTATTGCAGCAACTCTGTTAGATGGTGGTAGAACAGCTCACTCGCGATTCAAAATTCCAATTAATTCAGATGTAGATTCTACGTCTCATATGTCGTTAGGGTCACCAGCAGCTAATTTATTGAAGGAAACTCATTTAATCATTTGGGATGAAGCACCCATGGCTAAATGTCATGATATTGTTGTAGTTGATCGACTCCTTCAAGATAATATAATGAAAAATAAATTACCCTGGACAACACTTGTTATTCGCAGGAGATTTTTCGTCAGATTTTACCAGTTGTTGTTTAATGGGTCACGAATGATATTTATAAAGCTTCAATTAAGAATTTTCAATGTGGCCAAACTTTACTCAACTCAATTGGCTCATAATATGAGATCGCACGATGATTTAGAGTTGCTCAATAGGTATTAAAGGTAGGCGATGGATCAGCTAATGAAAATGATGACAACCACATTGAATTGTATTATGAGTCAAATTTCACCCGAGCGAAGGCCGGGTTTTCCACTAGTTATTAAATAATCAATCAGCTGTTTGAGTGTTAAGTGAGAAAAGTTTTTATTACAATTGACATTTCAGAAAAAAAATAATTACTCCGTTTTAAATGAAAAAAGTGATTAAACAAGGAGTATTTAATTTAACTTATTTTTTAAATATCTTTGATATGGTATGACCGGTATGAGCCGAATCACAATCTTGTAATAAATAAGTTGTCCTAGAAATGATTCTCAATACTCGACACTTAATAAAGCGAGGAGCAAGTTTTCCAGAAAAGAAATTGTCACCAGATGACTTAGTAAAGTTCCGTCTCCATACAGTGTCTCCAACGCTCAAAGTGATAGCTGCACGATTAGAATTATACGCGCGCGAATTTCGAAGGAAAGCAAAGAAAGATTATCAGCCACCTTCGCATAAACTCACTGAGAGAAGATAGATTAGTTGCGTGATGAGTCCGACTTATCCGCTAAATTAGAGCTTCGAGTCTGACTATCTACACGTCTGCAATCCATAATATCTCTCTACCAACATAAGAAAATTAGGAGTGAAACCAGTAGCCAAATTAATACAGGAATTAAGATAGAGTTTTACTTTGGGTAACATTTTTGCCCAATTTCTTTGTTTTTCACCGACCCAAATACGTAAACATTAACAACACTTTATTATAACGCTCGACAGTATTAGCTTTGAGGTGTATAATAAGGAGTAAAAATAGGTGATTCAATATGATAAGATCTAAGAAAATTAAGAAATTGATTACTATGAAAAACAGTAGCATTGTCGCAAAGAACAGAACGCGGAACGCCAAAATTAAAGAAAATTTCTGACTCTAACGCCTTATAATTGAAAAAGCGTCAATCTTTCAGTGCACGAGCCAAACATACTTCGAAAAAACATCAACCATAGAAAGAATATATTTATAACCATAGTAAGCGTACGGCAGTGGACCAATTATGTCAATAGAAATCATTTGCAAAGGTAAGATACATCTTTAGGATAACACATGTGACCACGAGGTTGTGTATTCGAAATTTTATAGGCTTTGCAAACCTCACACTGTCGCAGCGTCGAAGTGACGTCACGAAACTATTCGGCCAATAGAACGTTTCCCTAAGCTTTAGATACGTCTTGGTGACGCCAGGGTGTATAGAAGGGAAATTATTGTGGGACTTCCCAAATGGCTTCGGGAATCTTTTTCAGCTGGCAAAACAACACGCCAAGGTTCAGAAGATAAGGGACTTGATACGCGGCATGCGTCTCATAAGGACACCGTCATTTATGGCGTATGCAGGAACATTTGTGGTGTATCGCGAGCACCTAAATAAACTTTCTTATACCATCGATCGTTAGTATGCCAGGACCCTGACTAAAAGAAACTGGGTTAGCATGAATCCTAGATAAAACGTCGGGAATAATGTGTTGCGAACCTTTGCGATGTATGATATCAAAAGTATATTGGGAGATGATAGTAGCCCAACGAGCCAAACGTCCAGAAGGGTTGTCAGAGTGAGCAACCACTTAAGAGCCATGTTGTCTGTTATGACCAAACTTCATCCCATCTAAATAACCACGAAAATGTTTAATAGAATCTTAAACAGATAAAAGTTCGCGTTCAGTAGTGCTGTAAATTACGCTCTGCCTTGAAAATAAACGAGAATAATAAGCGATTGGATGCTCGACACCATCTACTTCTGTTCAAAACTGAACCAAGACCAACAGCTGACGCATCACATTGCAGAATGAATGGCTTTGAAAAATCTGGACACGCCATTACGGGAGTATCTATTAAAAGCATTTTTTAGCTTATTAAAAGCCTCTTCTGCAGAATCATCCCAACTTATCATATCTCGACCTTTTCTTTTGCCAATAAGAGCAGTGAGTGGAGCAATAATAGAAAGAAAATCTTTTGACAAAACGCCTGTAGTACGAACACATACCAATAAAACCGCGTAAAGCTTTTGCTGTAGTAGGAGTAGGATAATTCTTAATAGTATCGGTTTACTTGGGTCGGTCTGAAGACCCTTTTCATTAACAATATAACCCAAATACTTATTCGCTCTTGCAAAACTCACATTTTTTAGATTAATGGTCAGACCAGCCTCTTTAAGACGATGTAATACTTTTCTAAGTAGAGCGAGATGACTATGAAAATCTTAGAAACTAAAATCACATCGTCGACATAACCAAAGACACAATATCACTAGTAGAAGTAAACTCAAAATTCACAATCATGTCTGTAAGACGTTGCATCTCAGAAGCAGCGTTTGTGAGACCAACGGCATTCTAACAAACTCAAACAAACCACGCTGAGGGACTATAATGCAGTTTTTTCACAGCTATCCTTATCTGCCAATGGGATCTGCCAAAATGCACTCCTGAAATCTAAAGAAGTTATATACCTAGCACTCTAAGGTTATCGAGTATACATGAATACGTGGGAGTGGATATGAATCTCTCTAATCGTAACGCTATTAAGTTTTCTGCTGTCGACGCAAAAACGAACAGAACCGTCCTTTTTTGTTACCATACAACAGGACTAGCCCATGGAGAAGAGAAGGTCGAATAACACCATATCAGCATCTTATTCAATTTCTTCGTTGAGAATCTTTAACTTGACTGGAGCAAGGGATAGTATCTCTGACGAATGGACCACCTGTAGTATTAATTTTGTGAGATAACCAAGATGTTTTTCCAAGACCAACCTTTCAGAAGAAATTACTTCATATTCATAGATAACTTGCTGGAGAGCAACCTCTTTGTCTATGTCAAAACATTACGTGGATGTATATAACGAACGTCACATACGTTAGAGATTTGAGAAAATAAGGTCTACTTAAGGGAAGATTCATATTCCCCTTAATACTTTTGTTAAAAGCTTTGCTGAAAATATCAGTCAAACCAAATTGTTCCAAAATTCGATACCTAAAATAACTGATGACGACATAACATGAGCTACTAAAAAGTCATGAAGAATGGTTGAATCATTAAATCGAACCGGAAGACAAACGGTCCCTAAAATATCATAGGAGAGTTATTAGCTGAAATAGCCTGAGGACATAAATTATCCGTTAGGCAAAGAAACGCCTAATTCATGATGATAAACTTTCACTAATGAGTGACATTGTGCACCAGAATCAAGTAAAGCTTTAACTAAACGGTTACACAAAACTATTTCAATGTACGGTCTATTGTCACAAGAGTCTGAAGCTATCACCGGCGACACTGTACGGAGAGGAGCGTGTACCGGTGGTCATCTAGTTTTTTTTTTTTATTACATTTGGGACAGTCGCGGGTAATGACACCAGGAGAACGACACTTAAAACATAACACGCCCGGAAACTTAGGACAAAAACGGTATGAGTGTCCGGTATCACTACATTTCAGCATTGCTCCGCCTGGTTGGTAACTATAGCCACCGCTTTTGACGATTGGGCAGGAAAACTCTCAAAATGTGATGCAGTGTCCAGAAGATCATTGATGTCGCTAAACCTGTGTGTTGACAGACAGGGTAAATACCGAGAATGCATGTTATGGGTAATGATCTCTAGCAACTTAACCTGTTCTATCGGATTAGATAACCTATCGTTAAGATACGATATTTGTATAACGAAATCCCTAACGACTGATTTTGCTTCTGTTTAAGACCTCTGACTTCTTGTTCAGTTTTGAATTAAAATCACTTGGGGCAAAAGTTTTATAAGTAAAGAATAATTTGTAAATCTTAAAGTAAGTAATTTTAAATTTCATCGTGACGAATCGAACGATAATATTTTAATGCCGCTCCGCGAAAGAACTTCATGGAATCGCCCAACAAATAAATACTGGAATATCATCAGCTTCTTTGCATTCCTCGATACAGATAAAAAATTCTCGAACACAAGAATTACCGGAAAAGTTTAACTTCCATTTCGCGAGAGAAAATCGCTTCTGATAGAGGTTGAAAATCTGGTTGTGATTTAACCGGGGTGGCAGATAAAATCGAACTCCTAGAAGGCCTAGGTGGAATAGGAGGGAGGCCTAGAGATAATGGGACTCGGGCGAGACGGAGTCTCAACAATTGGTCTCTCTTCATCAGACATAATGAAATCAATAAACAGCTGAAACGGCAACCTTAAAATGGACCCTAGATGCCCTGGAACTTCTTAAGACAAAACGACGAGACACAGGCAAAAAAGGGGAAAAAAAATCGGATCGAGAAAAGAGAATAATTGAACGACTAGTCAAAAGAGAAAAAATAAACTAATCGCATGCAGTCTCCTTCCAAGACCAGCTTACCTGCAACACGACGCCTAAAACACTCATTCACTCAGGCATAAGGATATTACCACAAACTACTACTAGCTAAGGGTTGAAAACTCGGGAATGATATATTTAGGGGGAGAAGAATAAAAATCGTAAAATTCTATAGTGACAATAAATTATAAATTCAATGTATTAACAACATTAAAACATCAAGCAATGCCTTGAATGTTGTCTTCAGCGATCGATAGTGTATCTTCAGCTCAAATTTAAGGTACTATTACATGTACAGTCGCCGCAACAATCCAATCACCCTTGGAATGACAATGAATAGAGAACCTGGAACAAAATATTTGAGAAAATATTGCACAAAGTGCACCACACACACAACACAAAAAAATAGTATAGTAAGCAAATAGAATTGAAATTTATGTATTTCACTAGTAATCGAAATAGAGATACTTATGCTCGGGCGCCATTTTTGTGGCGAAAAGGCTGTGAAATAAAAAAGAAAACCCTTTTCTGCTACATGATTTATTACTTATTTAACTTTTAAATTTGACATTAAAAAAAAATAAAAAAATCGTCAATAAATAAAAAAGTTTAACAAAAATATAAAAAAGTTGTCGACTAGAAACAGGTTTAAGAAAGAAGTAAAAATATAACGCGCTTAAAAAATGTTTTTTGTGCAAAAAATATAAGCAGGTGTGATTTTGGAAATTCAGTACGTGTGATTGCAATCAAACTGTATGTAATAGTTTTAAATAACTATACGTAATATTTTTAAATAAGTCGTAGGCTAAAGTATATTAAACGCATCATCACAATTGGAATAGCTATAATAATTTAACTCAAGAATTTAAAGATGTTTTCCTAGACTATATTTTAATATGTAATAATAAAACTCCACCGGAAGAATAACGCAGTGAAATAAGGGCAACCAGCTTCAAGAATATCCACTGACCGCGAACGCCGTTAATAGACACTTCTTGTCACCGGTATGAACCTTGCAACTTTTGGAGTTCTTACCATCACTTGATGAAGTAATGTTAAAGAAAAAGTGGGAAAATTTGGTTAGCAAACCTGCAGGATTACACTCCAAAGAAATATTTTATAAAAGAGATTTCGTTGTACGAAACTCCTCCGGAAAAACCGATGTGAATCTAGAAGCAAAAATGCACTAATAAGAACCTAGTACAGACTTGAGAATCAATATATCCGATATCATAATTATAATGACATACGTACCGTTTTTCCTGTATAAACCAATTGAAATAAAACTGAAACTATTATATCAGTGCTGTAAATTGTTGTTCACATATTATCTCCTTACTATTTTACCTATAGACAAAGAACAATGGCGAGATTATACCTGGATTGTTTTAGAAGCGTCTATAAACGAGACTTACGATAAACATAATAATGTAATTTTATATTTTTTATACGGTTTTAGTTTCAAGTGTAAAAGCCTCAGTATTCATATTGAAAAATAAGTTACTGATTGTGTAATGTATTTATTTCCGGTGTAGTTTTGGTCGGTGTTTGCAAGAGTTACCATTTAAAAAAATAACTATAATATTAGATATTAAAATCGTTCATACCTAGGAATCAAATCATTGTAATGTTATAAATATAACTATTGGTTATATTGGAATAGTATTGGTTAAGTTTTGTTTTTGAGTGAAATCATTCGCGATTTAATTTATTTATTTTGGTATTCATTGTCTCATTAGTAGTAATTAAAAGAAAATGTAATGGCAACACTAAGTGATAGCACAGATGTCAAACTGTCAAAGTCGTAAAAAACGAGTTTGCAAAGCTTGTTTTGCAAAGAGTTTGCAAAGCTTGCTTTGCTCAAGCAATATTGCACTTGTTGTTTTTATAGGTTTTTCGTGAATTATCTTTAGTTTTGACCCTCGCATTATACACCTGGACTTGATTCGCTGCCTTTTACGACGACTTTTGCTTTCTTATGGACGATCTGCTGTGATGTATTGTTTTATAGGGACATAACCTCATAAGCTAAAAATATTAATTATATTTTTTTGTAGCCTCCTCAAATGGAAATTCTCGATGATTATGTTTAAGTAATAGAAACCCCATGATTTTAACATTTTTCNAAGAACCTAGTACAGACTTGAGAATCAATATATCCGATATCATAATTATAATGACATACGTACCGGTTTTTCCTGTTATAACCAATTGAAATAAAACTGAAACTATTATATCAGTGCTGTAAATTGTTGTTCAATATTATCTCCTTACTATTTTACCTATAGACAAAATTTACTTGTTATAAATCAAATCAAAGAAACACAATAATAAGAAAGAAACGATAACTGAATGATACGAACCAGAATTCTCACGGAATCGCTTATGCAACATGCATCAAAACCCAATACTTGGAATTTAGGTATTTATTTTCTAAATTGAAACAAACATTATTATTTTAATGAAATCCAATCGACAACTGAGATGAAAAAAATTCTTACAGCATGTCAAGATTGAATGAGATTCGAAATCTAAAAATCAAAAAATATTAAAAATAATGAGACCAATATGCCTAACCAAAAAGGCTAAACTTGTAGAGTTAGAAACTCTACACTACCTACTATTCAGGCCTATGAACTGGCGAAGGCGGGACGGGTTGCTAAATGTAATGTAAGTGAGGTATCTTACCGGTGGCTGAGGAGATGTCGAAGGTGACGGCGGTGGTGCGGAGGCTACTGCCGGGGAAATGGCCCTGCCAGGTTTTGCAGGCCCGGCGGGGGCAGGCGGGGGCGCTTTCGTCCTGACAACCACAGTTGGTGCTGCCGCGGCCTTGGCAGCTGCGGCTGCCATTGCCGCTGTAACTGGCATTGCTGCAGCAGCCGCTATTGTTTGCGCTGTGCCAGATCCTTGTCTTATCATCACCGGGCCTACTGCACCACGCGATGCCGGCACAAGAGCTGGTTCATTGTCGCCGACGACGTTCACGGTAATTGATGTTCCAGCTGCAAAAATACTTACACTGTAGGTTCTTTTCTGTTCACTTTGTTTTTTTAAATGTATCGAAATGCGGCCACCGCTGTTTTGTCCGTTTCGGTTTTCGTCCGGGGAATCACGTCGTGCACGTGAATAGCGTTGTCAGGTCTATATAACATTCAGTTTTCATAGCTCTCCACTATTTTAATTTTAATCACTTCATCCGTTTCATAGTAAAAGAAGTATAATATGTACAACTAAAAACTTACGTATTTGTCTTTAAAGATTTATTATTGACCGTACATTGAATGTATGTGTGTATTTTTTAAACATTTTCTTCAATAATATTCTAGAAATAAATGCTAATTTGTAGTATCTACCTAGTAATAATTATGAAGTAAAACTCTTTATTTTTATATCAAGCCAGTTTTTTTTTTCTAAACAACATACTTGTATCAAACGCTGAAAAATTTTATAAATTGGTTAGTGTGTGTTTTGTATAACTTACCGTCGTCTGGGTGCAGGGGTGGTATTATATGCTCTACAGAAGAGCCAGCTTTGTACTCCTGGCGGCTAGTCCCCGGCTGCGGGTCATCGTGAGACGCGGCGCTGCATTCAAATTATGCGATGTAATGTTTATTTCAATCAACTGGACAGTCCAAAGCAACATGGTGTCATATTTTTAGGATTGAGGATCATTTTACTTAAGTAAGCAGGTATCTATATAAAATAAGGTATATTGTCACCAAAGCAGTGTAAGTTATACTTACTCAAATCCGTGATTTCAATTATACATTCGTGAAATTCATTTGCTAATTAATCGATTACATGCATTAAGAAAGTTTTGAAGAGATAAAACGTTACCTTGATTGTTGGAAACTGGACAGTCGTGAACTTCCTCCAGTGGAGGTGCGTTTGATTTTGCGTTGAATTGGATTTCCTTCGGCTACAAAATAGAACGGATCATAATAAAGTCACATAATTATTTTACAGTTAATATGTTTTGGAAGAAGTAGATTATTCAAGAAGATAACTGATGCAAAAGAAAGAGCTAAGAAGTACTAGAATAATCTATAAGTACTAATATTATAAAGAGGAAAACTTTGTTTGTTTGTTTGTTTGTAATGAATAGGCTCAAAAACTACTTAAAAATTCTTTCTTTCACCATTCGAAAGCTACATTATCCACGAGTGACATAGGCTATATTTTATCCGGGTAGGGGTAGTAATTCCCACGAGATGCGAGTGAAACCGCGGGAAAACGGCTAGTAAAGAATTAACAGAGAAAAAATACATGCTGCACCTTCTTCAAGCATAAAGAACTTTACTTAAACGGACGAACTTTACTTAAAAGGATAAGTTTTCAAACTAACAAAATAATTTATAAATTTAAGGAAACGCACAGTCGAATGATTCTGTGCGCGTGGTGACTTGTGAGACGTCGGCCTCAGTAGAGACGCCTCTAGGGCGGTGGAGCATGGCGGCGACACGCTCACGAGCTTCGCGGTCAATGTTGGCTTCATCCGGGCTCTGCTTCATGCCCTGAACAGGTAACAAATTTGTATTTAACACCGTCTCCAACAAAACACACAAATTGTTTAAGCTATTCAACGAATCAGTATTATGTCAAATTTTAAGAATTATTACTTATTCGAATTTAAGTACATTGGGGGTAAAGTAATATTCATTCTATATCTACATAAGTATGATTTGCAGTTGTTAGAATTACCGGGCGAGCTGCGGTGGGCATTGCGTCGCCGTTTGCGCATTCGGACGATTCGTTCTCGATGTCGCTGAAGTCGCGAGTCGGGTCCTTGGTTAACCAAATGGAAAGTTCATATGTAAGTCTCGCTTCGCGCAGTTTGTGCTCCCAATACTAAAAGAATACATCAATTATGTTATAATTATCATTGTTTCACAAGACTATTCTTTCGTCTTATGTAAAACAGAATATTCGAAATAAAAATAAAACAAGACCGATAATATGTTTATACCTTAAGCCCATTCTGTGCGTTCGAATCCTTAGAAGCTTCGGTCAAGCAGAAAGCCATGCATGATGAGCCGACATCATCCAGTACCACACAGACCAGTGACCCTATTTCCTTGGGGTTTCGGGGGCTGCTCCTCGGGTAAACAATGAGGCGCTCGAGGAAATACTTTGGTCTGTAAACGAGATTATTAAAAAAAGTTCGCAGTTGCATTATTAAGGAAGTTATAATAAACGCCGGCTGTGGTATAGTAAAGGGGTATTTACCTCACTAGTTTGAATGGATAGTAACTGCCCTTAGATTGCTTCTTGCAGATAAGCAGCATGTCGGTCAAGAGGAAGACGCGTGCTTCCATCTGTTGAGAATCAATGTTTAACACATGTTTGTCTTTGTGCTTTGAGTACTAACAAGCTATAAAGACTATAAATTATTTTATTTGTTTAATTTTATCGTGACGTTCTACGTTCATATTTCACTCAAAGAACTTAATTCGTGCGTCAAAAATTCATATAAAAAACGAGGTCAATATTCTGACAAAACGTTCGCAGGGCTAGTTATATGTAAAACAATAACAGTCGCATTTGTACGCAACATGGAGGGCATAATGCATAAAATTACATAAACAGAGCGTGATTGTGTCTCTAAGGTTCGACAGTACAATATACTTTAAAAACATATATAGGTACTAACTTCATGATCATTCATGGTAGATAAACTAAACCGGATGCATCCGTTAATAAAGCACAGCGCGCATAGAAAGCAGTAACATTAAATGTAGAACCGTTAATGTATTAATGTACCTATGTAAGGAGGAAATATTGTAGAGATGTTAATTAATTGATAATCTTGCCTCCTTAAGGTTATCCTTGTAACGCAAGTCGCCCTGGTGAATCAACGAGCGGCTGAGGTGGGGCATGCAGTTTAACATCGGAGCCTTCAGGTTTATCTGCGCGAACACGCGGTAGCATCTATCCAACTCTTCATCGCGGAAATCCTGATTTAAAATGCACATTCATGAAACATTATAAACTACGACAATTTACTGAACATTTGACTAGACTGGACCTTGTAAAGGTATTTGTTCATATTTGAGAAAATGTGTGTTTTATGTATAAACCTAGATGGTAGAGGTGTGCCTATTAAAACTTTTGGCAATTATAATTTTACTGTTTATCTTAGCCAAAATACCACAACAAGATGTAACCTAAACAAACAAGCGAATATTTATATAATTTTCGAATGAGTGAATTGTACTTATGAATATGTTATGGACTAGGTGATTAATGCGGGCGTTATTCATAATGTGCGAGCATTATGAATAATGTTTAGCTCTATCGGGCTGAGTGATTAATTACTATCTAAACTTCATTATTTATCACATTGCACGGTCATTTTTATATTGCTACATGACATTTGGGCAATTTGATAATAAAGCAAAATTTGACGCGGTGCGGGGAGGGAAGAACGCGTGACACGGTTTGACCAATCAGAGACCGCTATTCAGCATGCGGCTCGTGCGGCGGGCGCTATTTTTTGTGTGTTTAGTTTTGCATTGTAATCGAATTGTCCAAAAAATATATATCCTAGTATATTAGCTGAAAGTCAGGTTTTAATGGCAGAAACGAATTGCTGTAAATCCGACTCCACGCAGTCTTGTCTGCCCTACCCCTAGAGTGTAATTCAAAATCGCGTAGGCGCGGAGGGGCGAGGCGGGCCGCGAGTTGAGGAGCAGGTGGTTGTAACACTCGCCACCGCGGCTGAGGCTGGCCGGCAGTGCCGGCCAGCAAGCCGAAGCTGCAGTGGTGAGCGTTAAACCTATCTGCGACGATAAACTCGCGTGGGACCGCC
>NWSH02000323.1:11284860-11360851 GCA_002382865.2 Heliothis virescens | reverse complement strand
TTCGTTAGAAATAAGCAGTACCTTTGTACAGACAACAGCAGGTCAACGTATACGAATCTGTCAAATTTTACCAATCGAACGTTAACCTACCTCCATTGCGATAAGGTTGAAAATCGATTGCAGAAATTTGACAGATTGTAGTAACTTGATGTGCTATCGTCTGTACCTAATGTTAATTATATAATTTCCTATTTTGTTAACAGTGTGTACATAAATGATTAAATAAATAAATATAATAATCATTAATAGATGATAATTATATATTCCTTAAACAAAACAGCGCCATTTGCCAATTAGGGTCTACTTCTGACTTCTCTTTTCAAGAAGAAGTATCTTCTCGAATGTTATTTGGCTGCCGTATTTCTCTGTTGGATGACATAACCCCAAATAATATCTAAATCGGTGTCGGGAAAAATATGACGAAGTTTCCAGATTATTTAATCAGGCCCTTTAATTGGAGAAGCCATTATAAATCAAATAAGGGGTATAAACAAAAGCTTATGTTTTTAAATGACATCATACTTCGTTCATATAAGTCGAGCATGTGTGACTGCAGGTCCTATATATTCTAGAGGGTTCCTCTGATTATTCATCCCCGACCTACAGCAAGCAAAGGCAAGCAGGTCATGTGCTAAGCATAGATGCGTACAAACGTATCTAGGATACTAGACGTAATCAAACAAGTTTAGAAGAATAATCATACGCTTACACATACGAGTATTTACATTCTAATAGTTAACGATTAATAAAAAGGCAATTTCTCTTTACATATCACATTGCCGAGATCTTTGTCTAGATTTACAGAAATATTATGTTTTTCTGGGTAAAGTTATAGGATAAACTTTAATCCTTTCATTAGGTATAAAAAAAATATCAATAATATTTAAATATCTAATATCCAGGTTGTTTGATAACGGTACTATCTACCTTCATCTGACCTCGAGTAAAGGACATCTTACTTTTATGTTGAGGAGAGCCCTTGAGTACAGATTGTCAATTCAGTAAGGTTATTAATAAAATAATCCTTATATTATTAAAATTATCGATTTTAATGGAAAATCTATTATAGTTAGATAATACTTAGCAGTTTTACAAGTTTATAGTATCGTTTGTTGTAGTTTGATAGGCATGCATCTTTTCTAAATAATAGCTGAGTAATAAACTGTTGCTTGTTAGTTAACCTTCTTAAGTAAACTACACGCAAGTACCGCTAGCGTGCGAGACATTACAGCTAATAGCTTCTGTGCAGTTTGAAACATCGTTCCGTGTTTTACGTCTATATGTTCAATGATAAACTTCTGCTATTGCCGTGACCCTTCGCACACATCGTGTTGTATTATTTACACGTACTACGAAAGTAACACGAGATAGTATCTACATATTCAAAAAAAAATTCTAAGTACCTATTAGCGTAATTCAACAATTTTTTAACAATTAAAATCCATGGAAGGTGTAGGTCACAACGTAATTATTAAGTGCCATATAATTTTCTAACATTAGTGTTTTTATGATAATATTGTGATCAAATTGCTAGTAGGTACAGCTGTAATTAGGACCGTAACTAATAGTTAAGCGAGCAGAGTGGACGATTCATTACAAAAATCACATCGGTATGTTCGCCGGTCACGCGAGCAGTCGACACTAAAATATTGCATGCTTGGTACTATTTCTACCGCCCGCCGCCGCCGTCCCGCCGCACCAGGCTCTTTCATCGATAGTATTAAACCCTTCAGATAGATAAGAAAACGGATTATATCTTTATTATGAATCTTATTGTTCTTTGTTGATTAAGTTTAAATTTCTTCCATAGTTCTCTATATTTTATAATTGTTATTGGCACGGGGTCCAGTCGTTAATTCGTAAATACATAGGTATTTTATCGACTTCATAAAAGTAATGTGGTCCCAGCGCAGCCCGAAATCACTATGACCGAAGATAGGTAAGGTAATTCTGAATGTATAAAACTGAAAATATGAATGTGTCGTCATCTTTTCAATCAGTTTATGCAGTGGAATTCTTCGGCATAAACAGAAAACTGGTGTAGAAAAATACACGACCGTGTGTAAGATCAAAACTTGTTAAAACAGTTATAACCGTTTAGTTCTAGAATGTGCTAGATTGTGGCGACTACTGTGACGCTGCGCTCGACTGAACCAAGAGTTGGCCTCAGTCTGGCCACGCTGCGCCCAGCGGGACTATTACCTGTACACATATAGCGAAGCGCGTCGACAAGGATACTGCCCTGGCTACAAACTATTATTGACATTAGGGTTGCCACCTTTTTCCACAAGAAATAAAGTATATTCAAGTCTAAGATGAATTATGAACAGTATTTTAGAAAAACACAATTATTTTTTAGAACTGTGTTTGCATTGTGATGCTGTAACTGAACAGTATTTTGTACAATTTGCTGTAAAATGAACAGTATAATTTGGTGAAAAACAGTATAATACTTTGAAAACAGTATGGTTGGCAACCCTAATTGACAAAACAATACAATCTAAAATCAATTTAAACAGACTTCTGTGTAACTAATAATCGACAAAAGTCAACCTAGTGTTGTCGATGCTTTTCGAGTCAGCCTTGTTATTACGTAATTTTGTTTCTATTTCAAAACGACAATAGCTTGAGAGTGAAAACTGCTCTATGTGGCGCTCTTTTGTGTTTGAACGCTATCGTTATATAATACAACTACCCACCTACATGTTCTATGCAAACCAAAATACTATATAACTCCGTACTTCACACATTTAGAAAATTACAAATTCTTACATATTTATAAAGTTATTCTTAGTTCGATATTTCCTATTTCTGAGATATGAGAGTAACGTTCTATTGGAAAATATCAGTACAGCTATTTTTCATTTAACCTCGCGAAGTATTTTGGAATGTGGTGTTAGAATATTTTCTTATCCCTTTCACAGAGGTGATTGGTAAAAATCTTACGTTACATAAATCTCGGGAGATTATTGATCTGCTTTATAAACTAACGGTGGTATTAAAAGTACCTGCTAGGATATATATGGTCTATTACATATGCTAGTGGGTCAGGCGCACTCCTCATCTCATTAATCGCGGCCCGACAGCTCTAGGTACGCGCGCAACAAGATATATCGATACTTTTTTAGAGTTATTGTTGTTTATTCTGTTAGGTATATCTGTGTTTTTTGAAACATAGTATATTGTATTCATGTTACGTCTCATAATTGGCGTTAATATGTTTCTTCGACCGAAACTTACAAATTATTTTTTATTCTTGTGATTGCATTGATAAACGGTTGCCTGTAAATACTACGAAGGTACTCTTTGTTGTATGAATTTTGGTACTTTTTATAAAAGTAATTCAACCAATAAGAATTCAAATGAAACTATAACTTATACTGTGGTTATTAGCTTCTAAATGGTTAACATTTTATATCTGTACTAAGATCTTTATATCAGACTTGAAAGTGGTGGTTTTCCTTAAAGAATAGGTTTGATTTTGAGTAAATCTGTATTGTTGGAAAAGTTAGGCAGAGGCGTAGGAGTAAGTAATATATTGCAGCTAGCGCAACTACTTACAACGTAAGTAACTTGCTTACGTAAGTAATTCGCAAATCGTATTACTGAGTATATTTGAATAGACCGACGGACCAATACTCGTTCTACCATCAGTTCATTAGCTCGCCGAAGTGCTAAGATCTATATACATAAGTATAGGTACACGATGAATACTGTCTGCGATCCATTAAAGGTAAATATGGAATGCATATTCAACCAAATGACCTTTGAAATGGCTAATATTTCCGAGTCACACGTAAATACCAGTTACCGTACATACATCGACACGACGGAATTAAACGCTGGTCATCAGCTGTAATGGTTTCACATCTAGACGCAGAGGTGTAAAGCTTGACTCGGTGTTCTCTAAAGTCCTCCCGCTCTCGAGAGGATTTCAGCCATTACAACCCACTTTGTGTCTTCCCAGCTATCTAGTATTGCTTTCAAAATGTTTTTGTCTATAGAATGTATTTCTAATCTATCTTACTTATGACACACGTAAAACTGTCAACTTACACCTGTACTTACTTCTCCAGTCTATGAAATCTTCCAAATTCTTAGCTTTTTCTGCCCAGCGAAGATATTGCAAAGCTTCTTCGGGGATATCATTAAGAATAAACCCCTTCAACTCCGGTATCCCGGTCCTTGAGAATTCTTCTAGAATTTCCGCTACGCTTGGAGCACTCTAGAATACAAAAAACATATATTAGGAACATTTAAATCATCATTGAGATTTTGTATGCTATGCATTCATTAAGTTTTAGATACGATTACATTCAATTTAGTTTTGTACGTTTCTAAGTTGAAATGTTTCGTGTAATTTGTAGCGTCATTAGTTTCTGTAGCTGAACAGTGTCGGGGTCACGTAGCTAGGTGGGAGAGGAAGGCAGGCTAATGCTTACGTCAAATTACGGAAAGCATCAGTCACTGTTCATGCATTGCTTAATGCAATATCGATGTAATACTATAAAGTATCTATTATTGCAGTAATAAGTAATAAATCAAGCTTGGAAGGTCTTAGAGATTTACAAGAGATTACATTATTGGCCCTAGTTGCCGACTCGCCGCAGTTATTGCTGTCTTCGCGAAATGATATCACATTAAACCGCAATTACATTTCATTGCTATTGCTATTTATTGGAGAGCTTACTCGAGTAGAAAAATCTTTGCTAGCCCACGGAAACAATATCTGGAATATCCCTCTGGCAAGCTCAAGGTTATTAAAAAACTTTGCATCTTCATTTTAGCATTACTCCAACCTACAAGTTATCGGGACAACTTCTAGGTTCATCTTGTATCATTCAAAAAATAATGAACGATGTATGGCGATTGTACATAAAAAAGTGGTCATTTAAATTGATAGGTGGACTTTTTTATATTCCACGAATTAAATTCGCTATCTATTTTATTCACATTCTAATGAACTATGTACGTATACATAGCTGATGTAGATATGAGTAAAATATTTATTAAAAGATAATACTTAAAAAAATATCTGAAACAAATGAGCAGCTTTACAGTAGATGCTTACCGTAATGAAAATCTCAGACTTCTACTGAAATTCATAATTTATGTATACCTGTTCATACAGACAAAAAAAAAGCACTCAGTAACATTCAATATACAATAACATTGAGTTTAGATTTAAAATAACACATCAAAAGCAACACGAGTGCAAAAGAAAATTTAATGTCCTTAGGTTTATATTGCAACATAAAAGTAGGTACGTCAGGCGTTCAAGTGTATTTATAGAGTGACTTTGAAAGAAGTAGTGTCAAGTTGAAATTAATTAATATATTTTCGATCCTAATCAATTTGATGTCAATCACTAAAAACCACGCTAAAAACTCACTATTAAGCTTCGTTGTTCGCCGCGGCACAATTGTTTAGTATATTTCTATGGTAAATGTAATAGGTAGTTCTGTTAGTAAGAATGATCTAGACCTACATTCTAAAACATTAAACAGTGACTCGTCGGCTTCTAGAATTTTCTAGGTCATATTGTTAAACATTCTATGCAAATTCAGAGTTTTTGACGGTATATTTTGAGAATATGCTTATGAACGTGAATTTTGATTTAAACTGACTACCAGACTAAATCAAAGTTCTGTAAGAGTTCTGATAGTTTATATAACAGGAAAACAATAGCACCTATTCGGGCACGTTCGTGCTGCCTATTAAACAATGCTGCCCAAAATTGTAAAGGTCGTAGTATCATTTATCAAGGAGTGACGAAATAGCCCTTCTGCCCTCACACAAAAAGGGCCCTCCCTTTCTGTAAAATAATTGAAAAATCCGCGCTGTGTGACACTTTGCTCCGCGTAACCTCTCAACATTTCCCTTTCTTCAAGGTTAATTCGAGGGTGATCCTTCGAAAGTTATTTAATATCGAGTGCTTTCGCCAAATAAGCTCGGCCCACAGGCGTGCCTGAGCTATATTTGGCCAGAAATGCACTTGTTCTGTTCAACTGAATACATTTATTGAATTCCACATGTATGAATGCACCTGTGCTCTAAGGCGGTAAACTTATAATAGCAACACACAAGGACTCCGTTCATTAGGAGCTCGTTTGGTAGTGATTATAGTTAGTTCGGTGCTACCTGGTTAGCAAAAGTTGTAGTTGAGGCATCAGAAATGTATGTTGTGAGTACATGAATGTGGGACCGAGAATCATGAGTGTGGAGCTCCTGTAGGTCCTCTTACAATAGGGATCTAATTACAAACCGCAATTTTATTGTTTTGACGAATGTAAGATCGTATGGGTTCTTGACTTTATATTCATAANCATTAGGGTTGCCACCTTTTTCCACAAGAAATAAAGTATATTCAAGTCTAAGATGAATTATGAACAGTATTTTAGAAAAACACAATTATTTTTTAGAACTGTGTTTGCATTGTGATGCTGTAACTGAACAGTATTTTGTACAATTTGCTGTAAAATGAACAGTATAATTTGGTGAAAAACAGTATAATACTTTGAAAACAGTATGGTTGGCAACCCTAATTGACAAAACAATACAATCTAAAATCAATTTAAACAGACTTCTGTGTAACTAATAATCGACAAAAGTCAACCTAGTGTTGTCGATGCTTTTCGAGTCAGCCTTGTTATTACGTAATTTTGTTTCTATTTCAAAACGACAATAGCTTGAGAGTGAAAACTGCTCTATGTGGCGCTCTTTTGTGTTTGAACGCTATCGTTATATAATACAACTACCCACCTACATGTTCTATGCAAACCAAAATACTATATAACTCCGTACTTCACACATTTAGAAAATTACAAATTCTTACATATTTATAAAGTTATTCTTAGTTCGATATTTCCTATTTCTGAGATATGAGAGTAACGTTCTATTGGAAAATATCAGTACAGCTATTTTTCATTTAACCTCGCGAAGTATTTTGGAATGTGGTGTTAGAATATTTTCTTATCCCTTTCACAGAGGTGATTGGTAAAAATCTTACGTTACATAAATCTCGGGAGATTATTGATCTGCTTTATAAACTAACGGTGGTATTAAAAGTACCTGCTAGGATATATATGGTCTATTACATATGCTAGTGGGTCAGGCGCACTCCTCATCTCATTAATCGCGGCCCGACAGCTCTAGGTACGCGCGCAACAAGATATATCGATACTTTTTTAGAGTTATTGTTGTTTATTCTGTTAGGTATATCTGTGTTTTTTGAAACATAGTATATTGTATTCATGTTACGTCTCATAATTGGCGTTAATATGTTTCTTCGACCGAAACTTACAAATTATTTTTTATTCTTGTGATTGCATTGATAAACGGTTGCCTGTAAATACTACGAAGGTACTCTTTGTTGTATGAATTTTGGTACTTTTTATAAAAGTAATTCAACCAATAAGAATTCAAATGAAACTATAACTTATACTGTGGTTATTAGCTTCTAAATGGTTAACATTTTATATCTGTACTAAGATCTTTATATCAGACTTGAAAGTGGTGGTTTTCCTTAAAGAATAGGTTTGATTTTGAGTAAATCTGTATTGTTGGAAAAGTTAGGCAGAGGCGTAGGAGTAAGTAATATATTGCAGCTAGCGCAACTACTTACAACGTAAGTAACTTGCTTACGTAAGTAATTCGCAAATCGTATTACTGAGTATATTTGAATAGACCGACGGACCAATACTCGTTCTACCATCAGTTCATTAGCTCGCCGAAGTGCTAAGATCTATATACATAAGTATAGGTACACGATGAATACTGTCTGCGATCCATTAAAGGTAAATATGGAATGCATATTCAACCAAATGACCTTTGAAATGGCTAATATTTCCGAGTCACACGTAAATACCAGTTACCGTACATACATCGACACGACGGAATTAAACGCTGGTCATCAGCTGTAATGGTTTCACATCTAGACGCAGAGGTGTAAAGCTTGACTCGGTGTTCTCTAAAGTCCTCCCGCTCTCGAGAGGATTTCAGCCATTACAACCCACTTTGTGTCTTCCCAGCTATCTAGTATTGCTTTCAAAATGTTTTTGTCTATAGAATGTATTTCTAATCTATCTTACTTATGACACACGTAAAACTGTCAACTTACACCTGTACTTACTTCTCCAGTCTATGAAATCTTCCAAATTCTTAGCTTTTTCTGCCCAGCGAAGATATTGCAAAGCTTCTTCGGGGATATCATTAAGAATAAACCCCTTCAACTCCGGTATCCCGGTCCTTGAGAATTCTTCTAGAATTTCCGCTACGCTTGGAGCACTCTAGAATACAAAAAACATATATTAGGAACATTTAAATCATCATTGAGATTTTGTATGCTATGCATTCATTAAGTTTTAGATACGATTACATTCAATTTAGTTTTGTACGTTTCTAAGTTGAAATGTTTCGTGTAATTTGTAGCGTCATTAGTTTCTGTAGCTGAACAGTGTCGGGGTCACGTAGCTAGGTGGGAGAGGAAGGCAGGCTAATGCTTACGTCAAATTACGGAAAGCATCAGTCACTGTTCATGCATTGCTTAATGCAATATCGATGTAATACTATAAAGTATCTATTATTGCAGTAATAAGTAATAAATCAAGCTTGGAAGGTCTTAGAGATTTACAAGAGATTACATTATTGGCCCTAGTTGCCGACTCGCCGCAGTTATTGCTGTCTTCGCGAAATGATATCACATTAAACCGCAATTACATTTCATTGCTATTGCTATTTATTGGAGAGCTTACTCGAGTAGAAAAATCTTTGCTAGCCCACGGAAACAATATCTGGAATATCCCTCTGGCAAGCTCAAGGTTATTAAAAAACTTTGCATCTTCATTTTAGCATTACTCCAACCTACAAGTTATCGGGACAACTTCTAGGTTCATCTTGTATCATTCAAAAAATAATGAACGATGTATGGCGATTGTACATAAAAAAGTGGTCATTTAAATTGATAGGTGGACTTTTTTATATTCCACGAATTAAATTCGCTATCTATTTTATTCACATTCTAATGAACTATGTACGTATACATAGCTGATGTAGATATGAGTAAAATATTTATTAAAAGATAATACTTAAAAAAATATCTGAAACAAATGAGCAGCTTTACAGTAGATGCTTACCGTAATGAAAATCTCAGACTTCTACTGAAATTCATAATTTATGTATACCTGTTCATACAGACAAAAAAAAAGCACTCAGTAACATTCAATATACAATAACATTGAGTTTAGATTTAAAATAACACATCAAAAGCAACACGAGTGCAAAAGAAAATTTAATGTCCTTAGGTTTATATTGCAACATAAAAGTAGGTACGTCAGGCGTTCAAGTGTATTTATAGAGTGACTTTGAAAGAAGTAGTGTCAAGTTGAAATTAATTAATATATTTTCGATCCTAATCAATTTGATGTCAATCACTAAAAACCACGCTAAAAACTCACTATTAAGCTTCGTTGTTCGCCGCGGCACAATTGTTTAGTATATTTCTATGGTAAATGTAATAGGTAGTTCTGTTAGTAAGAATGATCTAGACCTACATTCTAAAACATTAAACAGTGACTCGTCGGCTTCTAGAATTTTCTAGGTCATATTGTTAAACATTCTATGCAAATTCAGAGTTTTTGACGGTATATTTTGAGAATATGCTTATGAACGTGAATTTTGATTTAAACTGACTACCAGACTAAATCAAAGTTCTGTAAGAGTTCTGATAGTTTATATAACAGGAAAACAATAGCACCTATTCGGGCACGTTCGTGCTGCCTATTAAACAATGCTGCCCAAAATTGTAAAGGTCGTAGTATCATTTATCAAGGAGTGACGAAATAGCCCTTCTGCCCTCACACAAAAAGGGCCCTCCCTTTCTGTAAAATAATTGAAAAATCCGCGCTGTGTGACACTTTGCTCCGCGTAACCTCTCAACATTTCCCTTTCTTCAAGGTTAATTCGAGGGTGATCCTTCGAAAGTTATTTAATATCGAGTGCTTTCGCCAAATAAGCTCGGCCCACAGGCGTGCCTGAGCTATATTTGGCCAGAAATGCACTTGTTCTGTTCAACTGAATACATTTATTGAATTCCACATGTATGAATGCACCTGTGCTCTAAGGCGGTAAACTTATAATAGCAACACACAAGGACTCCGTTCATTAGGAGCTCGTTTGGTAGTGATTATAGTTAGTTCGGTGCTACCTGGTTAGCAAAAGTTGTAGTTGAGGCATCAGAAATGTATGTTGTGAGTACATGAATGTGGGACCGAGAATCATGAGTGTGGAGCTCCTGTAGGTCCTCTTACAATAGGGATCTAATTACAAACCGCAATTTTATTGTTTTGACGAATGTAAGATCGTATGGGTTCTTGACTTTATATTCATAAATCAGACGTTTAAGATCTTTCATTTTGACGACCCGTTATCGCTGGCATAAGCGACATGTTCCGCGTACGAAGTCGCGGGCAGAAGCTAGTAATAAATAAAACAGTTACCGTTCCGTAGCTATTAATAGTAGTGTTTACAGCCAGCCATCACTTAACTGTCAATTGGCTGGAGATTGGATAACCGTCGAAGCAAATGCTATCTATGCGCTGGTTTGGACATGTTATCAGCGTTCATGCCAGGAATAGGCCGAGTGATTGAAGCGCCGTGTGGTATAACAGATGACCATATGGGCTTTTGTTGATAGTTTGGACTTGAATTAGATGAAGGATGTAATGGCTTCTGGTGTAAGACAGTGCATCTAGCTATTGACGTTTCGTAAGAACCTGTGAACGCCTAGACGAATGGTATGATGCTACTGCTGTAGCTGAATATACGTACGTGTATACTTTTGCTATGATATTACGTAGCTTCTCCGTCAATGTTATATACGTATATGTTTGCTATTTTACAACTTACTATAGAATTATTGATATTTTATAATTCTAAATATATTGAAACACAAACGATTTTTTGTTGCTTTAAAGTGGATGTATGAAACATAGCAATTTAATGCAGTGCCTCCAAAGCTTTACTGAAAAAAAATGATGACATACTACTTGCGAATTTCAAAAATAAGTAATAATACTCAAGCATACACGTATTTTATCCTTATATATGTATATGTATGTACGGACGACAGCGGGTCAATATATTTGAATCTATCAAATTTTACCAATTAAACATAAACCTCCCACTATTGTTATAAGATTGAAAATCTATTAAAATAATTTGACAGATTGTGGTAGCTTGATGTGCTGTCGTCTGTACAGTCACGAAAGCCACTAAACGGTTGATTAAATTTTAAGTACACGGTACTCGAGTCTGCCATATTAAACACGAACGAGGAATGTAGAAGGTCCATTATAAAATCATGTAAAAGGTTAAGGAGATCTATACATATAAGTATATTATACTACATCAAGTCGATAGTTTCTTTTGGTCACTCAACAATTCGTAGCGAGTGGCGTAGCGCTGGCTACGGCGTAGCAGACTACAATTTAATTATGCCTTTAATATTTCCTTGCTTGGTTAGTTGTTTTTTTAACAAACTTTTTTTCTCTATGAAAATAAAATCTATGTGAAAAATTATTTGAAAAATTTAAACGTCGCTTTATTATTTTGCCCTTTATTGCAAAATCAATGAAGAAACTTATTTATATATTTACTAGCCGTTTATGCGGTTTCAGCCGCGTCCCGGGGAAACTTCTTCCCGTCCCCGGATAAAACATCGCCATTGTTCAGCGCAAATAATGTAGCTTTCCAGCAGTGAAAGGATTATTCAAATCGGTTCAGTAGATGCGGAGCCATACGTTACAAACAAACAAACAAATCTGTCATCTTTATATAAGTATTATAATTACATTTATAGATAAAAGATAATATTACAATAACTGATGAACCATTCCAAGTAAAGAGAAATCTCTTTGCTCTGTTAGATTAATATTATTTTATTGGTTATTCTTTACATTTCTTGTTCCATCTTCCTAGAAGTATAATTACACTTTATTATACCCATTAGCAGAAAGATTTCTAATTAGAGAGCAATATCAGTTCTTGTTAAACAACAAGGATTAAATAAATTAATAACAATTTCTGAGGTATAACCACCGCTGGAAAATTCTTGGATACAATAACAAGGATAGGTACATATCTGATGAATTATTTCTTTTAGTATTATTGCTCGCGAATACCAGAATACTATAATATATATTATAAGTATATAGAATATAAGAAACAAATGCTTATACAATAAAGCATTTAACCATTCACACCTAACTGGTGAATGGTTGTTAGATATTTGACCAATTGCAAAGTATTTCTAGTAGTACCGTATAACCTAAAACTTTTAGGCCGGGTTGTTCGATTTAACTTTAACCTAACCTTAACCGACCGTCAAATGGCCGCCCATTGGTTACACAGCTGTCACGTCAAAAAAATGACCAATGGGCGGCCATTTGACGGCCGGATAAGGTTAGGTTATAGTTAAAGTTAAATCGAGCAACCCGGCCTTAATCTGACATATATTTAGTCTTGTTTTAGATAATGTAGTTAAAATCGTGATAAAAGAGAAAGAGAAGTCAGGATAACGCAAACCATGTCATATGTGTTTATTAATTTATTATTTTTTGGGCAAGGGTATTTATTTATGTAAGTTTTTTAACAAACAAACGACTCAGCGCATTTCACATTTTGGATTTCGCAGCAGTCCAGCGGTGTACATGTGAACGGTTTAAGTTTGAACAACAAGAGACCTACTTCACCGCCAACCGCGGCGCAGCGCGGTGCCATGTGTGAGTTACTACACACAATATTTTTATTTAATACACGCAAAATATTAATATAGACCCGATAATATTTATAGGTATATTCTTACGTTACAGTGTATGTTGCAGCAAATAAATATGTATACGATATAGGATATGCAACCCATCAAATATTTCAACCGCCAATGAACACGTTTCCAATTTCAAATATCGCGGTGGTTTTTTTTTCCACAATTTCTTTTCGATCTGTGCTGACACAAAGGGTGAATTCCGTCACGAATATCCCAGAAAAAAATGGTTATCTGTAAATGAAATAGGTACCATTTTCTACTGAACTGATACCGTTGTTCAGTCCATCATGGGTAGGTTGGTTCTGCCTTGCATAAGGTCAAGGTAGCTTTTGGTTCGGTAGATTGTGTACTAATTAATAATTAAGTGTGCAACCTTGAGCGACTGCTACTCGTAAAAGCATTTTTCCAATAACGCAGTTAGATTATATTACATCGGGCTTTATAACGTCAAAGCTATATAAGTACTTGTAGCGAGGGCAGAGTGCTGAAGCAAGAAGCTTCCTGGAACTTGTGTCAGCGTCATTTTTAATACTTGTAGAATGTAACATAATCTTAAATTTACAAACGCGAAAGTGACTTTCCTTCGTACTGGATTCATGCTTGACATGAAAACCGGTGACATAGTTACTGCTGAGATAGTTATTAAAATCCACGTACAATAGCTTGAGCGGGATATTTACTAAAAGGTTTCAAATATCTCAATTTTGCATCATATTTAAAAAATACTCGTTCTGTAACTATTTATAAGGAAAACTCTAACTAAAAACAAAGAACTCGAATAAAACTAAGTGACATGTTTTCGGTTTGATTCGTGATTATTGTCTTATTGCATAGTAACACGATAGTTTGATATAATTAAACTACTTACAAATAAGAATTTATTCAGTTTCTGCAAATTTAGAGACCGCCCTTTAGCAAGTCTTGATGAACCATTCCATATATTAGTACGAATCGTATGGAAATTAATTTAGCAGTGTTTTATCCAGTTTGTTTAATGAATCATACATATAGTTAGTGATTCGATAGATGAGATTTAGAGCTCGCGTCGTAAACTCGTGGTGCATGACCTTAAGGCGCTGGCCTTTGTCTGTGACATTTGGCTCGTAAACGCAATGAAACAGGTATATCCTCAATAGCTAAGAATGCAGTAAACAAAAGACAGCTGAGAACAATACCTGAACCATACAACAGTTTCTTACTAAACATTAAAATGCGCAAAGGAGTTTGTTTGACACGCTCTCATGTTGAAATGGCTGAACCAATTGTGATGTTTGATGAGCAATTAGGTAGATAATCGGAAACGGTTATCTTTCTTTATCTATACTATAAAGAGGAAAACTTTGTTTGNCGGCCTTAATCTGACATATATTTAGTCTTGTTTTAGATAATGTAGTTAAAATCGTGATAAAAGAGAAAGAGAAGTCAGGATAACGCAAACCATGTCATATGTGTTTATTAATTTATTATTTTTTGGGCAAGGGTATTTATTTATGTAAGTTTTTTAACAAACAAACGACTCAGCGCATTTCACATTTTGGATTTCGCAGCAGTCCAGCGGTGTACATGTGAACGGTTTAAGTTTGAACAACAAGAGACCTACTTCACCGCCAACCGCGGCGCAGCGCGGTGCCATGTGTGAGTTACTACACACAATATTTTTATTTAATACACGCAAAATATTAATATAGACCCGATAATATTTATAGGTATATTCTTACGTTACAGTGTATGTTGCAGCAAATAAATATGTATACGATATAGGATATGCAACCCATCAAATATTTCAACCGCCAATGAACACGTTTCCAATTTCAAATATCGCGGTGGTTTTTTTTTCCACAATTTCTTTTCGATCTGTGCTGACACAAAGGGTGAATTCCGTCACGAATATCCCAGAAAAAAATGGTTATCTGTAAATGAAATAGGTACCATTTTCTACTGAACTGATACCGTTGTTCAGTCCATCATGGGTAGGTTGGTTCTGCCTTGCATAAGGTCAAGGTAGCTTTTGGTTCGGTAGATTGTGTACTAATTAATAATTAAGTGTGCAACCTTGAGCGACTGCTACTCGTAAAAGCATTTTTCCAATAACGCAGTTAGATTATATTACATCGGGCTTTATAACGTCAAAGCTATATAAGTACTTGTAGCGAGGGCAGAGTGCTGAAGCAAGAAGCTTCCTGGAACTTGTGTCAGCGTCATTTTTAATACTTGTAGAATGTAACATAATCTTAAATTTACAAACGCGAAAGTGACTTTCCTTCGTACTGGATTCATGCTTGACATGAAAACCGGTGACATAGTTACTGCTGAGATAGTTATTAAAATCCACGTACAATAGCTTGAGCGGGATATTTACTAAAAGGTTTCAAATATCTCAATTTTGCATCATATTTAAAAAATACTCGTTCTGTAACTATTTATAAGGAAAACTCTAACTAAAAACAAAGAACTCGAATAAAACTAAGTGACATGTTTTCGGTTTGATTCGTGATTATTGTCTTATTGCATAGTAACACGATAGTTTGATATAATTAAACTACTTACAAATAAGAATTTATTCAGTTTCTGCAAATTTAGAGACCGCCCTTTAGCAAGTCTTGATGAACCATTCCATATATTAGTACGAATCGTATGGAAATTAATTTAGCAGTGTTTTATCCAGTTTGTTTAATGAATCATACATATAGTTAGTGATTCGATAGATGAGATTTAGAGCTCGCGTCGTAAACTCGTGGTGCATGACCTTAAGGCGCTGGCCTTTGTCTGTGACATTTGGCTCGTAAACGCAATGAAACAGGTATATCCTCAATAGCTAAGAATGCAGTAAACAAAAGACAGCTGAGAACAATACCTGAACCATACAACAGTTTCTTACTAAACATTAAAATGCGCAAAGGAGTTTGTTTGACACGCTCTCATGTTGAAATGGCTGAACCAATTGTGATGTTTGATGAGCAATTAGGTAGATAATCGGAAACGGTTATCTTTCTTTATCTATACTATAAAGAGGAAAACTTTGTTTGTTTGTTTGTTTGATTGGTTGTAATGAATAGGCTCAAAAACTACTGGACCGATTTTAAAAATTCTTTCACCATTCGAAAGCTACATTATCCACGGGTGACATAGGCTATATTTTATCCGGGTACGGGCAGTAATTCCCACGGGATGCGAGAGAAACCGCGGGAAAACGGCTAGTATTATTATAAAACTGAAGAATTTGTTTGAACGCACTAATCTCAGGAATAAAATATTCAAATCCATCTGTTGGTCTTAAATAGCCCACTTATCGAGGTTATAGGCTTTATGATTCCCAAGGGACGAAGACGAAACCACAGGTGAAAGCCAGTGCTATATATTTCACATGGTAATTTGCGAACTTACTCTCGTCTCGAAGGAACTTCATTTAGCTCCCTGATAAAAGTAGACTATAACATTCTCCAGCGTCTAAATAATATCCGGAAAGCTGAACAGAGACACCCATTCAGTTTTGCATTAATGAATATTTAAATATCTATTTTATTCGAACGAGGAATAAACACACATAACATTTACTTTTATTTCGCTCTTATACCTTACACCCCATGTTGTGACAAAATGTTATTTTGTATTGTTTAGGTTTCATTTATTTACTCGGCTTGTGTAAAGCTTAACATATGTAAAATTCGGTATTTCAATCTCATTACTCTGTATTAGTGAGCTGACTGATGGTCTGTAATTAAATTAAATATTCATTTTTCACGCGGATCCATCCGCGCTCCGGGGAAAATCTTCGCGCATATGAATATAAAGCTATCCTATAACCTTCTATTTAAGTAAGTATCTCTTTACTTACGTGTATATTTTTGTCGAACGTGGTTCTACCTTTGAAATGCAAGAATCAAATAAATTCGTTTAATTATTCAGGTACATATCTGCACCTGCTCCCAAATGTATTGCTAACACAAACGAAATCATTCGACGACGACCTAAATAATTATTGTCAAATTGTACGCTATTACAAGTATAGTTAATTATACCAGATCAACCTACAGCGATAAGTATCACTAATATAAAAATGAATTGCTAGCATTTTTGCGTCTATTAACATTTGGAATAATGACTGATAAACCACATTAACGAAATGCTTAACAGTTATGCTAATATTGTTTTCACTGTTCGCGGGGACTACTGGCTTGATAGCTTTCCGCGTTAAAGCCCATGCACCACCAATGTGGAGCGGTGAAGTCATTAAACAACCAATAGATTTTTCCATTCACTGGATACCACTAAGTGTTCAAACACGTGTAGAATAACGAATTATTGGTTGTTTAGAAACTTCTCTGTTCCGTTCGACTTTGATGGAGTCTAGGCCTTAAACTCATGAGCTAGCAGGAAGTTCAATCTAACATAAGTCAAAGCTACACGAAACTGTGTATACGTAAATTGAATTCAGTCCAAGATTGAGCGTGCAAACTGACATTTACTACAGCAGCGAGTTAACTAACACGCTTGGATATGTCTACGTTTGAGCTTATAGTCTGTTTTGCGATAGTCTATGCAAGTAGTAAAGCGAGTTGTAGGCTGACCCCCTGCAAACGCTGCGAACTGTGGCATACATTAACCACTGTGTAATTGACTATCCGTTTTACGCGGTTTTCTCTTAGGTTCATAAGTTAATATTGTGCTGCGTTTATCTTTCCTCTTTCATCTGGAACTCTGAAGATCATGTTTTAGTAAAATAAAAACTTCAACAATATTTGGTCTTCAAAATATAAAGCCAAAACTAAAGGTTATAATAATTAGATGTAACATGCTACTTTGTTTAAGTACTACTCAACAAGAGATAACTTTAATTAAAGGTTAGGTAGAAATCATTTAATTTTAGGTAAGTAATCTCATAATCTTGAATAAACGGCAACCAAAAAAATTACAGTCCTACTTACTCAACAGGCTAAGTTATCTTTCCACGCGATTCAAACCATATCCTTTTGTTTTAAAAGCGCTTGATCAATTAAAACCTTATTTGCCACGCTCTGTGTTGGAAACCTTTGTTTGCCAGCTCATTGTTCAGATTACATCCCTATTCTTAAAAGCAGATTGCACCTATTTTCCTTCATGTTAGAAAACATACTGTCCCAAGCGAACCCTTTCTACCCGTACAACATCAAAAAACGGGCCCGCTTGCTCGCCATTCTCTGTTATTTGCCTATTTACCAAATAACTAGCACGCACGGGTTGCGCTATATCTAACACGACCAGATATGACAAAAAATAACTTTCTGTCGATTGCTACTCATGTTTGTTCGGTCTGCAAATATTAGCTAATGTGCATAATGTATAATACCTAATTTGCTTATAAAGCTATAAATGGAACTGTCTTCGACTCTTTATAACAAATCTTAAGTGTTCTTAGGCCGCGCATACCGAGCAGCGCTGCAGTACATCCCCGCCGCGTGGAGGAGGCTACCAGGTGGCACCGAGCCAGCTATCAGACATGCAAAAGCCAGGCACGGCACGACCGTAGTTTACCTTCTGCTGGGTTGGTTTATATTACCCGGTAACCGAGTACAGTATTAGGTTAAATCGAGTATTAAATTAATTCCTTTTAATCTCTTCAGCTCATTTGTTGAATATTTTTATGGTGTTTTTATTTGTAGAATTGCAAGAATTGCTCGTACAAATAAATCTACTGTTGCTAACTACAATCATTGTGAACAAAAAAAAATACATGCTGCAAAGGAAATAGATAATTACTTTTGACACATTAAATAATAGCCTAGCTGATTACAAGAATACGAATTTGCAGAAGCGAAATCTATTAAATACTGCTAGCACACTGAGTACTAATCCATGCGGCGTAAAAGCTTTTTGGTATTGGAGTCCAGCGCTGCACAACTGCACATGTGTTACAAGCGATACACGCGCGGTGTTCACGTTTCTGCCAGTAGACTCACAAAGGGCGGGCGCGGGGGGCCCGCTCCACCGACAGGACTCCCGCCACCAGATCGGCCTCTAAGGCCACCACCGCCACCACCCCTCGCTGCACCACCAGACGTACCGCCACGGCCGCGGCCGCTCGGCCCCGCGTCGTCTCGCCCCCCTGAGCGGGCCCCCGACATGACGTCGGGCTCGGGGTTGCGGCCTCGGTGACGTTTACGCGGTTTGCGGTTCAGTCTAAATAAACACGAGAGTAACGCATTTTTCGTATCGCTTTCCTCCAGTTATACCTAAGCACAACAAAGTGTGTTGCCGATGATTCGGAAATCCTATCCTAGCTGGGAGGCTATTGTGTTGTTTCGTCAGCATTACAAGACCTTATGAAAGCATTGCACGCACTTACAGCCGTGGTGGTCCACTCCACCTCCAATATATTTACTCGTCATGCACATGATACCGGAATAGGTGTTTGAAGGTATTTCGGGTTTTTACTTTACATCATTTTAGTACAAAATTATAACACTTTAATGTAACTTCACCAATAACCATTGTTATTTAAAAGAGCTTATAATCTTGGTGTAACACCTTTTTTTATCGCTAAAATGGTTGTTAATCCCGGAAAATCCCGGAAAAGTCGACAAAATTATAAACCTTTTGCGACCATTTCCTATTAAAATGGTATTTAATCCTGCTTAAATGAGCTTTATGAAAAATATATTGTTTATACATATATAACTAATGGACGATTTACAAGGGGGACAGTACTTAGGCGTAGTACTAAGGAATTGTTTACCTATATCCATAATAAAAGAATTTCGCCTTGATAATTACGGAATAAAAATAATATATTGAGTGTGAAAATAATCTAAATCGAAAACCGTGACTACTGAATCGTTAAGTTAGATACAACACCTGCTTAATAAATGTTTGTATTTAGGTATTATTATAGTGAAAGAGAAGGAAGAGAGGGTAATAGGCAGATTGCTATACTGGGCATAAGGATGATCTTGTGTTTTCTGCGTTTAATTTTGAATGTAAACAGTTGTTTTAAGAAAAACGGATATTTATACTGTCGATAAACTTGGGTCTAAATACGATCAAGCAGACTAATTCTAAGCCACTCAAATGAGATCACAGTATCAAAGCGGCCATCGGGTGTGAAATGAGCCTGTAAGTCGGCATCTATGAATCAACGTACACGTTACATGATTAGATTGATGACAAGCCCACATGAATTGCACAGAATCGAATACACAGACAACCTTTCAGGCACGTACCAGGAATTATCATCCATCACGAGGCAGAGAAGCCTTCTGTCTAATATAGGTAAGGGCTGAACTTCATCTTTAGGTACAAGTAGCTTACTAGAACGTTCAGGTATATTATATAGGTTATACAATTAGGTTTTGATAGATTGTAAGCCCATAATGCCTTAATGGGGAAACGGCTCGAAGACTATTGATATACGCGGCGCAAATGGAGCTGGTATTGATTCAATACTTCATTCATGTATTAAAATATATTACGTACAGTGAGTGTTATATTTGTCGTCAGAAGTAAGTAAATGAATCGCTAACCTTGATGTTCTACCCAAACATGGTAATGGTCGCCTACCCCGTTTGTATTGGCAACGATAAGTGTGAGCCATTTTGCCATCGCTTGGTAAAATTGATAGCTTTTTATTTGCGGAAACCTTAATATTAAAAGTGACTTAAGAAAAATGAGTTATACAGTATCAACTTTTCATAAATAGTTTGGTTATCATACGCTAACTATTTAAAGAAATACGACGAAGTTCTCAATGTTCTTTTGAGTATATTTTTGTATACAGCAATGTATGTCCGAACCGAGAATCGAATTGGCGGCCCCTTTCACAAAACGAAACCATTTTAATTGTAGGCATTTTTTGCCTAAAGATAAAGAAAATACACTTAATAAAGCGGTATCAACAAAAATTAGATTTACATATTCTGAAAAATTACTAATTCTCACATGGGCCACATCAATTTCATCATCCCTTAATACGTTCACCAGTTGAAATGAATTTCGAGTATATAAGCACCAATCGAACGGCTGGATTTCACTAATTTACCTAATGGATTGATGCCCATGCTTGACATCGGATAAGGCGACTCTTTTATTATGATTGACGCAGGTATGCGACATGCGAGCCCTACTCGTGTTTATCAAGCGACCCACTATTATTGTAATATTGTATTAAGTACCCGAAATCTTTCGTATCTATTTTCATAAGTGACTTTTATAGAACTCATCCTTCTACTTAGCGATAATTTATAAAGATTTTTCATTGCAGTGTGCAAATTATTTGCAATAAACTGTTTTGTATCAGGGGTCCTTGGTATTTGAAATCTTGAATACCATTTATCTCAATGTATTCCAGTGCCATTTAATATTCAAAATCTGTGTTTGTTATTCTATTTGCTAACAATAGCTGTTGGGCGCCGGCCGCATCATTTGTCAGTGTCGCAGGAATTCATCTCATTGTAAACCAACCCTGTCCAATGCATAAGGATTATAGGAACCTCGCAATCTAGTTATGTTAAATAGATTTACTGCTTAACAACTATTTGCAGTGATTTAATCAAGACTAAGTATAAAATATGTATTAATTGGATAAAAAATACTTGAATTTCTCAAAACGACGAAATTATTTTGATGTAGGCATATCAACAAGACGGCAGTTCCTAGGTAAATGAGTGAATGCCTATCCAGCCAATATTCGGCAATGAACAAACGACAAAATCAAATAATAATTTAGACTTTAATACTTACCTTTTTTTAGAGTTTCGTACCCAAAGGGTAAAGCGGTACCCTATTACTAAGACTCCGTTGTCTGTCTGTCTGTCTGTCTCCAGGCTGTATCTCATAAACCATGATAGCTAGAAAGCTGAAATTTTCACAAATGATGTATTTCCGATGCCGCTATAGCAATAAAAACTAAAAATAAAAAATACTTAAGGGGGTCCCCATACAATAAACCTATGCAACTGCAAATTATAACTTTGTTATTCATATATTTGTATGAAAAACAAAGCTATTTTTACCCGACTAGGCCGAAGCGAAAAGGAGGGTTATGATTTTGACCTGTTTGTATGTATGTATGTATGTATGTATGTATGTATGTATGTATGTTCATCGGTTCCCTCATAACTTCTAAACTACTTATCGTAATTTAACAAATGAGATATCATTAGAAGCGTCTTGGCCGTCCGGTGGTTATAGGATATGTAAAATTACAAAAATATTCTTATATTCTTGTGGCGCCCTCTAGAGGACATTAAGTAGTCAACTTAAAAAAAAATGTCATCATAAGGTACCGTGTTGCATATCAAAAGAATGGGCTTAATTAGCACATTTCAAAAATATAAATATTGTAGGTAAATATTGTTTGAGGCGCCTTCTGGAGAATGAAAACATCATAGTAGGCTCAGGTCTATAGATGGTTTATTTATTTGTGCCTTGGATCATAACAAATAAAGTGCCCTCATGATTCACGAGTTCTAGAGGAATTAGAAAGGTTGCGCAGTCTCCAAAATTATTAAAATAAAAAATAAGTTCAAAAACTAAAACCCGACTACTGAAATATCGCGCTCTAAAAAGCAAAAAACAAGATAATATGCATTAATGTGTTACATAAAATACTAATCATAAGGATGAAAAGATAGTAGCCGTAGTCGTATGTATAATAAATAAAAGTATTATTTTGTGCATGTATCGGTTTCATTTGAATCAAGTTTCGCAGTATCCATTTTCCTATACCTATTTGTCAATTCGTATCGTCGGATCCTGCAGTACTGATTCTATTACATCATTGACAGGTGAGCTGTAGCACTGATACAACCATCAATTACTATCATGCAATCGGCTCTAAGCTGATAGTCCGTGGCATGCCCACTAGCCATAAAACATGGTGGCTCTGATATTTTTTTCACAGGCTACATTACTGTAAGTTTCAGTATCATGAGATGATGAAATTGACAGCCTGAATGACCAGTTAATAGATACCTACTTAAAGATTTCAATTGAAAGAGCTGAGCAACTTACATGGGTAAATGTTTAAGTAACAAACTCTCGCATTTAGATTCCAAGCTGATTTTCTATTAAAGCGTCGAATGGTATACAAAAAGTACAATAGTTGCTTATAAAATGCGGTTATAACGATCGTGCTAATTTGAACCAAGCTTCAAAATCAAGACATGTGAAATACACCGTGTTGGTGAAGGCGATGGCTAAACTTTAACTGGCGGCTACGTTTCAGTGACCTACTAACGTCGATATCTTTGCAGGACGGCGGCCGAAGAAGTTCAGTTGATTCATGAATAAATTCCCATCGGCTGAAAACATGACAGGCACCTGGACGTGAGAAGCACTTTCATAGGATTTCGTTGAAAATACCATTATATTTTCAGTATTTTTTTATTGAATCCTTTATAGTCCCGCCTATTCAAGTGCCCGTTTAGCTTGAGTATCTTCCTTATTTTTTTGCGCTAAATAAACTTTAGAGGCAGTTCAGTATGCTTGGCTAGTACCTAAAAATGTTTTCAAAGAACTTTCTATACATCTGTTCCGTTATTATATGTGAAACAAGTACGTTAACAATTAATGTTCAATTTGTTTTCGTCATTGTCCAATAACCATATATAATATACCAATATATTTTAAGACTCAGAGCAATCGTCGTACGTGCGGATCTAAGCGACCACAAAATACGAGGTGCGAACAACGCTGTAGCGAGTGAATTTAGACGCATTTAAAATTAAGTCAGCTTGTCGTCAGCAACGGTAGGCAGCCCAGTCAGTAGCTGAACTCTATAGAACATTTCAAAAACCATGAAAACTTCTTCAAGAAGGTTCAGGAAGGAAGGACCCAATCTAAAAATGTTAACTTTGGAACTAACGTATTACCTATGTCNAACGAGTACGTGCGCGGTAGCCTTGGAGTACGCGACGTCGCCGACAAGCTGCAGGAGAACCGGCTGCGATGGTACGGACATGTAAAAAGGAGACCACCTGAGTACATCGGCAATGCGACACTCAATCTTGACATACCCGGCAACAGGAGCAGAGGAAGGCCAAAGTTACGGTGGATGAGTGTCGTAAAGAAAGATATGGAAAGCTGCGGACTCGTAGAAGAAGATGTCCAGGACAGAGCGAAGTGGAAGAAGACGATAAGGAAAGCGGACCCCGTCACGAGACGGGACAAACGCTAGGAAGAAGAAGAAGTATTATGTCCTTTATTATAATGTGATAGATTTGCACTAGTATTTAATAAACTAAATAAATAATATATTCTATCACTTAATACATCTATGTTCTAGAAATGCTCATGAGCAAAAAGATTCATAAAAGTATTTTTGTCAGTTTTGGTGCGAACGACGAGGACGATGCCGTTTTGATGTTAATAAAATCGGACGCATGTCATACTCAGTAAGCCGACGACCAAAAAGATGTTACCTTGAATGTTTTATTGTGAAATCTGAATAGAAACCTAATAAATAAATACCGGGAAAAAAATTAAGACGTTTTGTGGCCATGTCTACGCCAGTGTGCGTGTGTTGTCCTGTCAGGATTTAAGTACAAAATATAAATCTTAGTACTTAATTCTTATTAGTAACTTCATTCTTAATGACCAACGCTGAAGTAAAACATAATCGGAAATCTGTAATTTAATTAATTTAATTTCCAAACCACTCTGAGCAAGTGTGACGATGAATCCTGACGATGCATGCCGGCTACCCGAAAGGACCCATTTAAGATTCTGTAGTAACTAGGAACCCTTATAGTTTCGGTAGGTTGGTCTGTCCATCCATCCGTCCGTCCGCGGATAATCTCAGTCACTGTTAGTGCTAGAAAGCTGAAATTTGGTACTTACCAATGTGCATACCAACCACGCCGAAAAGTGTAAAAATAAAAAGTGTTTTTTTTTATTATGTGCACTCTCATAGGCATATAGCCCCTAGTCCATAGGACTGCAATCCGACAAGACCGGAGAGAGTTCAGACGCTGGACCGACATTATTGCTCTCCTATGTGCGGGTGTTTCAATCACCAACTTCCAAACTCCGGGCTGCTTCCTTGTTTCTAAAACCCACAAGGAGATTTCTGTCCGACCTGGAAATCGAACCCAAGAATTCCCCGTGCACAGCAGTCGCATTATTCTACTACGAGGCCAACGAGCTATCAAATCAACAGAATGAAGGGCGTCCGTAGACCAAAAGTCGACAAACCCGTGAGTCGAATCAAAATATTTATACAAAAAAATCATATAATAGAAAACAGTACTGATATCTGACTAGAGATGACGGATCGACCCCAGCTATAAAAAGACTAGAGATTTCGAGGTATAGAATATACTAGCCATACTAGCTCATCTCAAAAGTGCAAAGGTAGCTTAAAGACGTGTCTACCCAAAGCGTGTAACTCCTTTATACTCCAATTGGGTGTACCAAAAGGCGTTTCAGAAACATGATGGACAAAATATTATCTCACCAAAAACATAAATGTAAAAAAAAGGAAAGCCAAGTTCAATATAAGACCTATGTCTGCTTGTGGGCTTCCCCGCAAAAAGAATGGAGATCTAAATGAGTCCCAAGTTCTGTACATAATCCCAATATGTATTTATAGGTACAAGATATGACTTGGCCAGTTTTTATTACCTCAGTATTTCTATAAAGTTATCAATAAAATATACATAAAACATTTTTTTAATCCTGATAAAAACTAGCCAAGTCATTTTTGTACCTAAAAATACATATTGGGATTATGTACAGAACTTGGGACTCATTTAGATCTCCATTCTTTTTTGCGGGGAACCCCACAACCAGACATAGGTCTTATATTGAACTTGGCTTTCCTTTTTTTTACATTTATGTTTTGGTGAGATATCATTACTTTTTGTAAAGAAGCAGGCTGTATCTGATAAACTGTGATAGCTAGAAAGCTGAAATTTTCACAAATGATATATTTCCGTTGCCGCTATAACAACAAATACTAAAAATTAAAACAAGTTTAATATTAAGGGGGTTCCCCATACAATAAACGTGGTACGGAACCCAACTCGCACTTGGCCGTTTTTTCATAGATAATAGTACGGAACCCTTCGTGCGCGAGTCCAACTCGCACTTGGCCGGTTTTTTATAAAATTACACGTTTGTTGTATGGGGACCCCCCTATTTTTTAACTTTTTTTGTTTTCAGATTTTTTCCTATGCTTACACACAAGTACCGAGCTAGATTCCAAATTTCATCTTTCTAGGTTGTCTGGAAGTAGGTTAGGTTTAGGTACTATAAGTCAGTCAGTCAGTGGGAATTTTACGATTTTTGGACCTTCATATCTTTATAACCGTTTGAGCTAGCTTCATGAAATTTGGGCTTCTAGGTGTTCTCATAGACATAATGAAACACACATAGTTTCAAGTGTTTACGTTAAATAGGTTTTGAGTTATGGAGGGGTAAAAAGTGGCACCAAATGGTTCCTGTAAATATACACGTGGCGCTTGCCAGCCAGTCTGCTTGAACTTGGCTTGACACGCTGCCGCGTGTCTAGATTGAAATTTATCCTGGCAACCAAAGACCGTGAAATCCGATATTCTCTAAATGCGTTAAATCCGCTTCCTCATATTTATAAACTTAAGTTCGACCCCGACCCGAAGGTTGCATTTACTTATTATTAAACTCCGCTAGATGCATTTTGTTGCCGTAAAAGAGCTTAAGGTCATCCAGGTAAAGGAGATATTACTTGACCTCCACCCTTCTTAAGCCTATTTCTAATCTCTCTAGCAAGGCGCTTTGAGGATTTAAAACTAAAGAGGGTTAGACTATTACCCTGGAATAAATAATTCATTTTCTTTATCGGTTTACAGTTTTTCTAACAGCGGTTCCCGTTTTAGATATTGCGATACCATCTATTACCCATATTAAATAGATGGCCCCAGAAGCATAGAGCTGTATTTGTATTTTTAGATTGCTTAATTTTCTTACTTCTTCTTCAAGAAAAAAGAAATTCCCATATTTCTTGTTTCCTACAGTTAATAGGTACTAAATATACCCAAACAGATTCTAACGTTATCACGGTTATAAAAGCTAGGAGTACCATGAAAGCGCCCCGGTGTGGACGGACAATGGATATAGTTGGGCCTATTGAAGCGTAGTGATGGACATGAATAGGAACTCTGATTTATTTTTTGAACGCAGCGGATTTTTGAACAGAACGGTCGCCGCTCACACGCCGCCGCCGCCGGGTCAAGAATATTATTTCAATCCCGTAAGTCTAATAATAATTAAATACTTTACCTAATTCTTAGATTTTATTGGACGAGTTATTATTTTGTGTAAAATTGGAATCAACAAAATAAAATCTTAAATCTAATCTTAAAGACTTTTGTATATAAACAATATATTTTCCAATAAAGGTGCAGGAATACCATTGTCAAGTTATCAATTGCATCAACGTTATTTCCCTATAAGATACGTATAAATAATATCTCGAGAAATCGCGTGTCTAGAATCGTGCGTAAAATTGGTGTTCTTGATGAAGAAACACCTTGGCCCGAATCAATATAAAGCCAGATTTTATCGCTCCCCACAAAACTTCATTTCATGACCTCTGGCCGAATTCACCGTTACAAAATGTTATATTGAAACTCTGAAATTAATAAGTAATAGTTATAAACATTTCTGATACTAAGAACTTTTGAGTAAACTTATTAAACTTCGTATAAAGCTTTAACAACTTCTGATTAAAATAGCAGTTAGTTAAAATAATTTAAAATTAAAAATGTTTTTAAAAAGTTTACTCGATTTTAACAATTCACTTACCAATTTGAGAAAATCGGCAGCTGATCCGAAAAAAGTTCTGAAGGATGTGTAGGAGTCACGGCACAATAAAATAAAATAGTTCACAGAAAATATATAAAAAAAAAACAGTTATTAAAATTAAAATGAAACACAAATTTACAACTTGTTAGAAGAGCATAAAGTTGGAATATATCTGTGCGCGTATCGTTAGGACCGGCGTGGGGCGGCGGTTGCCCCAAACGCTGCTCGACGGACACTGGCGGCGCGGAGGCTCTACCGGCACAGGCTCGGCTACAGCGATTCACACCTGCGCACTACATCGCTCAACTTCACCCACCTATTATATATCAAACATATTTTTCGGTACATACGGTATTCCAGATTTCCCAAAACTTTTATTGTTCATAAAAATCGAAAACAGTTTTTCTTTTGCAATTTGACCTTGAATCCTTTTTCTGGCGGTAATTTTGCATTTTATTTTTATAAAATTCTATTAATAACATTTTTGTTGACTTAAATTATTTCAATTTTTCAGAGCTTGATATATCGTTTATACTCAAAATACTATGAATGTTTTTTAAAATCAGTTATGTTTCTACCCCATGTACGGTATGTTATGGGTGAAAGCGTTAAGTGATGTTATGAAAATACTATGAATATTATTGGAACGTGTCTGGCTGATACAAGGGTGGCGCGTGCCGGGCGAGCGCCGGCCGTTCGGTCCGCGACTGTGCGTAGCGCTGCTACGAAATGCTACGAAACGCTACGAGCCGCTACATTAAGAAAAATGATTTTCTTAATATGAATTTTAAGTCAATATAGCGCTTGGTTCGCATGAATACTCGTTTTATATTGTCTGCCTGCGGTTGTTTACCAGAACTCGCTTTAACTGTTTTGCCTGAAACATTTCATAAAGCCTAGCTTCGTTGGAATTCATTACAATAATGTATGGAGATACATGGACGAAGTAATGTTATTATTGCGTACATAATTTAAATGTGCATTTATTTATTGTCATTATATTATTGTTATTTATTTTATCCTGCATAGTTTTCAATATTCTTAAAAAAAAACATGAAAAAAAAATGGTGTCCACCCGCATCGGGAGCAAGGTCCAGGCTACGGATGGTTATTGCTCCAACAATAGAAATGTCCTCACAATACGCGCTGTTTTAAAGAGTACCGCCTTCTGAATCATTATCTTGACCAAGCCTCCTACGTTGAGATGTCGAGGGAGGCTCTTGGCTGTTACAACATTGACAGTCACGACAATCAGTAGGGCAATAGCCACAAAGTGACAGTCACATACGCCAAGTATTTTAAGTCCAGATATTTTAATTTCTCAGATTTGACGGGATTCTCGTCATGCGAAATGGCGAAATCGACAGTCATCATGCGCTGCGCTAATCAGTACATTTACCAGGCCTATCGGCTACAATAGTCCTGTCAGTGATAATAGATTTATCCCAGTACAACGTGACATTGGTAACAACATGGTGATTTTCGAGATCGAATTGTGTCGGACGAATATTTGTATGCACCTCAAGATCTACAAGTTTGTACTGCAGTGCAAGTTATTGCTGGTCGATCTTGGGTACTTGATCATGTCTGTACAAGTAATTACTCGTCGTTAGCCAAACGAGAATAATTGGATATGCGCGTTTATTCGACTCACTCTAAATGTGTAGACATAACCATATTGTGATGTCTAGTGATCAAAATTATTTTGCTCGTGCAATCAGTTCGTTGAATCCAGACCAGCTAAGTTCGTGTTTCACGCGATTATTACATAAACTGACTTCGATTTGACGTCAGCAAATAGAACTGATCTATAAAGGCGATGTCTGTAAATAGCCCAGAAAAGAATATAGCCACATGACTTTCTAGTTCTTCATAACTTACTAGCTTCTGCCAGCGGTTTCACCCGTGTCTCGTGGGAACTACTCGGCGCACCTGGATGAAAAGTAGCCTATAGCCGTTCTCTATAAATGGGCTATCTAACACTGAAATAATTTTTCAAATCGGACCAGTAGTTCCTGAGATTAGCACGTTCAAACAAACAAACTCTGCAGCTTTATATGTAATATTAGTATAGATGAGTAACCACATATTTACACATTTCAAAGCCAGTTTATTTCAGTTATCGAATCTGCCTTTGGTTAGGTTAGGTTAGTCAGAAATATTTGCCAGCGGTAATATTATTTTGATTGCAGAAAAATGTTATATTAACTCGTTTTCTAGAATATTCTCAAAGGAATCGAAAGGTAAAAGTAACGTATTGCAGTGTGTTCGTGTATTGTGGCGCGGAGTATTTTTATTAATTTATTATGCTATTGAAGTGTTTAAACTACACATACATGTGTAACAGTATTTTTTTAATTGTTAACAATAAACTATATTTAAACTATATGTTACAGGTGTGTAAACACAACACATCAAAGCTTATCGAAAGCTGCAAAAAAAATTTTTGGTGCGCCAAAAGAAAGATTTTTCTTTGCTAATTGAAAAACTCAGTGACGCAATTTTAGCGAATCGGCAAAGGGGCTACCTGACTACCTGCACTAGTCACTGGTTTATCCAAAATTTATATGAAAACTAGCTTCTGCCAGGGGCTTCGCCCGCGCTATATTTGAAATCCCGTTTTTTCCCGTTCCCGTGGGAATTTCGGGAAATCCTTTCTTAGCGGGTGCCTACGTCATAACATCTGCCTGCGTCCCAAATTTCAGCTCGATCCATCCAGTGGTTTCGGCTGTGCGTTGATAGATCACTATGTCAGTCAGTCAGTCAGTCAGTCACCTTTGAGTTTTATATATTTAGATAACTTACCTCAGTGTTATCTGGTGTGAGCAGCTTTTTTTTAATCGCAGATTCATGATAGCGAGGATCCTCGCCCGACACCGCACGCTGGTACGACAGTCTCCGGCCTTTCGAGTCGGTCTTCATTTCCAAGTTGTTCTCTGGAATCGTAGAGATGTCCTGGTATGAATAACCAGAGTTCAGCTCTCTACTCTTTTCGTCTTGAGTTATTCGCCGAAAGTAGTTCGTAACCCCTTCACTAGCTAGCCATGTGACCCTGGAATAAGGAACAAAATCATTGTTGATCACGTACTCTGACCCGCATTTTCATGGTATTCTCAAGTATCAGACTATCTTCCAAATAAGACTCAAATAAATAATCCTCAATGACACACATCATTTGACGTGGCAATAATTTGATACGTATTTTTTTCTATTGCTCCTTTGATAGTCTCATTTTGGAATACCCAGTAACTTAATTCTCCCTAGTTTAAATTAATAGTTTTTTATTTATTTTTCCATGTATTTGTTTATATGTAGACTTCATATTTTGTTCGAGTAAATCAGTATAATTATTCAACCGTATCTTTTTAGCGCAATTATCCGTGAAATTGTTTTGTATACTATATAAATATTTGATCATACAATTCTAAACAAAACGAGGTAATATCATAATTCTATGAATTTAAACACGAGTGATTGCGGTTTGGATGGTAAATTAACTAGAATAGACTATATGATAATATTACATACTGACATCACTTTCCCGAGAGGGTTTCAGCTAGGAAATATATTCACACTCATAATAAGAGAAAATAATGCAATAAAATAACGCAAACAAAGAAAAACCACCGTAGGTACAGGGAAGCTATTTACTATCCCGATTAAGTATCTCGTTTAATAAGTTGATTCTTGGAAGTAATAAAAACCGGACAAGTGCGAGTCGGACTCGCGTACGTAGGGTTCCGTACTTAACTACAGCCAAAATAAAATACCACAACTTCTATGAAAATTTCAACTGTCTATCTATCACGATTCATCTGTTACCAAGTTGTATCTTACAACTAGATGACAGATGGACTGACAGTATATAGACAGACGGATAGACACAGACGAACACACGGATATCAACATATTTGGATAGAACTATGGATGGAACCTATAGAAAAGAGTAGCGATTTTTTTTAAAGCACCACTTAGACAGATACGGTCAGCGTTCAATATTGCTTAACTGACAAGATAACGGGGATCCATTTCTGAAAGGTAAGCAATTTTCCTACATATTTAGATTTCTAACGAAGAAAGAATGAGGACACACGAAATAAGCATATGTGATGTTATGTTATTTAATGACTACTTAGAAATATGTTTTAGACGGGCAGATTTATATTACCCAGTGTGCATTGAGTTGTATGTACAACCTATAACATGTTTTCTGGATCTCTAGTCTGGATATGTTTATACACTGTTTACGACACTTATTAGACTGCATATTCCGCATATTCTTCATCTGAAGAATTTTTAGTATCGTCAGTCAATAATACTTAAAATAAAATTTTAATACTATTCAGTGAGTGGATCTACATTGTACAGAATTAAGTTATAAATACGTTATCATAAAATAATTACTTTGCCGAAAATATTTATAACTCCTTATCTGAAGTAAGTATCTCCACATGTCAGTAGAAATATGGAAATAATGTTCCGAGAAAAACAATATATCTACTTCAAACGAATTTGCGAAAACTACAGTGTTGTTTCGGGAAAGGTTTTAACTGGTAATGAATTTCTGCAGCAACTAGTTTTCAATAGAATGTACGAGGCCACATGTACACGTGTAAAGTAGAAATGTATGAGCCGCATTTTATTAAAGGACACAGTCTTTGTCCAAATACTAAATAATTTCCTGTCTAAATGTAATTACTGTACATATAAATATGAAATTAATTTTATGAATGCACTATTAGTATTTCCCGCGAACTAAGTTCATGTGGACGTTCATAATTTTGATGATGATACTTTAACAACTAAACTTTTAATTACAACATTACATTAAGTAAGGTACACCCACTAGTACGTTTTCACTTCAGATTATAATCAGAATCCCTCGATTTTGCGTCCCTGAATAAAATCAGTGTGCCTACTAGGTACATATAACAGCTCACCTACTATTATCGATTGCTCCCGAATAATATAAATTGTAGGTACAGCCAAGCATGACTACTAATAGAACACAAGCTATTACATTTTGCTTGAGACATAATAATTATTAGGGCAAACATATTATGTAGGTGGTATGTAGTTTTTGTTTAGACTTTGGCAGTGTGGTTTATTATTTCGTTATAAAAAGAATTTCTAGCCATAACAACTAGAGATAAGACGGTAGCTCATGTTACACCGTTGTTTTAGAGTCGATTCGTCCCAAATTTAACTTATGCTCGGGTTGCTATACCAAGATTTAGTTATTCCACGCTCTTAATCTCAAATGAGCATAAAGTATTTTTTCCATGCAATTTGAAATATAATAAAAATTGTAGAAAGAAAGTTTAGTAACAAAAAACTTTTTTACAAAATAAATAAAACCCACTTCACAAAATGCTGAAAGTACTTTTCACATGGCTATAGAAGTCGGTGGCAAAATAAACACAGTCAACAGACCTGCAGACACTGACTTCTAGAGCCATTTGAAAAGTTTTATTTTGTCCCTTTCAGTGTTTCGTGAATGTCGGTTTTTCAATTTTTGGGTCTAAAACTATAATATTTTATATACCCACAGTGGCAGTCGTAACCTAATATTTCCACCTTATGTACATTATGGAATGCAATAAACGTTATGAGTATGAGTATGAGTATAACCCATAATTGTGGAAAGTCCTTAATAATATAAAAAAAAAAACACCAAATACATTATATAAAATAGCCCATATCATGTAAAATGTAGCCAAAAAGACCACATAAAGTTTGCCCTGTGAAAAAGATATCAGATCTCATGTAGAACCAAGTTTCTGAATCTACGCGGCCTGAGTCTACCAACCCTAACTTCACAAATTCTACATATCAGTAAAAAAAAATGTATGGCTTTGCCGTTTCGCTACCGTCGTGGAGGTGATGCGAAGATTTAGTTTCTGAAGTAAGCAACAAAACAGCCAAGCAAAACATTTTTACTGATATGTAGAATTTGTAGAAGTTAATGTTATTTCAACTCGTTTTTGTTGTATACTTAGAGGTATCATCTGGCCGGGCCAGTCGGTTGCTTATATCATATTATTAGTGTAAGATAGACCGCCATATACGAATAATACCAGAATAGCTTGCTGCATCGCCAAAATTTGTGGCATAAAATTTATTCCCGTTCAACGAGCATAGGTACTCTTGGATTAAAAGTTGGTAAAACAGAAACAATGTTTATTCTGGAGTAAAAAGTAATTTACTATCGGCAAATGCCTTATTCCAGTGTGCTCGAAGCAGCCCTTAATCCTTTAAAAGTTTACTTTCCGAGAATATAATAAAGGGGATAGTCAGATTAATACCAATACTTTCGCAGAATATTAATATAATAATTGCAGGTTTAAAACTTGCAATTATTATTACTTCCACAAACCTTGATTTTTCAAAGCTTTACCGAGAGAGCTATTCAAATACACCAAGTTACAGAATTCCACAACAAAGCAACATTCTTCCTAAGTCAACTGTTTACGCTGGGATAAGTGGAATGGTGAGTCCAGCTTATTTTTATAATATTTAGTTTTATTTTTCAGAACAACACTGTTATTTAATAAGCGGATTCTTAAAACATTTTTATTTATAAGACATCTATGAACTAATTTTCACATAACTTTTGCGATTTTAAAATTATGTATTTAAAAGTTGACCTCCTTTTAAAATTATTCTTAGGTAAGGGTCGCGTAGAATTACAAATATTATATTTCATTATGATAAATAGATTGCATTAATTTTGTCCAATAAATTTTTTCAGGGGTCAAAAAGATGGCGAATGTGTGTCAATGTCTGTCCAATGTGCATGGTCCTAACCGAGTACGCATTGATTAAATGCGATGGTTGTTTTCTACTGTACATGAAAATGAGTTTTTCACATGAAATAGCTACTCTGTAAAGGCATGAATGTGCGGGATTTAATTAAAAGTGATAATTATGTACAGGACCGGACGCTAATGTAATTTCTCGCTTCGATTCCACCCTATGCATACTGCATACACTAAACGGATTTCCCACCATTCAAAACCCCGCACGTGTACGTACCAAGAATTTCAGGGAAATGTAAAATAAGTTTATGCAAGCAAAGCTTTTATTCAATGAATTGAAATAATGTTTTCAAGTTCATGATACAATCCATTTGAAGTGTGCAGTTGCGGACAGAATCCGATTAAATTTTATTTTGAATATTCATTACGGATCGAAACTATGATATTCTGAAACACTTTCACTGAAGAATTCTTTCGTAGTTTGCCCGGAGGATTTCGATCAGAAATCAAAAGGGTGCGGATTCAAAAGGGACAACCCTTTTCTGAACAAATTAAGGACAACGTCTTGATGTACTAACGACACAGCGCTACGCAACTATTTGGGCCCTGGGTTTGGGTCTTTTCAACTATGAAGTTACTTGTTTTACTGGACTTCCAATATTTTTTATTGGTGTGTTAAAGTTAACATTAGAAGTACCTAGTACCTACAATGACCTACATATTTCTTTTGACTATTACTTTGATATTTAGATTTTTCGCAACGCTTTCGTAACCAACCAATAGGATGGATCTTTAACTAATAGGGTAAACCAACAGGGTGTAGTGGTGTTGCAATTTTTGTTGAACTCTTTTTTATGTTTCAATTCTATAAAATCGAACATAAACCCTTATAAGAGTGTGTTGAGAATAATGTTAATTATTAATACCTGTTTGATCTGGACTTCCTTCGGTTCTGCCCGGTCGCCGAATCTAGTCCGGAACTCATAGATATGGCCCGGTTCAGCATGGCTTCATTCAGATAAGCTTCGTTTAGACCTATAAAAAAGGTAACAGTGAGACAAAACATTTTGTACGTAGAGAATGTCTAAAACGCAATCATAACGGTTATTAAACGAGATTCCATGTTATTGGGGTTTTTTTTAATAGTTTTAATATCTTTCTCCACCAGGTTTCCTTATTAAATGCCTTATAATGATATCGCCGATCTGCATGTAAAGAACCTCGTGAAAGCTGAGAAAGAGAAACAAATGAAGTCTCCCGACTTAGCACACTAGGTTGTTGCATTGTGGAATGTCGATACGGCTGTTATTGTGCCGATTGTCATTACGATCAATGGCCTAATGGCCAAGAGCCTCGACCAACATCTCATGAGGCTCTCATTAGGCGGTTAGGTCAAGGGACTGATACAGAAGGCGGTACTCCTTGATACGCCGCATTGTGAGAAGGTTTCTAGCTCTGGGAACCTAACCATCGGTACCTTGGACCCTGTACCGTCGGGCACCTATTTCCTATATTTGTAAATGTTTTTACTTAGTTTCATATATAAATATTTAAATATGTAATTAATGTGTATTAAAATAAATAGATGAGAATAATTAAGGAGGAATTAGGATTTACGAGTTATCAGAAAGCACCGTGTGTAGGTGTAGAGGTATACCTTTAATATACCTATTCCAACCAAGTTCAAAGCTTTTAGATGTGCAAGCTCTCCGAATATCTATTATAAGATGTGTACTACCTATAGCAATGTATGTGCTTTAACCCAAATGTATGCACGTGTAACGTTTTAGAATACCTCTTTGATTCAAGGAATCCTACCTAGTAAGGACCTTGTTGCAAACCCTATGATATAGATAAACTGCACTATCTCGATCTAATATTTTCGAAAACCTATTTGTTTTTTCCAGAAGGAAATGGCGCGACGAACTGGACTCCCATCAAAAAGATTGACCTCAAGTGCATCAAAAGGTTTGTCCGGGCATCAAATCAGCCAGTACGAGCAAATAAATAAATTGTTTATGTTATTATATCTCAAAGCAATTTCTAACAATTAAACATTGACGTACTATAAAAGCCAAGACGCACACTCAACGTCTCAAAAACGTCCGCACAAAATGAGCGCAACATTCCAAATTGTGCGCTCATTTCAAATAGTCTCGCGTCGCTCGTGTCCGCAAGCAGTCGTTAAAAATGTCGAAGTGTTCTCCAAAAAATTGTAAAAATATCACGTCTAGAAGATTAAAAAAGGATGGGATATCGTATTATCGGTAAGTAAAATAGTTCATTGATTAGTTTTTGCCGTTTTTATGACTGATTATAGCGAGCAATATGTGAATTTGATTTATTTTTCTAAAAAGTTTAATTCAACGCTCAAATTATAACACGGCTAACTTCAATGGCCGCTTGTTCAGTGTTAGAACGACGCACTACACCAACCTTCTTATTTTCGTCGCATTATAAAAGTGACCCTGTTCTAATATAAGTGGAGTCGTTTTTTTTTGTTTGTGTTTTTTTTTGTTAATATATTTATGTACTTAGAACTTTTTGGTATGTAGGTTTTGACAATTATATTTACGTTTCGTACATAAAAGTACGAGTGTCGATTTGATGATGGTGGTATTTTTTTTTTAAATATTATTTATTTATATTTATTTTAGCTTATATTGTCCCACTGCAGGGCAAAAGCCTCCCTTCCCTCTTTCCACTTATCTCTGTCTTTTGCCACCTGAGGCCAATCCTTTTGATGGGAGTCCAGTTCGTCACGCCATCTCCTTCTGGGCCTGCCGCGATGTCGTTTCCCGCTATCTGGGGTCCACAGAGTGGTCGTTTTTGCCCAAAGCTCATCCGACATGCGGCAGATGTGACCTGCCCAGTTCCATTTAAGCCCAATATTATGATATTATGATATTTACAAATTTCTTTATTTCAGTTTTCCTCGTGATTCAATACGATGTGGAGAATGGACATCAATCGTCAGTCAACAAAGGCGAGAAGATTTTTTTAAGCCGAAATTCAAGCGTCGCGTTTGTTAATAAAATATTTAAATAAACAATTATAACAGTAACTATTTGTTTTTTTATATATATATAGCCATAGGCTACCCAAAACTATATTTATGCAAAAATAAAAGTATTTTTATGTGTTTTTAACACAATTCTACAAACTTAAAATATTGACTAATAATGAAAAAATAAAGTCATGTCGGCTCCACTCAATGCCTTGTCCTAGCCGACCAAATTCGGTCGTAAAATTTTATTGCTTTAGGCACTGCGTTGTAATAACGACTTTAAATGATTGGCGTAAAGTTGAACTTGCAATAACACATGTTTGTAGAAAGAAATAATGTGTAGAAAGAGACAGAAACAGTGTTTGGGGACACTTTCGTGCGTTACTTTTGTTCGAGACTGTCTATCTTGGGTTTTCTTTTAATCAATGCAATTAAAAGATAAAATAATACAAAGCGCTTTACTTTCACATTGCGGTAACGCTTCATTACCTATAAAGATATCACTAGACATAGACCATGGACAGCCACAGTAACTTGTATTATTTTTGGTGTTATATGTTTGTCCGCTTTGTGTGTCTCTTAGAAGCACCGTAGATATCTCTTAAACGGTAAAAAATATTTGTAGTTTTGTGTTCTTTTGTAAATCAGGTAACTGTAAAAAAATAATAACACCTGTAGATGCAGTTAAGTACAGACTTATTCGATAAATACGGAATGCTGTACAGTATGGCATGGAATCATGAAAATCTACTTTAAGGCACCGTTGTGAAACGAAACGTGTGCAACGCGCAGCCGCGTTGTCTTGTAGGTAGTACTAAGTATACCTAACATGAGAGTCGCTCACCGCTGCACCAGCCAGTCGGTCTCCATCGACGAATGTGAGCGCATTCGTCCATGGAGACCGGCCTTATAACAAATCTGAATATTGTTGGCAGGTCTAGTAATAAAGTAAAAATTAAGTCAATCAATCAGTAAGTTAGTTGTTTTATAGGAAATAAAGTGTATTTATATTAAGTGCCGTAAAATTATACAGTACACAATAAATACTAGGATCTCGCTGTGCGGTGTAAAAATATTGTATTTTGACCAGAATAAAATATGAAAGCATTATATGCAAAATGTCGTAAAAAAAAATCTAGCTAATAACTGCTATCGGGTCTCTCATGAAAAATCCTTTTATTTCACATAACAGGCTTACATACAGGCTTTGTTACTTGTGAGGTGACGGCAAATAGAAGAGAATGGAAGAAGAAAACATGCTGCGCCGACCCCAAATAGATTGGGATAAGGGCAGGGAGATGATGATGATGATGATGATGAACAGGCACACGCAAAGTAAGCTGTGTCTTGGGGGAATAGCACTTCGAGCACTAATCTGTAGACTGCCCTGGGCACCATGGTCTTTCTTGTAGCAAGAGTGCAGATCGCATGGCACGGCAAGCAGCGGCAGTATTAATGACATTTTCCGTCATGCTCTTGGCACCGCCGGGGTGCCAGCTGTTTTAGAATTCAAAGGCTTGGCACGTGAGATGGCAAGAGACCAGACGGGATGTCCATAATACGATGGAAGATGGGAAGGTCTTTGTTGTGGGACGCAACATGCGTTGATAACTTCCCAGTACGGCGAGTTTATCTGTAAGTTTTTTATTTAGTAACTTAAGATTGTATATATAATGTTAATAGACTCAAAGCAACAATGACAATTCAAATACCCTTCTTACACGGATTAAGTTTATTTCAGCGTCCCATCAAGACGCAGAGATCTATTGATACATTTTTCTAAATCAGCATAGGTACATACCACGAATGTCTTAATATTTTAACAAGCTGAATAAATACCATTTCCGTCTCTTTATGAAATCTTAGCACAAAGCAAACTTGTGCAAACGACACTTTGTGAACTTGAAACTTGTTTAGTGCAAACTTAATCTTGTAAAGCAAACGAGATGCAAGTAAGAAGAACCAGTTCTCTGGAAATACAATACAAGGCAAACAGATTGCAGTGACACGCTCTCCAATATTTGCAGCAGTGCACGTGTACCTATACAATTGTCGGAAAAACTCATTTATGACTCTGGAACTGAATTAATATTGCATTGCAATTACAACTTTCAACAGTTTCTGTCACTTCATTGAAAGCACCTGGAGCTTGACCGGTTTCCAGTGTTCTAGAAGTCACATAGAAATAGTGGTGCATATTATACTATGTATTTTGCATTACACTTTTTACACAGCATTGAATTCGGGAAGCGTGAAGCTCATCAATGTTTCGATGTAAGTACGCACGCATTGCAAACGTACCGCACTTATGTATGAACTAGATAGAGCATCTGTGAAACGTTACTCTCGTGTGAATCAAGTAATATTATGAATTTATGAGTTTCTGGTAAACCATTACAATACGCGAATATAATTTTCATTGACGAGCTTGTCAAAGTCATGATGTAATGTACACTCACTGTGTACACTAGGCGAGGTGTCTCCGAGTGGCTGACTGCCGGCGAGTGCGGGCCGGCTGCCGGCGAGGCTGTTCCTCTCGCTGAGCGGGTCCGTCGCCAGCTCGCCTTGTGATGTCGACAGGCTGGAGCCGGTGCGGGCGGGAGTCGGCGACCAATGCAGGCTCGACACGCTCCTCTGCAACTCCTCCTTCAAAATACCACTTCATTAAGGCTGGTTTTAGAGTCACGCTGGCTGCGCGCTACAAACGTAAATGTATGAAATTCTAGGAAGCGTTTTTGAATAACGCGTAGCTATCAGCGTGGACGATGTTCAGACAAATTACGCGCGTAGCTACCAGCGCCGATAGTCAGCGTAGTGATAAAAGACAAAGTCAGCAAGAGAAAGCTGTTTAGACAGGCTGAGTTCCACGAATACCTTAGCCTGTCATGGCTACTATTCGAAACTTGTCTACGCTATTTTATGAATTCTAGATTTTAAAATGTAAAAGTAAGGTTCCAGTAGGCGCGGGTCTGTGTGTTGTTCGTCTAAAGACGACAGGCCAGTATCGCGGAAGCGGCGCGTTAATTCCAACGCTCCTCAAAGAGAGTCAGCAGAAATCAGTTCAGCTCATTAGGGCCGAATCATATGAATGGTTTCGCTGGAGATTTACTTATTTACGTGTTTGTCATCGTAATTGAAATGTACAGTTGTACACCTACTAACAAAATAAGTGTACACTGGGCAACAACTGGACTTCGGACCTGTGTTAGAAGACGATGTCTGAAGTATAATCTCGTTCATTTACTGATACTTCGCGGTTTTTATCTTTATTTACTTAGAAAAAGAAGTAAATCCAAATTAAAAACAATGAGTCACTTGTATTATTTACGAAACTATATATATCCTTGTGTTAGACTACGAAGTTATCACATAGATACCTACTGATAAAATAACTCAATTAATTTTGTGTTAAACGTGTCGTGACAAACCATGATATATTAAAACAATAGATTTCATTTGAGTACTTATATCTACTGTTTAACTATATGGTTACTGAAAAAAAACAACATTTATCACTAATAGAAGTGATATGTACTCTTCTGTAACATACCTCACGTTCAAAGGAACATCATGTATAAGTTATATCTTGTTTAAACCAAAAGGGAAATATATACTTTTTTTTTTGACGTTATTCTTTTAAGTTTTATTAATGCTTAAGACATTTGTAAATAATAGTCTAGTCATTATAGTAAGTTCACCTCGGAATTCGAGATACCCAGCTGTAAGTCTATAAATACTTGAATAAGTATTGAATAAGTACTCTAAAAGTTGTCTCAAAACCTACATGTAGTAGGGTGTAACGGCGTTTTCAGTTGTCAAATAGCCGTTTTGACCAATGGGCGGCCATTTCTCGGCTGGTTTTGGTTTGGCTATCGTTATAGTTCAATGGTGCAACTCACCCTTAAACTAATATAGCTCTTACACTAAACTAGTAAAACAAATATTTTCTATACTATTTTATTAAAAGCTAAGAAAGTAGGACGCAAGGATATTTTTGAATAATTTCGAGTTTGAAAAATGAGCCTTAAATATTGCGCTGTATATACCTACTTATTCATACTTCGGAATTAGGCAGCTATTTATCGTAAGTACCTACAGATTTAAGGTTAAGTTAGTCAAGTAAGAAGGTACCTACTCAATGAAAACCGGCCAAGTGCGAGTTGGACTCTTCGCGCGTGAGTTGAAGGGTTCCGTACCACGCTCCTGTAATTCCTCGCTTGAGTAACAGATGGCGTTGTATTCAAATTGCAATCCTTAATATATAACTTTTTTTAAATTTTTAGTATTTGTTGTTATAGCGGCAAAGGAAATAAATCATTTATGAAAATTTCAGCTCTCTAGCTATCACGGCTTATGAGATACAGCGCGGAGACAGACAGACAGACAACGAAATCTTAGTAATAGGGTTCCTTTTACCCTTTGAGTACGGAACCCTAAAAATGAGTCGAGAGCTCAAAGCATAGACTACGTTTTTTTCCATTTTACAGATTTAACATTAACAATTTATAAGGTTAAATTTATATGCGTGTCTAGAAATCCAAATAGGTACCTATGTAAGTAGATATAACTGCCGAAAAGTTTCATCCTCACTTTTGTAAAGAATTTAGCCGTTCTGGTGGACAAGATCGAAAGTACAGTTCCACTGTCCTTGTTTTCACTTGTTCAAGGTCAAACGCTTAAGGTAGGCACACACTTTGTCAAGCATATTTATATTTGCGCACATAAGCAAAATACCTACGTTATTGCACTAACGTTTCATACAATATGCTAAATTAAGAAAATACCTTCCTTTATTTTAGTTTTTACGCTGCTACTGTAGCGGTACCAGGTACATACCACTACCTACACCGCTACCTACACATCGGAAGACGAACCATCCTGCATCGCGCAAGTAGTACCTATTGGCGCGCAACTTGAACATGCCTACTTATATAGATCACCCCGACAACAACTGTCGGGCAGTAGCCCACCGGACTAAACACCCGGTCGGAAGATCCTCCCTTTCCTCCGAGGCATGATGAGCTTTACTCGCTACTCTCATACCTCCACACTCCTGCAAACTTATTTATTTGCCTTTGTATAAGGCATTTTAAAATTAAAATGCTGGGTGATTTAATTACATCCACATATTGGTCATGTGGTTATACCTTTTTTTTTCCGCTGGGAAAAAATGTCAATTACGAATCCCCTTCCCGGGGGACGGGAGAGGGGTATGTGGGACTCCCCGGAATAGTCGTTCCCGGTATACCCACCAAAAATACCCAGCGGCACTCCGACCTCGCCTGAGTGGGGAGGGCCTGGGAGTCTATAGCGTCCTACTTACGTAATAAAGCAATTGCTACAGTCTAAAAATGTTAAGGCGAGATTCCACAAATTTGCGGCTCTATGACAAGCGTGTCTTCTGTCAGTCCGCGATATTGCTGCCTTTGTGTGCAAACCTAATATATGCTAGCTATGGTCTTACGCCAATGCGTACCTACACGCGCAAATAATTTTGGTGACTCACAAAGACGTTTTCAAGGTTTGTTATATAGACATGAAAGTATGTAAAGATGTTAGATACTTACTTGATGATTGTGCAGAGGTACGCTATAATCGCCATTAAATGTAGCATTCTCGGTCAATGACTGAAGAGAAACTGACATAGAACCTCTTCTCTGAATAGATTGGCTTCTACTAATTGATTGGCGTTTAAATATTTCAGTCGTATTTTTTAAGAAGCTATCCATTTTTTTTCGGAAAAATGATGATTTCCTTTCCAACGGAGATTTACCAATTGAATTAAGGTCTAATTCAGATTGCGATAAACCCCCGCGTCTAGATAGCATAGTCTGGTCGAGAGAAAGTTTTCTGTCGCGAGCCTTTACATGTGAACTATCCCCCAGGGGCGGTAACACAATCTTCACGTCCGAAATATCTGGTATGTTTTGTTTGTTTTCATCATCATTAATTAGCACGAAATCCGATAATGCTTCTGGTACACTGACAGACTCGTGTAACTGAGTATTAATGGAAACATTGTTTTCATTAACGTCGACAGTAGATCCTCCGTCCGACTCATCTGTTGTTTCTGCAAGTACTTCTTGTTCTGATTTATCTTCCCCAGCATCTTCGCTAGTTTCTTCATCATTATTGTTTGTGACGATAACATCGGGGTTCGTTGCACTAGGTGGTTCCGTGTTGGTGGGATCTTCAGAATTTTGTTCACCACCGAACATGTCCTCATTATCGTTAAAATCTTTATTTTGCATCACTTTACTGCCCTTCGGCGCTTTTATTCGCATACTACTATTCATTTTGACCGTTCTTAAAATTTCTTTTATTTTAAGATTTTCCTTAATTGCCTTCACGTCAGTTATAAATAAGGAAGATTGATCTTTCTCAACATACTTTAGCGGCTTTTCCTTTTTAGACTTTTGCCTAAATCTATCCATGTTGTCACCCGATAAAAAACTCACAATCACAAAACACTTTACCACTAGCAAAACCAGATTCACTGCATTTAATTGAGGGAAACATTTATCAAGACGTAACTAGCGCACAACGTTACACCTGTACAAACCGTTTAATCATGGCAATGGCAGTAACGATAACAATTTGTCCACAAAATCGAACGACGGCGCGCAAACCAATAAAAGTGCTCCCAGGGTCGCCACTGGCACACTTGCCGTACCTTCAGCACAATATCAAATATATTCATCACATTATTCTTTTGTTATTAGATCATTTGCCTCGGCGTCAACTCCATCCCGTTGGAGGTATCTAAGAACAGATGCACGTCACTAAAATTGAATAAAATAAACACGTTTCGTCCGGCCTTTGGTCTGATTAGTTTCATGTATGTCTTAAACTCCAACGCTATCTCGTGGCTTGTGATAATCTTTGATAATGTGATAATATATCGCCTAATCTGTACACCATTTTTTCCTTTATCTTCAGTCAACGTGAAACTATTTCCAATAGAGTGGTCTGTGCTAAAGACGTGGCGATCGCTTGGTTAACAAAAAAACACTATAGCACTATGGCATATCTTATCAGTATAGAACTAGTTAATATTTATTTTATGTGTTACGGCAATAATGTGAGGTATTCGGTTCTCAAACACTTGTAGAAATATCTATTACCTACTTATAATTTCGATAAATGAGTACGACAAACAATTGATAAGACTATTGCCTATGATTAATAAATAAAATGATAATTTTCATTGCACGTAAGGGGAGTTACAAGAATTTTAATGTTCTCTTCTATATTATTATAGCTTCAGTTTTGAGGGTCGCTAAATAACACGTTATTTGCACGGTAACTTTTACTTTATTATTTTTATTTCTAGCTGTTTCATTTACATTTTAACCATTGTAATGGTAAGAAAAAAGAAAGGAAGAATATGATATGTACGGAGTCTTAACAGATAATACATAAATAAATAAACTGGTTAATTGACTGGCTGCAACCGCAGGGTTTAGCCTTTTCCCAGCTATGTTGATGCAAGAGTCGGTTTCCAGTCTCATCAGATGCAGCTGAGTACTAGTTTTTCACATGGAGCGTCTACCTATCTGACTCAACTCATATACCTTTGTAACCTTATACCCTGGTAAGACTGGTTGTCAGACTTTCTGGGTTTTGACTACCCGTAACGAAAAGACCCATCAATTCAACGTGATCTCAAAAACAAGAAGGATCTCGTGATGACAAGATGGTCAGCCATCCACAGACTAACCGCTCCAAGCTTTGCTTACCCTTGGGGTTTATCGGTCCACACGCCTGCCACGTAGCCACGAACTGCAATGTAGAAGCATACATTTTGGACAAATATGCAACTTAAATGTGTGCAGTGCAGGATTAATAACACCCGAGGATGCCAGCGAAAGTAGAGGAAAACCCGCTCATTGCGCAATGTGGAATACCACAAGTTAGGACAAGAGCAATGCTTCCTAAACAAATAACAAGAACTTGAAACTATGCTATCGAGTCTGCGTATCTTTTGCAGCAAAAGATTCCAACTGGGGTCGAACTCAGCCATATGTCATTTCCTATTGATTGTTATAGTGCTGAGACAAGTAGGTATAGGTATCAAGTGGTACGTTTTTCAAATATTGTCTATTAGTGCAAACCATTATCCAATGCACAGGTTTACTGCATTAAAACAAAGGCAATCAGATATATTAATCAAATAATTGCTGTATGCGCCGATATTGCAATAAAGGTTGAAAAATTCCAATTGGAGTCTATTAAAATACGTATTTCCAGTCTACTGCACATCTGACTAATTTAATCTATAGGTATACTTACTAATGTATAAAGCTGAAGAGTTTGTTTGTTTGTTTGAAAGCGCTAATGTTAGGAACTACTGGCCCGATTTGAAAAAATATTTTAGTGTTAAATAGCCCATTTATCGAGGAAGGCTATAGGCTACTTTTTATTCGGGTGTGCTAAGTAGTTCCCACGGGATGCGGGTGAAACCGCTGGCGGAAGCTAGTAACAGATAAAAATTGAAACAAATTACTTTTGCAATAACTGGAATTTAATCACACGTATTTGAACATTGGAGTGGGTAAAATATTTTTATTCCGTAGTCAAATTGAGTTAAAACATTTTACGAGTAGGTACTTTTTGATCGAACAAACGAAGTCATCAAAGTTCACTTTTTGCCGGTGTCTACAACGTCGAACTCACTGACTTGAGCGTCCACAAGCTGCTTACTGCGCAGCTTTATCACAGCACGATTCGGCACGTTCGGATCCTCCATCTCGAACTCGATTAGCCCTGTTAACACATATTACTCATATTAGTCTAGAAAATGTATCTCAGTTCACTAGGGGATTTATGGTCTTACTACAAAAAAGTTAAACAAGCGATCATCATGTGTTTTAGATAATTCTCCATCCAAAATTTTCTTAAACACATGACGATCGCCTTTATTTAGCTTATTATTTGCCATGTCTTTAATATCCTTTAAGAGCTTAACACATTTATTTTCTGGATATACATAATTTATAGATACCTATTAAACAATCCTGAGCGATATTAAGTAAAAATGACCATTACGACCGTCGCTTGCAAACAAAGCAAGCATTTTAAACGGCAGAACATCGTATTTTCTTAGTCGGATCCGAGAGAGTCATGTTTGAGATGGATTGTAATAAAGCGGCGTGAAAATGTCGGAGAGATAAATTGAGAACATTAGCGATAAGTGGGCGAGGAAGAACTCGGCCCGTGGTCTTATATTGGCACATGACAGGCCTCGTGACGCAGCAAATTTGCTAAATTAACAAGATTAATGGTACCATGATGAGCGAAAAATATTCTATGCATCAATTTAGCCAGATTCGGATAGGTAAACACGGAGATTGCATAATTACAGAAACGGATTCCAGTGAGCTCATGTTAAAATTTTGCACAATAAACGTATATTTATTCGTAAAATTTTCAGAATCCTCTGTATATCTAATATCAGTACAACTTAGCATGTCAACCATGCTCTGACGCCGTAAGTGCAACTTGTATAGGTACAAAGCTTCAAAGAACACAGAATGACAAAAAAAAACAATAAATAACCGACGGTTTAGAAAAATTTACTCATAACAATTGTATATACCTATAAATATATGTAATTGCGTAGTGTAGGAAAACATGAAACCATCAATATGTAGAATCCAAAGAGTGAGCGGCAACTTTCCTATTCATTAAAACAAAATATTCCGAGAAACTACTTAGCCCTAGAAGGTGATTAGATAAGAGCATTCATGTCAAAGAAACAATACCCTGTGCTTGTAAACTAACGAACAATACCCTGATGTTCTTCTAAAAGGAATGTATACGTAAACACCTCTAACGATTTCAATAGAAGTTGAAGGTTAAGATCTAAGAAGATTACTTAGAAGCAACCTGATACTCCATTCAATTTACAGAAGACGTCTCGACGAGTGCATCGGCGACGACGCTAACAACAAAGGCAGGCTGTTAGCGCATTACACGGTGGAAAACAACCCCTTTGTTTGAGGCTGACGGCACGCGTCTAGATTACTTATTGAACTTCACAAATAGGTAGCGAGACTTCAAGTATGTATTTTTATAACCGATTTTTTTCCGATTCATATATTGAACATATTTTTGCTTTTTTTTAATATTTCCCAAATAATTAAAAAAAAAACATTTTTATAATTAACTATTTAATTACTAGCTCGTCGTTAACCTCAATAAAACTATGATAAATGTAATTTCTACCGCCAATAAATAATCGTTATAATTAATTTATTACGTTGATACAGTTTGATTTTACGGAGGTTTCTGAATATTCGTAGAAAATTAAGACAGACCTGTGAGTTTTTTTTTCTGTATACATTTTGAACGACTCTCTTTCCACAGAAACCTTGTCCTGATAATTATAACCACAAAATAAAACCGGCCAAGTGCGAGTCGGACTCGCGCGCGAAGGGTTCCGTTCCATTATCTATGAAAAATAGACGTACCTACTTACCTACAATTAGCCAAAACACGAACATTTCTCGGTAGCAAAAAATAACTTTGTTTTTCATACAAATATATGAATAACAAAGCTATAATTTGCGGTTACTGAAAAAGGGCTATAACTCAAAAACTACTGACTGTATTTCGTTCAAACCAAATTTGGTTGATAGTTTTTATTAAGATCTATAACATATATTTTTTTTAGATTTTTCACTTTGGTAGTTTAGAAATTACGGGGGGGGGACACACATTTTAGCACTTTGAAAGTGTCTTACTCTGAAATGATTGACTTTGAGAAAAAATGGTCTTAGAAACCTCAATCTCATTTTTAAAGACCTATCTATAAACACTCCACAAGTATAGGTTAGACGTAAAAATTTTTTTTTTGTTTCAGTTCCATGTATGGGGAGCCCCCTTCTAATATTATTATTTTTTTATTTTTGTATAAAAATTGTAAAGCGGTTAACATAATACATCTACCTACCAAGTTTGAATGGTGTAGTCTTAATACTTTCGGAATAAACTGGCTGTGACATACGGACAGACAGACAGACAGACATGACGAATCTATAATTATTATTTATAAACAAGTTCGCCTTTAATATAATATCTAATAATAAATCAGTGTGGGAGGAGAACCGGGAACTACAGTGCACAACCTGCAATAACTCAATTTAATAACAGGCGAAAGCTCTTCAGTCAGAAATATAGTGCTCAGCTTCGAATCTCTAACGTTAGGTACATAGCATGCGAATGCATCATTGTGAGAATAGTAGAGGACCAGAGGAGTACTCATGGTGACCTTTTGTCATTTAACTAAAACGAATTGTCCCAACAGTTGCTGGCAACACTGCTTGTTGTAGAGTTGATGATAAAAGGCAAAGTGCTTGTTTAAAGCTTATTCATAGATATTGTTCATAAGCAAACATAATGCATTTTTGGTAAACAAATGTTTAACATGAATGCTTACGATTTCCTAAGCCCGTCAATCTTATGAGAACATACCTCCTTCTTGAACGACATCCTCTAAAAAGTTCTCCCTCATTTCTCTCGCCACTATCTGGTGATAGAACTGGAATGCAGAGTCCCTTATCTCTGGCGTGACTTCCATCTTGGCCACAGCTTGGATTAGCACATTCAGCTTCTGCCGAGCAGTTGCTAGTAGCTTCTCGACTGAGGACAATAGGCACTTATCTATACATCCTGTCCCAAACAGGAAAAAATCCGTGCTCAACATTAATGTAGACCATACACAGTAGAATTAGAAATTCGTATTTTAAACAGTAACTTAAGAAAGCCTTTTAAACAAATTATTTTATTTATTATCCTCTTAATACCTCCAAATAAAGTAAATGTGCTTTGGCATCAATCAAAAATCTACTATGAAAATTAAATGCGACTGTTGTAAGTACTTATTGGAAATTATATTTTTTCAGTCTTGTAGGGGCTCCTTTTTTATTACCTATACATAAATACTTACAATCGGACTCTAATTGGGGCACTTCTTGGAGCATATCTTCCAAAGCATACTGAACAGCAGGCGGAACATCGGTGAATGGCCTCGGGACATTAGGTGCACCTGAAAAACATTACAAGTTATTCTTATTAATATCCTGGTATTATAACTTGTTGAGCCGAATAAGCTACATTAATTCTCTGAACATGCTTATCGCTACTCTAAAGTTCCAATAACACTGACATAAGTTTACATATTATACACACAGGCAGTCACAGATTGGTACAGAATTTATAAATCCCTTTTCGAATGGAAAAGTATGTAGTAAACACCCTTCAGCAAGTGCCCCACTAAGTAGGATGAAATCGGGTCAAACTAAAAATAGTTCGAATCTGTTGCGCGTATCAGTATGCTCGGGAATTTGCTTAAATTTCATAAGTATGTAGGTAAATAAAAAAGCTTCCATTAAATGAAAATGAATGACAGTAAAACAATAAACCGAAGCGAAGTTCTCTTACAATGAAATGCAGAGCGCAATATTATTCATGTGAAAACAACGCAAACGGAACCACATTTCCTCTAGTTAATTAAATTAAACAAACAATTATTTAGCATTTCTACAAATGGCCATTCTCATAGACGATGCAAGTCATATTCATTTGTAAAATGGAACTACTTGTGAACTACGGTACGTGTCGTATGGTATACAAAGTGAGGGTGTATGCACAGCTGTGTAAATATGGGAGTTAGGTAATTTATGACATCGACATCAACTTAAAGATATTTTAATTAAATGATCATAAGGCTCTTTTTTAAATGTCCAAATGAATGCGCGTTGTCGTTAGACTTTTATAAATGCTAGAATTAGTGACAACAACAAAAATACATATTTATTTTCGTTGCTCAGATATAAAATTAGAAGTTTGATCACGTGGCCAATGAAAAATCTGCGGCTGGTTTTACAATATCCCCAAAAATAAAATTTAGCATGTGGGTATAGTATGATAAATAACATGAAGTATACGAATAAAATGACTACACCACCTGTAATAAAATCAAACGAATGTTATTTGCTATTCAATAATAATACGGTAGTGTTGGATCCGTGCTCCATTTAAGAGTTCACCGCCAGGGCATGACCCATTGCCAACGACCTGGCAGTGAACTTGATGTGACACTTTCCAGTTCAATGTCACAAAGATAGACGCTGCGTCGTGTACCACTTACTACAGAGATGCACAACGGTTTCTTTCACATGGATAAATGGTATCAAAATATATTTTTATTATTTTAGCAAGATTGGGCATACTAACAGCCGCATGGGTCGATCGATCACAAGTTTGAGCAACGCTTAGCGCCGTCCATTCGTGGATGGATGATGAGTGCCTCGGTGTTTCGGAAGGAATGTTATATTGGTGAGACCTAGTTAGCCAGGCTATCATTTGAACATTAAGGATATGGAGTATCGTGTTACCTACGTAGCTGGGTTGAGGACGTAAGATAGGCAGGCGCTCAATTGTTGACTTCATAACACGTATTAGGTTAATGTATTAAAATCATAGATGTACTTACCAACACAGGACAAAAGCTCGTTGATTTGCTGCAAAGACGTTTTCATTTGTATGATCACTCTGCCCTTCTCGTCGAGTGACTTTGATAACTCCTGCTCGGCGCGGCTCTCGGCGTCCATTTGTGATTGTAGTTGTTTCTTTTCCATCAAAAAACTAAAAGAACCAAGGAAAAACTATTTCATGAAACTTCATCATTTAATAAACCATTATTTTAAGCAGCAGTTTATTTGTTCAACATCTGTTTATGTAAAGAGTCCTTAATTATTTACCTTTAATTAAATGCCTAACCAAATGGAATATAGGTATTCTGTTTGATACAAGGGAATAAATTAGTGACGCAAATGTAAACATCTTGTTCGCGATCCTGTCACATCGTTTACATTACAGAAAGCTCAAACTTTAACGTGAGCGTATCTAGACGCAATGTGCCATGGTTAAACACCTATGTAATTAAGATGCCACAGGAATATGTGATCACGCATTCAAGAAGAATATTAAAATGAACTCTATATATCGTGATTTCCTCCCAGCACATTATTATCCTATCCTTTTCACTCATTCATCATTACAATGACGTGCAGTAAATAAAATTCGCGTTACTACCTTTCCATTTTAAATCGTAATTATTTACGTAACCTTACATACATACCTAACCCAAAATAATTTACTTTTTCAGGGTTAAGATACCTGAATTAGTAATACCTACCCAGATATGTGGGTTTCTGCTGAAAGGAAAACGAAAGACCCCGTTAAATAAAATAGCCACATAATCTTATAGCATGGTTTCGCCCTTGACGCACCGTATTAATGATAAAGCAGTTTTACTAAATACCGTCGATTGTGGCACTAACTGGCTAATTGTGCGCTTTTACAAAACGACACATGGGTTAATTTGTTCTCTAGGACAAAACGCAACTTGGTATTAGGCGTGGGTAAGCCTATTACAATCCTATTATAGCATACTTATACACGTTCACAGAGAACGCCTTTAATGTAAAGAAACCTTCCAATTAGGTATTTTAATCAATTATTTGCACTTGAGAATTTTCAAACAAGCCTCGAGGAAACTGAATCGGTATTATTAGCAACAACTCAACAGAGTTTCATGTACTATTATTCTATATATATATTCATCAACAACATAAGTTGGAAGATGGTGGGTGGTTTAAATCTTTGCGTGGGCATTGCAGGCAACGGGAAATTTTCTCTTTTACTACTGAATTTAAAGCCTGAAAAATTTATAGTTACAAGATTGGTGTCAAGAGTTTTTTCTATTGAACTGTGATTAACTTCAATTCGTGAAAACTTCTTCATCTGCCTAGCCTTTTCCCAACTACGCTGGAGTCGGCTTCCAGTCTAACCGGATGCAGCTGTGAACCAGTGTTTAACTTTGAGCGATACCCCTTGGTAAGACTGGTTATCAGACTTTCTGGCTTCTGTCTACCCGTAACGACTGCCAAAGAAGTTCAAATGCCGCGACCCACCAATTTATCGTGCCTTTCGAAACATGAAAAAACTCGTTATGACAAGATGGTCGCCCATCCATGGACCGACCATATCAAGCGTGGCTTCTCTTTTAAAGAGGTCTTCTTCTTCTTGGCCGAGCCGATGGCAATCAAGTTTGCCACGTACACAGCATTATCAGTCGCAAACAGTATTACTTTAAAGAGGTTAAACTTATAAAACGTAGACTCTTCTTATTGGTTCTTACCAAAACATCAGTGTATACGTTACACAATTTACCTAATCGAAATTTCATGAAACAAGCCGATTGCGCTTTAGGAACCCAGTGGTAATGCGACCAATCGTATTAATCGCAACCAATATCAAACGGAATAATACGAACCGCAATGCACGTGTCGCCGATAATCTCACGAATATCAGTGCTATGAACGAACAGCCTACCGGTGACATTTACCGCGGTGGCCAATCCATCATTTGATTACGCTAGCTGCATACCTACACGTGTTTTGTATTACATAGGTACATGAACTGCCCTGTTTCTTCCTAAATAAAAAAACACAAGTACGAATTGTCCTAGTAAAGGTATCTTACTGCGCGATCTTTACATGTTATACATATATATTTAGCCTTCTACATCTGGAAAAATCATACACATTTATACGAGAAAACTATTTTTTGTTTGTTTGTTTGGTTACTCTATAGGCTCCGAAACTACTAAACCGATTTGCGATTTTTTTTAACTATTGAAAGCTACACGATCCCGAGTAAATTAGGCTATATTTTTTTTATTCGCACCTCCCCCGGGACGCGGAAGCAACTGTGGGGAAACAGCTAGCGTATTATTAAAATCTAAATCAATTTTTACACAGACTTTAGTGAGGTAAGTCGGCTAGCTGTTGTAAATAATTTCTGGTTCCGCAGAATAAAAAAATATGAATTCTAGTTAACGTTTACAAATTGAAATTGCCGAGAAAATGGCATGTTATTTACAAGGTACTCGCTGTTTCGAGTGAAGGTGCACGTGGAAGCGCTTCTAGCGAAATATGTAGATACGTCATACGATGTATAGTCTTGTTGAATACAATTCGCATCATGTAGGTAAGCTATAGTAAACTTACATTCTCGTTGGATTGGAATCAAAATACAAAATCTTTGGAAAACGATTGTGTTCAGAACATTTTTTAAACACGCGGCTCGGAATATGGACAAGCTGTAATCACCCTTTGAAACCAACTTTATTTGATTGTAATAATGGTATTTTTATAATTCGTAGCATACCTTCCATTCTGAGTTTGAACATTAAACTTACAGGGCTAAATATAGTGTCACTGAAGTTCATTTCCAGTTATCGTATTTTCTAGATTTCGCTGCATCCTAGCTTTATTATATTCCTCGTAAATATCGTCTTTACTGTTAAAGGAGCCAACATTCTACGAGGAATATTCCCCGTACTTTTGTAAATAAAATTCTTACTAATTCCGTTTCAGTTCGGTTTACTGAGATTGAAGTTGTTTTGCATTTTCGTATTTCAAAGTCAAAGGGAAGGGAAGTGAGACTGAGACCTGGAATCTGCCCTTTTAGAAATGATGCAGCGCGTGCCATTTATCAGATCCTGGCCGGATGATAATGAGGCTAATCGGTGTGTATTANCTCATTCATCATTACAATGACGTGCAGTAAATAAAATTCGCGTTACTACCTTTCCATTTTAAATCGTAATTATTTACGTAACCTTACATACATACCTAACCCAAAATAATTTACTTTTTCAGGGTTAAGATACCTGAATTAGTAATACCTACCCAGATATGTGGGTTTCTGCTGAAAGGAAAACGAAAGACCCCGTTAAATAAAATAGCCACATAATCTTATAGCATGGTTTCGCCCTTGACGCACCGTATTAATGATAAAGCAGTTTTACTAAATACCGTCGATTGTGGCACTAACTGGCTAATTGTGCGCTTTTACAAAACGACACATGGGTTAATTTGTTCTCTAGGACAAAACGCAACTTGGTATTAGGCGTGGGTAAGCCTATTACAATCCTATTATAGCATACTTATACACGTTCACAGAGAACGCCTTTAATGTAAAGAAACCTTCCAATTAGGTATTTTAATCAATTATTTGCACTTGAGAATTTTCAAACAAGCCTCGAGGAAACTGAATCGGTATTATTAGCAACAACTCAACAGAGTTTCATGTACTATTATTCTATATATATATTCATCAACAACATAAGTTGGAAGATGGTGGGTGGTTTAAATCTTTGCGTGGGCATTGCAGGCAACGGGAAATTTTCTCTTTTACTACTGAATTTAAAGCCTGAAAAATTTATAGTTACAAGATTGGTGTCAAGAGTTTTTTCTATTGAACTGTGATTAACTTCAATTCGTGAAAACTTCTTCATCTGCCTAGCCTTTTCCCAACTACGCTGGAGTCGGCTTCCAGTCTAACCGGATGCAGCTGTGAACCAGTGTTTAACTTTGAGCGATACCCCTTGGTAAGACTGGTTATCAGACTTTCTGGCTTCTGTCTACCCGTAACGACTGCCAAAGAAGTTCAAATGCCGCGACCCACCAATTTATCGTGCCTTTCGAAACATGAAAAAACTCGTTATGACAAGATGGTCGCCCATCCATGGACCGACCATATCAAGCGTGGCTTCTCTTTTAAAGAGGTCTTCTTCTTCTTGGCCGAGCCGATGGCAATCAAGTTTGCCACGTACACAGCATTATCAGTCGCAAACAGTATTACTTTAAAGAGGTTAAACTTATAAAACGTAGACTCTTCTTATTGGTTCTTACCAAAACATCAGTGTATACGTTACACAATTTACCTAATCGAAATTTCATGAAACAAGCCGATTGCGCTTTAGGAACCCAGTGGTAATGCGACCAATCGTATTAATCGCAACCAATATCAAACGGAATAATACGAACCGCAATGCACGTGTCGCCGATAATCTCACGAATATCAGTGCTATGAACGAACAGCCTACCGGTGACATTTACCGCGGTGGCCAATCCATCATTTGATTACGCTAGCTGCATACCTACACGTGTTTTGTATTACATAGGTACATGAACTGCCCTGTTTCTTCCTAAATAAAAAAACACAAGTACGAATTGTCCTAGTAAAGGTATCTTACTGCGCGATCTTTACATGTTATACATATATATTTAGCCTTCTACATCTGGAAAAATCATACACATTTATACGAGAAAACTATTTTTTGTTTGTTTGTTTGGTTACTCTATAGGCTCCGAAACTACTAAACCGATTTGCGATTTTTTTTAACTATTGAAAGCTACACGATCCCGAGTAAATTAGGCTATATTTTTTTTATTCGCACCTCCCCCGGGACGCGGAAGCAACTGTGGGGAAACAGCTAGCGTATTATTAAAATCTAAATCAATTTTTACACAGACTTTAGTGAGGTAAGTCGGCTAGCTGTTGTAAATAATTTCTGGTTCCGCAGAATAAAAAAATATGAATTCTAGTTAACGTTTACAAATTGAAATTGCCGAGAAAATGGCATGTTATTTACAAGGTACTCGCTGTTTCGAGTGAAGGTGCACGTGGAAGCGCTTCTAGCGAAATATGTAGATACGTCATACGATGTATAGTCTTGTTGAATACAATTCGCATCATGTAGGTAAGCTATAGTAAACTTACATTCTCGTTGGATTGGAATCAAAATACAAAATCTTTGGAAAACGATTGTGTTCAGAACATTTTTTAAACACGCGGCTCGGAATATGGACAAGCTGTAATCACCCTTTGAAACCAACTTTATTTGATTGTAATAATGGTATTTTTATAATTCGTAGCATACCTTCCATTCTGAGTTTGAACATTAAACTTACAGGGCTAAATATAGTGTCACTGAAGTTCATTTCCAGTTATCGTATTTTCTAGATTTCGCTGCATCCTAGCTTTATTATATTCCTCGTAAATATCGTCTTTACTGTTAAAGGAGCCAACATTCTACGAGGAATATTCCCCGTACTTTTGTAAATAAAATTCTTACTAATTCCGTTTCAGTTCGGTTTACTGAGATTGAAGTTGTTTTGCATTTTCGTATTTCAAAGTCAAAGGGAAGGGAAGTGAGACTGAGACCTGGAATCTGCCCTTTTAGAAATGATGCAGCGCGTGCCATTTATCAGATCCTGGCCGGATGATAATGAGGCTAATCGGTGTGTATTATCTTTCATAATAAAGAGAGAATTTTTCAAATCGGCCCAATTCTGACAGTGGTAATTCTCATAGATAAAGGGATTATAATTATTATAATTATGTCGTGCTATATTTCGTTTGTGTCCGCCGTGGGTATAGTTTCTATACAAAGGTGCCCAGTGACCTTTTATATACCTAGATGTACTCACTTATATATGTTTATACAAACATTCGTACATATTATCCCTATTCCTAAAATACCTTTAGGTACAAGTCCATTTCGTTTAGTCCACAAGCTTGATTGCAGACCCTTTTTTGAGTATAAAAATGTAGATAATTATAAAAATGTTCACCATCGCGATCTTATACTTCTATTGTTATTAGGAAAGTCAATCTGGACTCCTTTTTTGTCGTTTGATCCTTAAACAAAACGGAAACAATTCAGATTGGCGTACCTGTGTTTGTGAAACATAAAATGGGAAATGAATTCCATTCTTTTTCAAGTATCTGCTTGCGTATTAACAGTGAAAGCGATACCGTTTAATTTATATATAAAAAAACCATACGTTATACATAAGTATATGGCAGCATATGAGCTCTTCACTCTACTACAGTCATTCTGTAAGAAAACAAGGTGCTAACACTTAACCACTTTGCGAAAAATAATCACCACGAAATGAAACGATATTTTTTCAATCGGTCGTAAAGAGAAGCCAATGTAACACCAGCTTGATGACCGTATTGACATCAATCTACTTAGTTAAATGCGGATACTTTGAAAAATGCTCGAGATCTAAGATCTCTAAGAAAAAACCATTTTCGCAGTATTCCACTTGCACAGACAGTAGACACGACAAATTGTGACACAACAAAATAAAATAAAGCTCTTCTGACATTGAAATAAGTTGCTTTCTTATAATTGAGTGCCCGACTATGAATAAACCCACTTGCAAGTTTTTGCAAGATAACAGCTCGGAATTCAATTGGGCTCCATTGGAAGTTAGTCTAATTGGATTTAGTTCACTGCGCTTCAAAAAAAACAATATTCATGCTTGTTTTTTAAATCAAAGTACGTTCATTTAGAGTAAAATATTTTCATTTCACAGAGAAGCTCGGATTTTGTCCTGTAGTTTGCTGTTCTAAACAAATATTAGGATCTACAAAGTTTCTTGATTAAATTGGTATATCAGGTGTTTAGTTCAAGAACTATATTTTGCAACAGGTGCTGGCTGAGGATGTGTTATACATATTATAAAAGTATGATATTAGATTGTTAACAATGTTTGCTCTCCACTCAATACCTACTCAATTCTTTATTAGCATTCCATATGTTATACATACAGTAGAAACAATATGGGTCCAAGAGGTTATAGGTATGGTTTCACCCGCTTCCCGAGGGAACTACTTATCGTACCCACATAAAATAGCTATTCATCATAATCCGTTCAGCCGTTTGCGCGTGAAGAAGTAACAAACCCGACACTTACATATTCACAATTTTCCTCCGGGTACTGAGCTGTATCCGGGTAGATTTGAAGTCCATCCCAACATACTTGGGCAAAACTAAACACATGATGTTTCTCGGAGCCACTTAGGACAAAGGCATTAGAGCCTTCGATTTTGAAGACACCTATAATAGGTGTCTACCGAATAGACGAAAAAGGGGAACCCCTCATTTCAAGTGATAATAATTATCACTAGAAAAGAGGGGTTCCCCTTTTTCGTTTTCGACGTAGTATGTTTACATTTGTGGTTGCGCGAAATACACGGAGCCTTTTGTATGAGAGTGGGCCTGTTTTAGACATGACCTACGAGTGAACCATTAATTAAACTACTACTGTTTACTCACTGACTGGTTCGCTCTTGTCCAACGTTCTTTAGCGTGTCGAGCATCAACATGGCGTGTTTGCGATCCTCTATCAGCGTGTCTCGTTTCTCTAAGTTCAGTGATAGCGACATCATCAACCTCGTGGTCTGATAGCGTTGTTCTTTCAACCTTCATATTAATATACACTGTGTTAATAGTGAAACTACGAGTTTCAATCAAAATGATTCTTACCTATAAAACCGTATCAAGTAAAATGGGGTCAAAGGAACTAATCAAGTTATGGGACATCTTATACATAGCACCACAGCGTCCTCCGATTCGTGAAAATTAAAGCAGATCTTCGTATCGTATCCCTTTAATTGCTCCACAGCTGACCATGGAATTTGCCTAATGATATAAAATATAACCTCAAGCTTTAAAAAAAATGAATTTGGGAAATCAATCCACAATTGACGATTAATCTACGTAATTAAAAAAAAACTTTGTCGTATTGAAAACCTACTTCTTTTTACGTATCTCATTTAATAATTGACTTATATACCTCAAAATAATTTGATCAAAAGAGGAAACAAGAGTTGCTTTCTGTAAGCGTTTGCAAGTCCGCATGACTTCGTCCAGTTCCCAATGCGTAGAATGGCTGCTACCGTTGTCCTCATCTTCGTATAAATCGTCCAAATTTGTCGCTTCCTATTTACAAAGAAATACTATTTCATTAATATTTATCTTCTATCTATCTATACTTATAATAAATCTATAGAGAGGTCAATTCTGTACATGAAATATATTTCCAAAATAACTATCAGGGGGTGATTAGGTACCGATACTGATGCCAAAAAAGCAATCAGTAAAATTTTTGTCTGTCTGTCCGTATAACCGTTATAGGAAGAAAAACTACTCGACGGATTTTAACGAAACTTGGTAAAATTATTTTTCATACTCTGGATAAAGTATACTTTTCATCATGCTATAACCAATAGGAGCAGAACAGTGAAATGTTGGGAAAACATTTTTTAAGCTTCGGTCGCGTGCACAGAACATATATTTATCTGTTCTGTGGTCGCGTGTGCAACCTTAATGATTAAAGCTACACAAAAATCATGTAAATGTTCTAGGCTACTTTGTATCTGGACGTGGGAACTAGTTCTCTCGGGAAGCGGGTGAAACAGCTGGCAGAAGTTAGTTATTTACAAGTTTGCTACTTTGAGTTGTATCGCTTTAACAACTAAATTTGGCTAGGTACCTCTTTCCGTATGAGGTGGGGAAACGAATCGGTCAAGTAAGCGACCTCACGACGCGCTAACTTTAAAGTTCTCTCTCTTTCTTTCATATTTTCTTTTATTTCTCCCTCTAGTTTATTGTATTCGAATTTTCTGTCATCAAGGTACTCCATAGCAAGTTGGCCCATTTCGGTAGCACCCATCAGGCACTTGCCCTGCGCGCGGCAGTCCAGTTTCAACGCCTCCAATACTACGGTGAAGTATGACGAATCCTAGAAAATTATTGTTATTTTACACCATTTTTGAATTCATGCATAATATTATGGTACAGTACAGTACAGTTTTACGGACAATGCCAATACATTTTTTTCCTACCAAAGCAAAAGAAAAGCAGGGTATCTTGTGTTAGTGAATATATAATAAATCTCTGCTTCTCTTGACAATTGATACATCTAAGGAATAAAATTATGCAATTAAAATAATAAAAGTTTTCAGTTAAAGTTATAAGTTATGGAGCACACTAAACATATGAAAAATATAGACATTTTTTATTTCGAAACAAGTTATTAACACAGCTGAAATCAGATTTCAAACAACCATCTGAAATCAGAAATTATTTTCTCGTAAGCAAATAAATAGGTACGCCGCCTTCAACTACGGCCCGCACGGGTTAGTAAAGCAATAAGCAAGAAATGGCTATATATTGATTCTTCTTGAATCGTTTAATGTCACCATTTTAAAGATGTAATATTTAATAACTAGTATTTTTTGACTTATAAGAATCTCCGTCTGTAGAATGCATGTTCCATACAGCGAGAAACAATAGTGTGGGTATGTGGCCCGTTTTAAGAAATGAATGTTTTTTTTCGCAGATTTTGGTTATAATATTTCAGTATTAGATAACACAGCTGATTACAAACAATCCAGTCATATAACAAACAACACACAACTTGTCACAGCAAAAACGATCAATCTATAATCTAAATCTTAAGAGAAGCTTGTACCTACTTAAGACAAGACAACTATAATACCTTTTTAAGAATGTCTAAAATTTTCTTATACATGACTTTGATGGCGAGTGCAGCGTTTTTCTTGATGTTTGCTCGCTGCACGTAGTTCGCCACGGCTTGTTCCTTCTTTTCGGGAGGTAACTTGCCCCCCATTTCATAGATGACGCGGTCACGCATTTCCGCCGCTTCCAACTAACGAATATTAATAAATAAATTATCCATAAAATCCTCTTTCAAAATTATTTGTGTTGTTTATTTAACCCACAGTTATGGAAAATAACGTTAAGAAACCCTTACTTGCTACTTGCGTAAGCCTAAGATCGCCAAGTAAACAGAGGAGAGAGGAGAAGTTGGACATAGGATAGTTTTTCCAGGTGCGCCAAATAATGCTCTAGAAGCGTAACTACCAGAAACAGCTAATAATTACACTACCAAACTACTCCATTACCAAAAAGCTGGCCTTGCGAATTTCGTACGATCTGTATTCTTTGATTTTATNTTAAAAAAAAACTTTGTCGTATTGAAAACCTACTTCTTTTTACGTATCTCATTTAATAATTGACTTATATACCTCAAAATAATTTGATCAAAAGAGGAAACAAGAGTTGCTTTCTGTAAGCGTTTGCAAGTCCGCATGACTTCGTCCAGTTCCCAATGCGTAGAATGGCTGCTACCGTTGTCCTCATCTTCGTATAAATCGTCCAAATTTGTCGCTTCCTATTTACAAAGAAATACTATTTCATTAATATTTATCTTCTATCTATCTATACTTATAATAAATCTATAGAGAGGTCAATTCTGTACATGAAATATATTTCCAAAATAACTATCAGGGGGTGATTAGGTACCGATACTGATGCCAAAAAAGCAATCAGTAAAATTTTTGTCTGTCTGTCCGTATAACCGTTATAGGAAGAAAAACTACTCGACGGATTTTAACGAAACTTGGTAAAATTATTTTTCATACTCTGGATAAAGTATACTTTTCATCATGCTATAACCAATAGGAGCAGAACAGTGAAATGTTGGGAAAACATTTTTTAAGCTTCGGTCGCGTGCACAGAACATATATTTATCTGTTCTGTGGTCGCGTGTGCAACCTTAATGATTAAAGCTACACAAAAATCATGTAAATGTTCTAGGCTACTTTGTATCTGGACGTGGGAACTAGTTCTCTCGGGAAGCGGGTGAAACAGCTGGCAGAAGTTAGTTATTTACAAGTTTGCTACTTTGAGTTGTATCGCTTTAACAACTAAATTTGGCTAGGTACCTCTTTCCGTATGAGGTGGGGAAACGAATCGGTCAAGTAAGCGACCTCACGACGCGCTAACTTTAAAGTTCTCTCTCTTTCTTTCATATTTTCTTTTATTTCTCCCTCTAGTTTATTGTATTCGAATTTTCTGTCATCAAGGTACTCCATAGCAAGTTGGCCCATTTCGGTAGCACCCATCAGGCACTTGCCCTGCGCGCGGCAGTCCAGTTTCAACGCCTCCAATACTACGGTGAAGTATGACGAATCCTAGAAAATTATTGTTATTTTACACCATTTTTGAATTCATGCATAATATTATGGTACAGTACAGTACAGTTTTACGGACAATGCCAATACATTTTTTTCCTACCAAAGCAAAAGAAAAGCAGGGTATCTTGTGTTAGTGAATATATAATAAATCTCTGCTTCTCTTGACAATTGATACATCTAAGGAATAAAATTATGCAATTAAAATAATAAAAGTTTTCAGTTAAAGTTATAAGTTATGGAGCACACTAAACATATGAAAAATATAGACATTTTTTATTTCGAAACAAGTTATTAACACAGCTGAAATCAGATTTCAAACAACCATCTGAAATCAGAAATTATTTTCTCGTAAGCAAATAAATAGGTACGCCGCCTTCAACTACGGCCCGCACGGGTTAGTAAAGCAATAAGCAAGAAATGGCTATATATTGATTCTTCTTGAATCGTTTAATGTCACCATTTTAAAGATGTAATATTTAATAACTAGTATTTTTTGACTTATAAGAATCTCCGTCTGTAGAATGCATGTTCCATACAGCGAGAAACAATAGTGTGGGTATGTGGCCCGTTTTAAGAAATGAATGTTTTTTTTCGCAGATTTTGGTTATAATATTTCAGTATTAGATAACACAGCTGATTACAAACAATCCAGTCATATAACAAACAACACACAACTTGTCACAGCAAAAACGATCAATCTATAATCTAAATCTTAAGAGAAGCTTGTACCTACTTAAGACAAGACAACTATAATACCTTTTTAAGAATGTCTAAAATTTTCTTATACATGACTTTGATGGCGAGTGCAGCGTTTTTCTTGATGTTTGCTCGCTGCACGTAGTTCGCCACGGCTTGTTCCTTCTTTTCGGGAGGTAACTTGCCCCCCATTTCATAGATGACGCGGTCACGCATTTCCGCCGCTTCCAACTAACGAATATTAATAAATAAATTATCCATAAAATCCTCTTTCAAAATTATTTGTGTTGTTTATTTAACCCACAGTTATGGAAAATAACGTTAAGAAACCCTTACTTGCTACTTGCGTAAGCCTAAGATCGCCAAGTAAACAGAGGAGAGAGGAGAAGTTGGACATAGGATAGTTTTTCCAGGTGCGCCAAATAATGCTCTAGAAGCGTAACTACCAGAAACAGCTAATAATTACACTACCAAACTACTCCATTACCAAAAAGCTGGCCTTGCGAATTTCGTACGATCTGTATTCTTTGATTTTATGCTACTATTCGATCGATAAGTATAAAGTGGATAACACTTATTATATATCTAAACTAATTAACATTAAGAGTCCGGTTCAGTCCAGCGCACTCTTAATTAAACGGCTCCAAACACCGCGTTCTATCTACAGGCGACTACATTCGTAAATCATTTCGGTTCCATGACAACTTCTCTGAGTAAAACTAAGTCTTTTGCTACTCCTTTAAGAATACTGAATAAACATTCTAAATGTGATTTATTTATTGTAGAACGCAGCAGGTTTTAGGTGACCCTCAATAATGGTTTAGTACACTGACACACACAACGGATTTTTATTAAATGTAAAATTACATGCCTGTGACGTGATGCCACATACAAAAGTTAAATCTCTAAACAAGGGTATTGGAGTGGACAAAGAAAGTATGGATTAAATACCTGTGCCATGCGAAATTGTTCCATCTTCTTCTTTTTTGTGTATCTGATTCTATCAAGTTGCTTCCGCTTGTTGAAATTTTCTTGATGGATGCTCTCCAAAACTTTCTGAAATAAGATTTTGAGTTCTCCTTTATTATGTTTATAATATAACAAATTATAATGTATAAACATTCGGTCTTAAGGACAATATAACAGAATCACACCCGAAGTCCCGAATCATAGTTTACCGGTTTTTAATCCTGTCTTTTCTTCTATAATCATGCCTTATGACATAGGCTGATACAACTTCAAGTTGCTAGAGTGCTAGACGCTATGCTGTATGGACGACCACAGCAATACCCGTTAATAGAAGACATCTGCCTAGCCTTTGCCCAACAACAATAGAGTCGGCTTCCAGTCGAACAGGACACAGCGTAGTTTTACATGGAGCAACTGCCTGTCTGACTTCCACAATATGGTTGCTGTTGATAAGAGCATGTTATCAGACTCTCTGGCTTCTGACTACCCTTAATTGGGTAGTGATTAACTGTAGACTGTAATTTGAATTTGTCATTAGTTTCATTGATTCATCTAAAAAAAAAAACAATTTTAAATCTTTGTTGTTATTGCCCCGAAAATTGTGTAAAGATTTCGACGTTGTGCCCAAAATAGAACATTGTGTGGCCCTCACAACTTAACGAATAATCGCAGACGACAGATAGCCTTGACGTCAGACACTGTCGCCTAGCTAATGGCTTGAACGAGATCTCGCCCAGAGTCCCACGGACCTTAACCTGTTAGTAGGTTCAAGTATTTGCATCGCGAACTACATTTGAGAATGTGAACTAAAGTCGTATCGAACTTACAACGATCTAGCTTTTATCAAGATACCAATTGCCTACATTGGATTTTGCACGCCTTTTATTTATTTACCCATGACTTGATTAGTCTATACTTCTATGTATAAATAATAACGAGGAAGTTTTTTTTTTTTGTACTCTAAGGGTGGTTGGGAAGCTAGCTATCCCCGAGTAACATAGGCTACATTGTCTGGGTACGGGAAGAAACCTTCCCGGGACGCGAGTGATACCACAGGAAACAGCTTGTGTTTATACAGTATTTCCAGAATATACTGCTCACTTGCAGTGCATTAGTTAGCAAAAATATAAAAATGTAGTATTATAGCGAGAAACTTTCGATCACTAAAACACTAACAAAAACAGATCTGAAATGAAGTAAATTGCTTTGTAGCCTCTCAGATTTCCCCCAATGAGTTTGCAAATACCCCCCATTATACCCCATTCAAATTTTCACATTTAAACTGTAAATAAAAGTTCTGTTTTTAGTTTTTGGACCTTTTTCATCACCCAAATTGGAGCTTGCATGCCATTCTCGTAAATAAATATGTATTTACACAAAAGCATTGATTGATTGGCGTAGTAGAAATTTGACTTAAAAAGAAAATATTATCAGACTACCTGTGCTATTCACTCCTAATGACATTTCCCAAACACAAAAACTGTTTTCCAAATACATCATTGCGCAAATTTCCTCTTTTTGGTAGTATTTTACACAGTAATGTAAATCTTTTTGAGAATACCTACATCGGCTTTACTATTCATGTAAGTAAGCTGCAGTCTCCTGTGATCTTGAAAGGCATTTCGGAGGAACTGCCTATCACCGTACACGGCAACTCCCAACTCCTCTCGCTTCGCTGCTATCTCTTTACGAAGCTGGCGTATGTCACGCGAGTACCTCTTCTTCTGCTTTGCCAAGTCGCCCTCATGGATCTTGCGATCACGTTCTAATTAAACAAAGTGCTCGGTAAATCTCGGCTCGGGGAAAACTGCATTATGGACCTTAATGAAATCCAATAAGAGTCATTTTTAAGCAAGCTTGTCATAAGATTGGCAATCTACATCGTTAGCTGAGAAAGAAGCATAACTCACGTAACACTATTGCAAAGTCAAAGCTTCGTGTTGTGTTGTGTTTTCAATAGCGCATTCGTATTTATTTTCAGATTACTGAAGTACTTTGAATAGTGTAAATATGGAACTGCGTGTTGACGAGGTTCGTGCGTGCATCTTAAGCGGTTTCGGTTATACCGCTGGTGATATCTATATCATAATAATTGGTATGTTGATAACGGAGAGCTACACACCATATTACAGTGCGAGGCGACCTGTTCGAGGGTTTTGAACGTTTTTCAGAACCACGTACTTTGATAACAGCTAATGGAAAGCAAGTAGATACCTTGGGTGAATCATTTTGATGAAAACCATGAAGGTATCGTTTGATTTGAGAAATGTTTGGTATGTTCCTTAGATTACTACAAATCTGTTTTCGGCACTAGCAGCATAGAACTTGAATCTGAAGAGCGTGTTTCACTCCTATAGTAAAAGACCGTGAACCACAAGAAGCAAAGACGGTTGATGAAATTTTTTTGGAAAATTGTCGTCAGGTAGTTGGTAGGGGAGACCGGGGACAAACGTAACGGCGGGTCGAAAGTAACAAAGGCTCTGTAGATTTATCCAATAAGCGAACATCGCTGTGCCCCCGTCAGACGATAGCCGGGAGCGATCCTCTTAATTTCATTCAGTCGCCGCGTGCGCCACGCGCTTTTAGGCTGAGTGACAGGACAATAAGTGTTTTCACAAACCAAAAGTCAGTTTTTCGACGTTTTCTTATTTAGCATTTACGTAGTCTTAAAAGGATGCTAGGATTCTGAATGTTTGGATATCTCTTTTTGATTAGAGTGATTGTACATTGCTTAAATTCATATTTGAGTAGCACGTTCCGTTTTAAGGTTCTGTTGCACTTTTTGTCAAAAATGTGGTCGGGTATGAAAGTAACATAGCCCTGTGGGTACAAAAGTAACATGTTACTTTAGATTCTTTCATATTTACTATTTTTTTTTTAAATCTCCACTCATTCTAAAAAGTGCTCCTTTTACGAATTGCACCAATTAAGAAGTGCACCAGTTGCTAAGTTCACCATTTGAGCATGGTGTACAAGTTGAGTAGTGCACCAAGTGCTTCAAACCCTATGCAACCTTAATGATTAAAGCTACACAAAAATCATGTATGACGAAAATGTTCCTCTTAAACTAATATAAAAAATATCCCACGAGAGCATATGTCTATCTTTTATGGTTGACTCACAATAACACGTGTAATTCCCGATAGCTTAGCAGTTCTAAGCTTTCTGATTTTATTTCTCTACTCTTACGTTTATAATATTCTCAGTCATCGCTAATTAAAATAGTTAAATTATTAACTATCCATTAGCATATATTGTATTTATTAGCAGACCCTATGTCTTGTTACTTTCGACCCACAACGTGTTACTTTCGACCTGCCTATGTGGTCGAAAGTAACGACTGACGACTATTTTTTAAATAACTGTTTCCCCTATAAAACACATCACAATATAATAAATCGAGTTACTAGTCTAAAGAACATGAACTGAATTTATACATGGTTATATTGATTTTATGACAACAGTAATACCCGGCCAGAAATGAAGGTACAAGTACAAAGTGTTACGTTCGTCCCCGGTCTCCCCTACTCTTGCTTATTTGATGGTACCTATGTACCAGGCCTGATATAGCGACATGCTATGCAGTAAGTGTAATATCCAGCAGCTTGGAAATCCCGACACACAAAAATTGTGTTCGGTTGAAGTGAATACTAAGAATTACAGAAAAGCTATTCTGGAATGTTACAGTGATGCAGATCACTGTGGAGATCTATGTACAATTGGTGTTGTACTGGAGGCGCCATACCGAGGTCAGTTTTAAGTTTAGGTACTTACCATACAATTTTATAAGTCCTCGATACTGGTTGATTTTGTCCTTGATGACCCAGTTATCATCTTGCATGCCATGGATGCGCACTTTCGCTGCAGACAACATCTTGTTCTATAATAAACTCCCTTTAAAAATATAACTACTTCGTATCGCTCGTGATTATAGAAAAGTCATGACATAAGTTTTTTTTTATTGCGTAATGTTTACAAAACACTTTGACAAGAGGTTTTCAAAATGAGATTGTATATGCGTGTTGTGCGAGTTTATTATAGATTATAATAAGTATAATAAGAGTAAAGATGTACAGACGACAGCAGGTCAACGTATAGGTACGAAACTGTAAAATTTTACCAATCGAACATTAACCTACCCCCGTTGCGATAAGGTTGAAAATCGATTGCAAAAATTTGACAGATTGTGGTAACTTGATATGCTGTCTCTGTACTTACGGACCTTCATTCGGACACAACTGCCAAACTGCCTACGTTTCAAAACGTGCGACGGTTTTGGCTCATCGCAAAAAATATAACTAACTTCTTGCGACATAATATTGAATGTAGGCACTTGGTGCTACTATACAGAGTCACTAACGAGCGACATATTTTTTTTGTAGTAGATAGGTACAGACATCCTAGTTTTTATTATTTATTAGCTTATAAAGTATTTTTCCCCGATAATTAAATAACCCAGAACCTGGGATTTTTAGCCGACTTCAAAAAAAAGGAGGAGGTTCTCAAGTCGACCGTTTTTTTTTTATTTTCTTTTGTCTTTGTTACTCGATTTCTCGAAGACGCCTGGACCGATTTGGAAAATTCTTTCTTTATATGAAAGAGTATACTCGCAGTTGGGTCCTATTGTCACCAGGTCAGGATCTGATGATGGGATCCTGGAAAAATTGAGAGAACTCTTCAAATTTCGTACACTTTTTTACGTCGATGATACTATTACGGGACCGACTGTCACTGTGGGTGGGTATGGGTATTAAAGATATTATAGTTTTAAACCCGAAAACTGAAAAGCATAAAATAAAAAAATCTTTTTACAAAAAAACAAAACCGACTTCATAGAAAAACACTGAAAGGGATAAAATAAAACTTTTCACATGGCTCTAGAAGTCGGTGGCAAAATAAACACAGTCAACAGACCTGCAGGCACCGACTTCTAGAGCCATGTGAAAAGTTTTATTTTATCCCTTTCAGTGTTTTTCTATGAAGTCGGTTTTTCTACGATAAGGTGAATGCGACGCCTGGAAGCGGGAAATTCAGTTAAAACCGCCAGTAACTCCACTAATAACTCATAAACTAAAACCGATTTACGCGAATCTATACAGTAATTTTAGCGTGAATGAGTAAAAAAAAACCTACATCATTATAAACATTCGCATTTATAATACTTGAAAATTTTTGAGAAACAATCTGTTTTTGTTAGCTAAGCCGCTGGACTGCAGTGGCGTGATCGATGCCGTATTATTAATAGTATTTGTTTCAGTATTTCAACTTACTTAGCTGTTTCCCGTGGATCCGCTCGCTCCAGTGATTCAAATCGGTTCAATAGGTTTTTTCGTGAAAGAACGACGGACACTTAATTACTTTCGCATATAATAGTAGTAAAGATAAGGATTGGACCTGTTTTATATAATGAGTTGGACCACTTTCCTGGACATCATGTTTCATTCCTGAGTAGAAAAAAACGCTTTTACAAGTGCACGAATACGCCAAAAATTGGCTTCCTCATCAGACGTCATCATAACACGACCTTTCTAAAAAGCCCAAACACGAATATGATACGATGTTCCATCATTGAGTTAAAGTTCATATCTTCAGACTCCATCTTGAGATCAGTTCGACAGTAGGTACCATATTATTGTATTGTCATCCGAACTACATACAACTGCCAATTTTCATGACGCTACAATCCTTGGAAGAGGATGAAATTAGTTACTTTAGATTTGATTGCATGTTAGTTACATACAGGTGGACCTAATAAAAGCGTGTTAATTAAAACAATACGTTATGTCAAAACTCTTATATTAGATAGTTTGATGATATTTTATAGATAAAATTATTCTCTACAATCTGGATCCCCTTGGACTGCACACAGGGCCCTGTGGGTACGGTCCCCGCACCGCGAGCCCTGGGGGCAGTTAGAGCAAGTAGATCCCGGCTCATAAATAGGAAAACCTTCGATATTTCCTGCAGGTCCATAGTTGCAAAATGTATAAGCCAAAATTTTTGATTCCTTTCGTCTTTTTTCTTTATTTTCATCATTTAAAATCCCACGGTGCAATGGAGACTCTTTCGATTTTCGATAACTTATACCATCAGTGGTAGCAAAATCTTCAAAATTTACAGATTTCGCCTGAGTCATGTACCTAGTGCGCCGAAGAATATTTTGACTTGGCATATAGGTTCGTGTAGCATTTGCTATTGAATATTCATGTGTTGCATCAGCAACTGTACGTCGTTTACGAAAGAGAGCACATGAAGGCTTTTTAGCGGTACAAAGTGATTGGGAACAACCAAGACGCCATGTGGATGCCCACGCTGCTGCTGAATACCAATGAGCGTTACAACCTCCGGGCGCACTACAGTTACTTTGCCTGAAAGACCACACATGCTCAGGAGGTAGGGCCCGGGACCCAGAGAACCAGGCGCCCACAGCATCTGCTAGTAATTGAGCTTCAGTAACCCTACTCACGACAGCTCGCACGTCCATATTTTGAAGAACGTTAAACCTGATAGTATTCCTGCACTCGTCATGTCGTTTTTGACACTGTCGTGCCCAAACCTCTGCCATATGCTCAAGTTCATAGTCCCAGTACATCTTGCGCATGTTCGTGGCAGGTGGCTGCCCTGGCTCCAAGCCCATAGCTATGTTGTCCCTGTGTCTATTGTGTAGTAATAGTATCTGGTATCGCATCCACGTTGTCATACCTGAGGCGTAGAGTCTCGAGCTCTGCTTATTAGCCGCCACACACATTGTGTGCTGATTTTCCATCGAACAATCTGGATGGTTGCAGAAATTGAAGGCCGGATTACTGTAAGTTTCATTCTCGCAGAACACGTATCCTAGCATAAAACTACTACAAAACAAGTAAATAATAATCATGTCGAAATTATATTTTATAATAATCTATCAAAAAGATGTGTATGCAGTCGGGAAAAAGATTGGAATGACATGACATCCAACGAGCATCCAAATCCAACATTAGAAAAAATCTCGAAAAAATCGTAGACGGCAAAATTCTGAAAAAATATATGGTTATAGACAATCACTTTTCTCTCACTTTTCTGCTTAGCTTTTCTGTAACCATGTGCAAGGAGTTTGCCGTACATTATAAGGGTAACATTTAAGCTATAGCCAGTTTAATTAGTTTTATGCATGTTTTATATTTCTTAAATTAATAAATAGGGTTTGCCCGCAAAATAGTAGATTTGTCGCCAAACAAAATAAAATAGATTCCACAATAAATCAGCTAAACTCATAGAGATATAGGGTCTAGTACCAAATAAATGTTCTTGAATGTATTGTAATTAGGTTACTAATGTATACACTAAGGTTTATCCTAATAAGTATCTAAGAAATTGTAATTAGGTTACTAATGTATATGTCGCAGTAAGATAGATAAAGCCGTAATATAGTTATATCCCTAGGGATATAATTATATAAAATCGAGTCTGTACATTAAATATTGTTACAAAACATAATATGTAGGGTTCTTAAAAAAATAAAAAAGAGTAAGAATTCGAAAAAAAAAATTAGTCTGTCTGTATGTTTGAAAGTTTGTCTGTTTGCACACGCTAATCTCAGGAACCACTGGACGGATTTTGATGAAACTTGGCAGACATATAGCTTAACATATACTACTTTTTATCCAGGTACGGGAAATAGTTCCCCCGGGAAGCGGGCGAAGCCAGTAAATAAATAAATTTTCTAACAGAATAGTTTTTAATAAATTAACTAAAACAACAGATTATCCACAACGTTAATAAAATTCACCCTTGTTGTGGGTGACAAACAAACAAAGAGTAACAAACAAACATACATACATCCTCACGATCTTTCTTATTATTTATAATGTCAGTACATAGGATTTTTGAAAACTAGGTATAAATACACACAGTACTAAGGTACAGGGTCTCACATCCCCCTTTTGACCATGGCTTTGGTTAATTAGAAAAAATAGTCACCCCCCTTCCTTTCTCCTTCCGAGACGTGCGTGATACTGCGGCACAGGTAGGTACAGCTAGTGGAGAAGAAGAAACAGGTAGATTTTGGAAAATAGGAATTATTTAGATACTTATTAACATTAAACTCTTTTTTAATCACGGATGATAGAATTTCCCTTATCTGGCATTACTGACCCATATGGCTGTCATTTATTATGAAATTTACAAAAATAACAACACTTCTCAATAGTTTATATTTCGGTTTTATTAATTGTTTACTATAATCATGACTTTCAAAGTGGTTCAGATGGTTATGCGAGGTTTCTTGTTAATGTTCATGACCCTGGGCATGTTTTATACCTCGGAATGCCACGATTTAGTTTCGTTAAATCATTTTATAATGACCGGCGTGTACGGGTCTTTTACAATCATATCATTAGGCCTCCTCATAGAGGCAGGGATGAACTTCTACAGTGACAAATTCGTAGAGTGCTCCTTCATTGTGTTGGGCTGCTTGTTAAATATTTTAGTATCAATACTTTCGTTTTATGAATACTACGCGAATATATTGCAAAGCAAAGAGACTATGAACAAAGGTTTTGTGTCCTTAGCTGGTTCCTTCATTTTTGTGATTGATTTCTTGTTTGTGTATTTTAGACGGTAAATAAATCCATGGAAAGTGTTGATGTACACACATGACTCAATAATTATTTGTAGGTAAGTACAATCTGCCTAAATTGATAAAAGTCTAAATCATAAACAAAGTTTGCCCAACCTAATTCAGAAATTCATGAATCTAAGGTCGTAATAATTCGACTGGTGCTCGACTAAGCTCGTGTTAGAAAAATAGATAAGTAGGTAGTGCCAATCTGTGTTATAGACATTACTTTTTTTCGATTTTAGTATACTGCCCAGGATATCCAGACTGAATGTCAGCTGGATGTTGCATATCGACTGTTGATGTTGCCAACAGTACATAGATGAAACAACCAGTACAACGAATATAAAGACGAAATATCTGCTATTAATTTTTCTGCACTTTGTTGAATGGTTCAGTCTAGAATTCCTGATAGACTGACTTCACCATCAGAACAAAAAAATGCCATATCATTGTATGTATACATACATTTATAATCTAAACCTTGTACAGACGCCAACACATCAACCTACCACAATCTTTAAAATTTCTTCAATAGAAATACGCGTATCGCCTAATATCTATAGTAATACGAGTAGATCAGTTTATTAGAATCCTCTTCCAGTAGTCCGAAAACAAATCGCAATTGGGTGAATCTCGAGAAAATATTATTTTTACATTAAATCATTCTCGAAAATAATATTTTCTCTCATAGGATAATACTAGAAATTAGCTGGCAACGTCGAACATGACATTTGCATTGTGACGTCTGCTATCAAGTGCCATTTGTATGTATTGTATCTGTAACATTTGCTGTCATACATTTGTTAACAAACAAGAGATTTTCGCTGAGTTTTTCCCCATTTTTACTTTATTCTTTAGATGTAAATAAAAATGAGTTTACACAAAGCCAGGTAAGTTTGATTGTTATTATAGAATGTAATAATTACATGCATCATTTACAGGTGATAACTTTTTAAGTAAAGTTTTACTTTACTGAATCTGCTGACACATAAAAAAGGCGTATTCCCCATATGAGATAGAGTATACATAATAATCTCTTTTTGTAGTTTCCTAATGCTCTCTAAATAAAAAGCGTTTATTAATTCGTATACTTTACGGGTGATGCGATGAATTAAGCGATTATCGATTTTCTTTATTTGGTAACTTTGTATCTTCAATTTATTATTATTTAAAATCATGTTTCAGTATGAAGAAGTAACTGTGAATAACATTAAGTTATTTAGAATTGTTGATATCCTTGATCATTCCAGTGTTTTATGTATGCTAATTCCAAAATTAATGTTCTCTAAATAATATTATGCTGATTTTGGCCTTTGTGTAAAGGCAAACTGTATAAACATGGGAACTATTTACAAACTTGTCACATTTTGGAGCACTATGCATTGTTGATTATGCAGAATAATATAACACACTATGAAACTATGTTACCTATAACAAAGGTTATGGTTTTGTTGCTGGAATGTAAAAACGCCACCACATCAACCTTACCACAATAGTGGAAGGTTAGTGTTTGATAGGTAAAATTTGGCAGATTCAGGTAAGTTGACTTGCGGTTGTCTGTATGTACCTACAGTACTGGTGTGCATTGAGATTAGACTACATAAGCTTAACAATAGGTTTGTCCCAGCCCTGGCTATTTCCTACAGTTTCAGCTGTCTTCTGAGGAGTTAAGGCTTTTAAATTACCTAGGTTAGATACAGTTATTCTTCCTCATGTTAATTTGTAATGTTTGGCCATGGTCAGTCCTAATTTGGTAAAAATGAAACATATTATTATTAATGTAAGTAACAGAGTGCATCCAACAAACTTGCTCTCAATTTGTATTTTTTCACAGAATAATAGCTTTCGAAGAAGTTTTGGAGGAAGATGTTGTTGACATTGAAAAGTTGAGAAAACTAGCATTTAATGGTAAGTACATATTTAATTGTAACTACTAGGTCTTGTTGTAATTGTGATGAGAAAGTTAAAATGATATTGATTGACATTTAAACGCAATGGTGTTTAAAATGGCAATTTAAAATAATTTAAAACAAAAGTTGAAGAAACATATTTGTTTTGTAAGAATATCATACAAATCAAGTATCATATGACTTACGTTTATGTAACTGTGGTTAGATTGTTGTGTTATTAAGTATCATATTAAAGGTTCTGTTAAGCTGAAATTCCATATCATGTGTCAGGCAAGAACCTGCACAGATCACATCAAATAACTTTGTCCTTCGGGCCATTAAATTTTAATGGCTTGCACATGTGTTCTAAGCTAATTGAATACCTACTGTTTTTTGTATATTGGTCATCAATGTCATACAAGATAATATAGCATATGAGGAAACCTGAAGTCAGATAGTCTGAAATCGCCAATCCACCATGAGCAAGCGTGGCGATAGGCATTCGGCTTCTCTGTATGAGAACAGGATTTTGGCCTAGGTATAGTGTAACAGTAAAAAAGCCAACTTAAATGATTGCAACTAATATATTGACATTGGCCGCATGCTGCGGACACGTGAAACGAAAGTCTTCCTTAACAACTTACAAGTTGTATACTATATTACGATGTAGATAAGCACAGAATTGAATCAACTTTTGAAAGAAGTGACTGAATCAACTTTTTTTTAGGGATACCAGATGACAAAGGCCTGCGGTCACTTGTGTGGAAAATATTACTGCTTTACCTTCCTCATCAGAAGGGCTCATGGAGAACAACCCTCATTGAAAAAAGGCAACACTACAACCATTACATAAGTAAGTACTTTCTTAGACACTGACTGGAGAACTGACTTTGATTGATTATAAGCAGTCTCTTTACAAAATTATATAGTATACTTTGTCTCTGCACAAGTGCTTGATGCTAATAGTGGTGGTAACGCCTTCTTATATAACAGTATATTTGTGGTTCCAGATGAAATAATAGTTTCCCCAGGAGGTCCTACCGACCATCCATTAAACATCAGCCCCGACAGCTCGTGGAGCACCTACTTCAAGGACAATGAAGTTTTGCTACAGATTGACAAAGATGTTCGGAGACTATGTCCTGATATATCATTTTTCCAATCTGCCACAGAATTTCCGTGTGAAGAGGTAAGTATATTGATAAATATATCAATTAACACTACTTATGAATTGACATATTTATGACTTTAATTTTAATAGATTAGAAGGTAGTAACAAAATTCTGTATCTGTAATAAAATTCTGTGTATTTCAGATAGTGAACAGTAATGGCGTGAAGAGGTTACATAAAAGAGTTGAGCAGTCCGTCCTGAAGTACTCAACTTTAGAAAGAAGAGGCCTCGGAGTTGCTAAGGTGTGGATAATAAATGAATTATTTGTAAAACTATTAGGTCTATGCCATTATTGAGTTTATACGGCAGATGCGTACATTTCCTAAATTATTTAAGTAGCATTATACCAAATGAAACCGCGGAGTGCGAGCCGTTAGTAGCCAGCTATATCATGTTTCTCACATCCAACCACGTTGAGAAATGGTCAAGATCTAAATGAAATGCAAAAAATTGATAAAATATATATGTCGTGCACACATTCAATAGGCATTGCATACTGGTAAGAAATTTGATTTTAGTTGGTGTTCTTAATGCTGTTGGTGAGTCAATATATAGGGTGACTGGTAATTAGTGACCGATACTTGAACACGTGATTCTACCCATGATT